>WPIO01000062.1:452500-835000 GCA_009760855.2 Cristatella mucedo | reverse complement strand
CATCACTACATACTCTGATTAGAAAATGCTCGCTCATATTTTCTTAAGGTTCTCTTGATGATTGAGTACTACCTCCTCTATAGCGTCTTTTCAAGCTCACCGCAGACGGTACAAACCTGGGTTCCCCTCCCCACCACGTCAGGTCAGTAACCTCATCCGCTTTAAACTTGGACAAGGTGAGTGCACACTATGAAAAAAATCGCACCGGTGCATCGCTCATGATTTTCATACCTAGCTGAACTGCTGCATCAGTTTCAGCCTGTTCGCGCCCTCAGGTCCTGTGTGGACAATAAATTAGCTGTCCCATTCCTCCGCTTAAAGACAGTTGGCGACAGAAGCTGTAGCTCTGCAGATCCTAGACTGTGGAGCTAGCTTCCACAATTCTTACGCAACGACATCTACTCTCCAACTGCCGACTATGGCACATCTTTTTCAGCGGTCCTGAACTGCTACTTCTATGCTACTCACTACCTCAACTGCTCTCCTAACTCTGATATGCTTCCCACTTTCTCTTTGTTGCGTGATACGAAGTCTGTTGGCTACCGAATGCGTACCGAAAGCCGCTTAGGCTGTGATTTCGCTATAGAAAACTCTCCTGCGTAACACCCACATGGTCTTTATGACTTTGTGGAGTTACTGACGGAGATACATTACATTACATTATGACCCTTCCCGCAAACAAGACAGAATCCTGACAAAAATAAGCATACCATCATCCCAAGTGCATGCCGAAAAGTAAAAAGAACTATCGCTTACAATTGTTTAGCAATCCGCAGATCCAACGAGTCAGCTCGTTCCGATTGCCCACTTTCTTGGATCTTAATTGGCACGTGTTCACTCAATGAAGGCTGGTTTTTTTAGAGTGAGGTGGATGCGCGAGAAAACCTAGGCAGTCTGACCGTCTGTCATTTGGTCCGAAGAATTGTTCTCAATCCTTTCTCTGCGTGCATCGTTTTCGATGAAGAGCTCCGCCAGAGGCGCTAGCTCAACCAATGAGCGTCTAGCGATGGTGGCGTTAAAATTGGTTCCAATGGTAGTTGCACTATATCTAGGATTTTTATCTGCAGCCAGCCCTAAGTGTGCTTACGCTGGTCGTTACGGCTCGGCGGTACTACTAGTCGGCAGCCGCTACCAATAGTTAGTCTGCAAGCATGAGGACAAACGGGTGCTTGGGAATTTTAATAAAGTAACACAACGTTGACATACTTACATTATAGCCATTGTGACATGAGCTAATTTTCAAATCATCGCATTGAAATGTGATATGAATTGGCTAAAAATAAAAATAGCAATTATTATTATTGTTATGCACTTGATAAAGCGCCCTCATTGAACTCAATCTCTTTCTAGGCACTTTACATTTGGTGCAAAAGAATCACGATCGAATGATTAGTAGTAGCATGCTCAATAAACAACAAGAATAACATGGTTAGGGGTGACATGAACAGGGTCAGCCTGCAAGTGTGGTTAGTGGCAGCAAGATCTGAGTCAGCAAGCATAAGCACGTAAAGAACGAATCACAGGGACCCAATAAATGCTGTTGTAAAGTAGATGCGTTTTTAGTTTCTTTTTAATAATAATAATAATAATGCACTTGATAAAGCGCCCTCAGAGAACTCAATCTCTTTCTAGGCGCTTTACATTTGCTGCAAAGGGAAATGCAATTGAATGATGAGTAATATCATGCTTGATAAACAAACAAAATGAATAACATGGTTAGGGGTGACATGCACAGGGTCAGCATGCAAATGTGGTTAGTGGCAGCATCATGCTCAGTGTCAGCACGCATAAGCACATCAAGGACGAATCACAAGGACCCACTAAATGCTGTCCTAAATAGGTATGTTTTTAAGTTCTTTTTAAATGTGGTCAGGTCAGGGGATGTTCTGACGCAGGTCGGGAGGGAGTTTCAGGCTTTGGGAGCATACGAACTAAATGCACGGTTTCCAAAGGATTTGAGGTGTGTACAAGGTACTTGTAGACTGTTGGATTCCGAAAAGCGGGTGGTACGATGCTTGGCCTGATGGGGGAGTATATCTGAAAGATAGGCTGGAGCCAAAGAATGAAGTGACCTAAAAGTGAGTGACAAAACCTTGAAGTCAATTCGTTGCTTGACTAGTAGCCAGTGCAGGTCGGCGAGAAGTGGTGTAATGTGGCAACTGCGACGCTCACGACAGACAAGCCTAGCTGCGGAGTTTTGCACCAGCTGCAATCGCCTGATCGCACATGCTGGTAGGCCAGTAAGCAGTGAGTTGCAGAAGTCGAGACGGGATGTCCCGAATGCGTGGACCAACTTGGACATGGTATCCTTATCTAAACAAGCCCAAATTTTAGCAATATTATGAAGCTGAACATAGGCAGATTTGACTGTGGAGCTGATGTGATCGTCTAACAAAGGTCGCTTTGGAATATAACACCTAGATTTCGAGCTGATTCAACAGGAGATATGCTGGCAGAGCCGATTTTTAGCGTTGGTATTTCTAGTTTTTGAATGACACTGGGTTTGCCCATAACTATTAAGTTAGTTTTATCATCGTTTAGTTTAAGAAAATGTGCTGCCATCCATGTGCGGATGTCATCAATGCATGCAGCATGGGAGTTGAGAGAATTTGAATTGCTCGAAGGCTGGGAGGGGTCAAAGCAAAGGTACAACTGAGTGTCATCCGCATAGAAGTGAGAGCCTAGATTGTGCTTGGCAATCACATCAGCAAGAGAAAGAGAGGGAGAGAGAGAGTAAGAGAGAGTATAAACTGCGAAAAGAACCAGACCTAGCACGAAGCCCTGAGGTACCCCATATTTCAGAGGTACCTCGGATGATCTTTTTCCATTCACGTCAATACTCTGGAGTCTCCCCCTGAGATAGGACCACTGCAGAGAAGTACCAGTGATGCCCAGGCGAGATGAGAGGCGCTCTAGAAGAACTTTGTGATCGATGGTATCAAAACCTGCCGAAAGATCGAGAAAAACAAGCAGTGACACTCTACCCATGTCTGCATTCCTAAGTAGGTCGTTGTATACCCTAAGCAATGCTGACTCTGTGGAGTGATTAGCTCTAAAGCCAGACTGGAACTTACTAGCAAGGTGTGAGGTTTCGATATATATGAGCTCAGCTGGTCCACCACGACCCGTTCCAGTGTCTTTGATAGGAATGGTAGAAGGGAGACTGGGCGGTAGTTGCTCAAGTTCTCTTGGTCTAGTGTCGCTTTCTTGAGAAGTGGCCTGACTACAGCTTTTTTGAAAGGTGCTGGGACATGACCTGAGGCTAATGCCATATTAATGATGTTAGTTATGCATTGCAGCAGCAGATCAATGCAACGTAGGAGCAGGACAGTGGGAATAGGGTCCAGAGGACTTGTTGTCTTCTTTGATTGAGATACAAAATTCAGGGCTAGATTACTAGTGACCTGCTTAAATGTAGACATTGAGTTTCAGCCAGGAATCGTGGAATAGCATTCTAGTGGGGATGTTGTCATCGCAGGGCTAAGTTGGCAGCCGATTGGAGCTAAGCGTTCCTTAGTCGTAGACGACAGACAGTGCGTTCGCTTCTTCAGCTTAGATTAAAAAGATTCAAGGTCATTTTAGGAGGTGCCCATACCCAAAGGCCAGTTTCATACTTTTGGTGCACACGACCTGAAGGTTCAATTACCAAGAGTTTAATTTAGTGCAAAGATGGTGGAGAAAAGTCGGTTTTGGACCTATTACAGGGACCCAATAAATGCTGCGATAAACAGGTGCGTTTAAGCTACTTTGCAAAGTCAAGTCAGGGGCGTTGCGGCATCAGTCGGGGGTGAGTTCTAGGCGTTGGGAGCATAGGAACAAAAGGCACGTTCTCCAAAGGATTTGAGGTTCGTACGAGGTACGGTTAAACGACTTAATGAGTCATCAGCAGGTCGTACTATGCCTGGTCTGGCGGGGGGGGGATAGTTCTGATAGGACAGAGCCAGAGAATGAATTGACCTAAAAGTGAGTGACAGAAGCTTAAAGACGATAGGCTTCTTTGTTATAATAATAATAATAATAATAATAGGGCACTTTATAGAGCGCCCTCGGAGAACTCACTCAATCTCTTTCTAGGCGCTTTACATTTGCTGCTTATTGGGACCCAGTGCAGGTTGGCAAGAAGTGGTGTGATGTGGCAACTGCAACGCTCACGACAGACAATCCTAGCTGCCGTTTTCAAAGCACCTGATTGCACTTGCAACTCTCACCGGGGGTGTTCTGTATTTTGTTCACGGTGGCAGTTTCGAAGCTCCATTCTGCGATTTGGCTGTTAGCATATCAATCAGTGCTGATGCCGCACGAGTCAGAGCAGCAGCTGCTGCTGCCGCTCGACGAGGTGCGGCCGTGCCGACAGAGTCGTGCGCCCGTGCAGCCGGAACTGCTGTGCCGGCTGGCGCTCGAACAAACGGCGTGGTGCCGCTGAACTCAAAATCAAAATGTAGACAAGTCAGGAGATGTCGTGACGCGTCGGGAGTGAGTTCCAGGCTTTAGGAGCATACGAACTGAAGGCACTGTTTCCAAAGGATTTCAGATTTGTCCGAAGTATGGGTAAACAGTTAGATTCCGAAAAGCTGGTGGTACGATGTTTAGCCTGGTGGAATAGTAGATCTGATAGATTGCTGGAGCCAAAGAATGAAGGGACCTACAAGGGATGACAAAACCTTGAATTCGATGCCTTGCTTGTGGCCGAAGGGAGACTTGTAGAAAAGCATTGCTGCAAAACTAGGGGAAATATATCATTAGTGCATAGCAGTATGAATGTAGCCATTAATGGGACATTGCCCTAGATCTTAGGTTAGGGGGACTACATTTAAAAAGACTTTAAAAGCACACCTATTTAGGACAGCATTTAGTGGGTCCCTGTGATTCGTTCTTTATGGGCTTTTGCGTGCTGACACTGTGCATACTGTCACTAACCACACTTGTATGCTGACCCTGTGCATGTCACCCCTAACCATGTTATTCTTGATGTTTATTAAGCAAGCTACCACTAACCATTCGATCGTGCTTCCTGAGCAGCAAATGTAAAGTGCCGAGAAAGAGATTGATTTTTCTGAGGGCGCTATATCAAATGCATTATTGTTATTGTTACTATGGATAACATGGTCGTAATTGGCGACCCAGGTCGAGCGTTCGAATCCTGCAGTAGACAATCCTAGTTACCTTCTGCAAGCGAGCTGATGGCCATTAGGACTCTTCCAGTGCTATATAAGTAAATCTGTTGGGTCAGCTCACCTTTATTTTACTTTTACATTGGGAATGTTTCCTCTATTACGCAGGGATGATTGTTAAATACGGAATCTTTATTACTTACAGTCTGGAGAAATTTTGGGCCTGACTTATGCTCCAATGAAGCTGTGGTGGCAGCATTAAAAATTGGGGTTTTCTAAAGGGTCAAATCTTTTCTCATTCAAGGTGCAGAGCACTACCAAGATCTGATTCTGACGATAAAATACGCTGATGCATGTGATTTTTAGCTCACTTCCGAACCCCTTATCCTCAGTCATATGTCTCGCCATAAGACAGCCCAAGCACCACAAAGCGGTCCACAGGTATCTTGGAAGGCTAAGCATCAATGATCACACGCCCGCTGATGTCTTGGAAGATGTGATCATCAATGATCCCCCGCCGAGTTTTTCCGAAGCTCCCAGCTTACTGTGTTTGAACCACTGTCCAGTGCCCTGATTTGACTCTAAAGAAAGCCATGCGAACTTGTGATGCAATGCATCAACCTGATCAGTCATGAGTAACCACATGAATCGCTGTTGGTAGTTTGTCAGTGCACAATGGCGGTCAGTGCCGGAACTACATTAGTTGGCATTGGGTTAATACTGATTAATATTATTGCTAGACATTTGTCAGAGCATCCTAAGAGATATAAAACTCTCCTTGTAGGTACACAGCATATTTTTAGGGCCTGTCCTAAGTCTGCATCGCTATATCCAGTAGGCAAACTCGCCAAGCTGAGCTGTGGGCTATTCAGTGCTCCCGGGAAGGAAATCGACACCGGTCATTCTTTATAAAAATAGAAATAACAATTGATTTGCATAGAGTCCTCAGAGAGCTTAATCTCTTTCTAAGCAATTCAAATTTGCTGCAAAGAAAGCATGATTGAATGGCTAACTGTAACATGCTTAATGTCAATTAGCATAACTTGTTTGTCGTAAATCAGAGAAGAAAGCTAGCACAACTGACAGTCATCGCCACAAATCGCACAGGAGATGGACCGGGTAAATACTTAGACAATCATTATCAGAAGCACGAGTTCAGCAATGCTAGTGTCTAAGCGGCTGATAGTACCGAGGCCTATTGGTAGAATCATTGAGGGCGTCAAAACTATGCCAAGTATGCACTGGTTGTGTCCTAATCTCATGCAACAATTAATGACCGTAGGCGCTCAGAAATCACCCGCAGAATAGCAAACAGAGTGCCTCGACAAGTCGGAAGCGTGGAAAAGTGGTCACTATCTATCTATCGTACTCCAGGGCACGTATCTCCATTTGTGACGCTGGATGACACTGGATCACTCGCTGTGTCGAGCGTCGTACAACGTGCTCTTTTTCGCCTTTTTCTTCTTCTACGTCTCTTCTACTCTTTTTCACTCCATACGTTGATCTTTGAAAGCTAACTTCGCCGCTAGATTTGAATGCAGTCGAGTCACAGACTTTGATGTTCGTCATACCGCTGGGTAATACCTGCCCACGGGTTCGGCTGACGCAGTGTGCTCGTGTTTTTTGGTTTTAGAGAAGCAGATGCGTTCGAGGCTTCAGAAGTATGAACCACTGCAGCATGTTCAACTGTGTCGCGACTAAACTGGCAGATGCTCCAGACGTTCAGCTCCGCAGGTGTTGTGTACAGCTCCGCCATGTTTGGCATTCGCCGAGCAGATTCGCTGGTCACGCTCCCTTTCTTGGCTCCCTATTGGCTGCTTCCCTTCTTTGGAGCCGTTGGCCGGTAGCACCCACGCGAGAGCACATGGCCAGCTTTCGGCCAGGCGGCCGCCTCGTGCAGGCAAGAGTCTGCGAGACGCTTCTAGTCTCCGATGCTAGTCTGAGAGCGGCAGGCCATCGTCTGTAGTTTTCGAGGACAATGAGCTGGATAGACTCGCTCGGAGGGCTAGTGTTCCGTATAGGGAAGAAGGCGAACGCCTTTTTTCTGAAGACGTTTTTAGGCCGAAGAAGACAACTCTCACAAGCTCTCAAAGACGGTGGATGGCAGTAGATCTTAAGTCCGGGGAAGGGGGGGTGTTTGTTTCGTCTACCCGGAGCGCTCGCACGCACGTGACGCACAGAGCAGCTGCAGCCAGATTGCCCGCGTGCCGACGCGTGACGCATGGCACGCGCGATTCAGCTGTAGCCAGAGTGAGGCCGGGTGGAATGTCGAGTGCTGCCTGCGAGCTTGGCTATCGGTATTTTGCGAGCTCCGCTATCGGTATTTAGCGCGTAGCGACTTTTCCTCGAGGAAAGGAGAGCTGCTTAGGCACAAGCTTTCGCACGCTTCAGCCAGAACGTGGTCATGACAGGACTCAGTCACTTAGACTTCCTTCACAGCACATGTGACGTGCCTAGAAAGAGATTAACTTCTCCGAGAGCGCTATATAAATGTATTTTCCTTCTTATAAAGTTTTGAGAACTTCTAATGCGGTCCTTTCCAGCTGACATCGCTGACCAAATGCAGACTTTGAGAATGTCACCAGTCTTTATTAAATCGAGACAGTGTCAGAATTATAGCGGCAGGCCCTATCTTTAATGTGACTGCCATTCGTTTCCAGTGACCGACAAGAAGCTAGTTGCAAAGCAAGACATTGCAGTGCCTAAGGTCACTCAAAATCTGATCAAGACAGAGAAGAAGACTGGATGTAATCATAATTTTCAAATACCAATCAATTTTCAAGAGTCTCATATATCCCGTTCAAATACATATTTTCACGTATTAATGCTGCTATGGAAATTCCGAACATTCAAGTCTCTAAAATCAGACGTTGTTTGGCCTCATGGCAAAACAAGCAGGTGAAATGCCCAGGTTCAAGCCTAAAAAGACTCTAGTTAAAGACTTTAATTGAATGCCACAGGGTTGCCAGCTGGTTTCGGCTGGGCCTCAGCAGTCATCTTGGCACCGTGCCAACCTGAATCTTTCCACGTGGTTTGCTCCAGCCTTAACTAGTCTGGAATGCGAGTTAACTAACTACGAATGACTTTTGCTCATGATTTCAAGTTTGAGAGGTGCCCGCTCGAGAAATAAAATATCTTGTCTACAGCCCAAAACCTACTGAGATTGGTACACGGAGGGACTGTGTCGGGCGCCAATAAGGCTTCTATAAGATACCAAAACAAAAGGTCTCTGGTCGTCTATAACCTCAACCATTATTAATATCTTCTTCTATTAACCCTGTAGTGGTTGGAACGCCTGAAAATATGTGCGTTTCCTCACACTGGATTGGCTGTACACCGAAAGCTCCACCTACAGCCGCTTGGCATCGGCAGCGGTACCAATTACTAATACCGACTAATGTTCGAGTTACCAGTCCGGGACTTCTATAGCTTTAATATTAATAATAATAATAATGCATTAGAAATAGCACCCTCAGAGAACCCAATCTCTTTCTAGACACATTAATTTGCTTCAAAGAAAGTACGGTCGAATGGTTAGATCCCTATCAGCCCTCCAGCACGTCGAGTTCTCTCAACTCCCTTGCAGCATGTATTGATGAGATCCCCATATGGATGGCAGCAAATATTTGTAAATTGAATGATGATAAAACCAACTTATTATTTATAGGCAAACCAAGTGTCGTTCAGAAATTGGAAGGGATAATGCTCAAACCGGCTCTGCCAGCATATCTCCTGTTGAATCTGCACGAAATCTAGGTGTCATGTTCCAAAGGGACCTTTGATTGGACGACCACATCAGCTCCACAGTCAAGTCTGCCTACTTTCACCTATATAACATTCCTAAAATTCGGGCTTGTTTAGACAGGGGTACAATTCTTAAATTGGTCTATGCATTTGTGACATCCCGTCTTGAGTTCTGTAAATCACTACTTGCTGGCCTACCGGCCTGTACAATCAGGCACTTACAGCTGGTGCAAAACTAAGCAGCTACGCTTGTCTGTCGTGAGCATTGCAATTACTACATCACACAACTTTTCGTCAACCTGCACTGGCTCCAGGTCAAGCAACGCATCGACTTCAAGGTTATGTCACTCATTATCAGGTCCCTTCATTTTTCGGCTCCAGCCTACCTATCAGATCTATTCCCCCACCAGGCTAAGCATCGTACCACCCCTTTTTATAATCTAACTGTTTACCAATACCTCGTACAAACCTCAAATCCTTTGGAAACCGAGCATTTAGTTCGTATGCTCCCAAAGCCTGAAACTCACTCCCCCCCTGCGTCACAATATCCCCTGACTTGACCACATTAAAAAAGAACTTAAAAACACCTATTTAGGACAGCATTTAGTGGGTCCTTGTGATTCGTCCTTGATGTGCTTATGCGTGCTGACACTGTGTATGATGCTGCCACTAACCACACTTGCATGCTGACCCTGTGCATGTCACCCCTAACCATGTTATTCATTTTGTTTATCAAGCATGATATTACTCACCATTCAATTGTGTTTCCCTTTGCAGCAACTGTAAAGCGCCTAGAAAGAGATTGAGTTCTCTGAGGGCGCTTTATCAAATGTATTATTATTATTGTTATTAGTGGTTTCGTGTTCGATAAACGATAAAATAATACGTTATGGGGGATATGCACAGGGTTGGCATGCAAGTTTGGTTCGTGGCGGCATGCACAGTATCAGAACGCACTAGCACATCCTCAAATCTTCACACTCACTATGCTGTACCGCTTGCTACCACGTGCGGTAGTCGTCATTCACGTGGCACCGCTCGCTGTTCAAACTAAGCTTGCCGTACTTTGCATAGTGCCGTTTGCTCGGCCGCACTCATCAATAATCGCACTAGTACTCATCCTTGTGGGTTGTTTTCTGGGAAGCCGTCCGGGTTCAGAAACTGTCAAGCACTGCTCGCTGAAATGACAAAACATTTACTTTTTTCTATAAGTAGCTAATTAAATATTTATGCTAGTCTGTCTGTCTGCAAAAACGACGAGTATTCGCAGCTCCGGCTCCGGCCTCTCGGTTGAGCAATTAAAAAAACGTTTGCCTCAAAGTTTCTGCCGCCACCACTACCTTCTGCATCGGCCGGTCGCCGGAGAGCAAAGTTCTTATGCTGACCCACAAGGCACGCCACAACTTGGCTCCTTCGTACCTAGCTGAACTGCTGCATCCGTTTCAGCCTGTTCGCGCCCTCATGTCCTGTGTGGACAATAAATTAGCTGTTCCTTTCCTCTGCCTAAAGACCGTTGTGAGTTTGGGTTAAACACTGTGGAACTCGCTTCCACAATTCTTACGCAACGACAACTACTCTCTTACTGCCGACTATGGCTCATCCTTTTCAGCGGTCCTGAGCTGCTACTACCATGCTACTCACGACCTCAACTGCTCTCTTGACTCTGCAATGTTTTCCACTTTCTCTTTGTTGTGTGAGATTAAGTCTGTTGGCTACCGAATGTGTACTGAAAGCCGCTTATGCTGTGAGTGCGCTTTACAAAACTCTCCTGCGTAGCACCCACATAGTTTTTATGACTTTGTGGAGTTACAGACGGAGATACATTACATTACATAGAGCAATATAAGCTCCTCTTTTTAAATCCGTGCGATATTGTTTTCCAGAATTCGAGAATTCTTGCTATAGGGAAGGCGTAGCGCTTCAGAATGCTTTTAAACCAAGTCAGAAGAGCGAGGCCAATGCTGGTAATAGTGCACCGGCAAAGCTGTAAGGTAAAATGTTGCAGGCATCAATGACAGAGTTCATATGCGAGGCAGAGGGAATGCAAGCTACTTTCAAACGGCACACGTGCAAGAACGAAGCTGACGCGTGCGATACCACAAAAATCCAAGGCGGGCCGTTTAACGGACTAGTTATAAGTTTACAAGTTTACTTGAACGAGTCAGTTGAGTTGTAGTGAGAACAAAACTCTCCAAAAGCCCCAATTGTGTACAGCTAAATCCTCCTACAAACAACACTCCACAGAGTACTTTCTCAATAAAGGCCTAGCCGCAAGCACGACACTACTAACGGTGCTATTACCTACCGAGCTGTGACAAATACCCGCGAAGCCGAAGAGTTAAATCGTGGCTAGCAACTTGTAGGTGTAGCACCAATATACGCAGGTCTATAGGCCGAGGGTAACGGAACACGCCGCTGCAGCAACGCCGCGTCCAGACCTTAATTCAGCAAGTCCGTTGTATCGTTGAGCGTTCTCTATTCGACAGCGATAGAGGCCGCAGGTGCAGCGCGCCGGTCATGGCGTCATAGGTCACCGGTCATAGGTCATAGCGCGATAATAATCTCATTAGTAATGCGGCGTTCGCATAGTGCCCCGAGTGAAATGATGTCTTTCTGGGAACTTCAAATGTGTTGTAAAAGAAGCGCTTCGCTTCAACTGGCTGGCGACGACGTGCAATCATTCCATGATGCATAAGCGCACAATGGACAGCTAGTTGCAAGCGGAGGTGATCACCTTTGAGCCTTCTCCGCCGCTGTATCCCTGCAAATGAGGCTGTTTAATTGGCTAGCCGTTCATATTTCGCGTCGACCTAGCGTATGCTGTGAGGAACCGGTGCGTTCTAGCTTCTTTTTAAATTAAATCTTTTTAAATTTTATTTTTAATGGGTTGTCGCGACGTCTGTCGTGAGTCAGTGCCAGGCTTTGAGAGCACACGAACAAGTTCACGGTCTCATGGGATTTGAGGTTAGTTAGAGGCACAGATAAATGTCTTGCCTCGGAAGAGCGGTGGTACGATACCTAACCTGACTTGAAGGTAGTTCAAATAAGTTGGCTGGAGCTAGAGAATGAAGTGACCTAAAATTGAGTGACAAAACCTTGAAGTCGATTCGATACATTGCTTCACGGGGAGCCATTGCAGATCGGTCAGAAGTGATGTAATGCTGCAATAGCGACATTAATGATAGAAAACCCTAGCTACAGAGCTGTGCACCTACTGCAAGCACATTACCACTTAGGTCGGAGGATCTGGGTCTCGTAAGTTACACTGGTGGGGCGAGATGTCAACAATTCAATGACCAACTTTGAAGTGATCTCACTGTATAAGCAGGCCCAAGTTTTCGCAATATTACATAGCTGAAAGTAGGCTGCCTTTCCTGAGAAGCTTTTGGGGTCGCTTAGTGACAGGTCACAGTGAAACAGGACACCAAAATCCCGTACACTCGCTCTCGTACACTCGCTGGCTGGCTGAGCCCATTTTAAGGCTTCTTCTCATTTCTGAGTACCTTTAGATTTGCCCAGAGCTTGAGTAAGTTGGATTTGAGATTTGGATTCTTACAATTCAACTGCCTGGCTGGCAGACTGGCTATTACTTGACGTAAGCTTCTGTGCCGCTTAAACTACTAAATAAACGTCTACTGTTCATTATAATTCAGAAACCAAGTATAATGATATATATCGACATCACAACCTCTCCGATGCAGCACGCCATTGCTTCTATGCCCGCGAACGAAATGAAAGTAAGAAAAAAAGAACGATCACCTCAACATTTGGTTACTGAAGCATCGACAGGCTTCAGTATTCCACCACTCGCAGCATAGTGTAGAACTATTCATTGCCTGACTTTTATTCTGTACAATACGTGCATGCTACGCTTTTATGAGGGACGGAAGTGTAAATGGCGAGCAAATGTTTGGGGCAGCTTTGGACGGGTGTCATTTTTATTGTTCAAAAATGTGCAAGCCGCTGTGAGCAAGCATCGGGTAAATTAAAAACCTTAGCAGACCCAGAGATATAAATCCCCAAAAGTTGATCAGATTAACCAAATAGCACTGAACGCATCAGGATTGAGGCCCAGAATCCGAGCAGTCCCATGCATCTATTTAAATCGGGCAGGTCAGACTGATTAATCAAAGATCAAACAATAAACTCAAAGATCAATCGTTAAATAAATCAAAGTTTAAATGATGGTGAATTCGTGTGCAGTAGCTTGTACTGAAGCCTAAACTATCTCGACCGCCGCCCCGCCTGCTGACTTGAAAACAGCGGTCTACTAGTGCTCATAAAAGAACGCAGAAATCGACCAATTAAACCAAAGCGGGACGCAGATGTCGGTGCTGATTAGGCACTCATTACGTACACGGCAATTTCGTGCTTCTGATACAGCGATGTCAGCTGTCTAATTGACATGTTAACAACGAAAACGCACGCTTAGAATTCGAGTTGGCCAAATTGATGAGGAAAGAAGTCTTCGTCGTCGGCGTTGCTTTCGCTAGCCGCCTTTAATCTTTAGCTTTTCGGCATTTTCGGCGGTGCACACGTACCAACGCAGCGAAGCTTGACGGCGGACATGACGTGGGCATCTTTCTTCAATGGCGGCTTAATTTGTTCCGGGTTTAAGTGAGAATGCTGTCTTGGTGAGTGAGCAACGTACGTGCATATAATATTTGAATGCACGTCTCATGCCTATGTCAATGAGTACGTTTCTCTTACGGAAGTCGCTGCAGATTCGCTAGCCGGCACTAGTCAATCGGAATGGTGCCCATGCAAATATTAACTCGAATGGTGAAACACATTACATGGAGGAAATTGAAAATTTCATTTGAACAAGACCAGAAGTGAGGCATCATTAGCAGTTGGAAAGTATAATGTTTTGATTGCAGTGGATCCTTACGCTGGAGAGAAGAGCGTCCACATCAGGGGTAACGCAGAGAAAACCTGGGGCCACAGGAAGCCACTTGCAGAGAAATCCATTCAGCTCCGCAGAACCTAAACTCAAAGAAAGCTTGATTTTCGTTGCCTGTTAGGTTAGCGGACGCTCAGGCCCGCCTTTCAAAGCAAAGCTGGGGTTTTCAATGATTTTTGAGGGCGTAGGGCCACTGTACAGATTTAGCTTGGCAGCAGACAGTAGAACTGATGAGAAAAGCAAAGTTTAGCTTTTATACAAAAATACTTGAATTGCAGAGGCACAACCAATAATGCTTATGTCTACCATCAGCCATCTCCTTAATAGCTTCCAGGTTGGCTCCTCACCTAGTGACTCTAACCAAGGCAAAGCTGAAAGTATGGAGTTTGAGTACCGCTCGCTTTCCATGAAAATCACAGGCACTGCACTGCACTGCAATTGTTAAGATTCTATATCAGTGAAAGATTCCAGAGTATTGATGAAAACAAGCAAAGATCAATTTTAGAACCGATAAAGTCGGATATCTCATGGCTGTGTTCCTGTTCCGCTTCTTTTCGTAATTTATACTCTCCCCCTTGATGGTCTCGTCGCCTAGTCCAATCTCAGCTTTCACTTCAAAGCTGATTACACACAGCTGAAACTGTAATTCCTTCCAGCTTTCAAGCACATCAAACTCTCTCAACTCCCTCGCTGAAGGTGTTTTTTTGACGTCTGAACGTGGATGGCAGTAAAAATTTCCCAAGTTGAATGAAGATAAAACGAACTTACCAGTTCTGGAAAAACTTAGTTTGACTCAGAAAATGGAAAGGATAATGGTCAATATCAGCTCTCCCGGCATATCTCTTGTCGCATCCGCACGAAATCTAGGTGTGCTGTTCCAAAGTGACCTTTCACTAGACGACCCCATAAGCTCCACAGTCAAGACTGCCTACTTTCGGCTAAGCAACATTTAAAAAATTAGGGTCTGCTTGGACAGAGTGATACTAAATCCACATTGGTCCATGCATTTGCAAAATATCGTCTCGACATCAGTCATGTCTGGTAAAACGTGACTCGACGTCCGGTAAGACGTGGACGATTGCAGTGCCGTACGAGCCACCGTAGTCAGTGGCTCCAACGATGCCAAGGAGGCAAGAAGATAGGCACTCAAAAACTCGTGCAAAGGAAAAGGATGTGGCACATGAAGAGGAAGGAAACTCGCACGGAGATTGAAATGCAGTGACAAAAAGGTCTTGCCTCCTTTTTTCAATATCAGATCAGGCAATTTCATGACGTTAATCGGTAGTGAGTTCCAGACTTTGGGATGATGAGAGCTGAAAGAAAAGCCTCGGAGGGATTTATGGTTGGTAAGAGGCACAGATAAAAAACTTGGGTGAGAAGATCAAGTGGTTCGACGGAAAGCCTCGCTGATTAATATTGTAGGTTAATATAAAGCCGAAGCAAGCGAGAATGCACAGACAGACTGCACTGCATTCGATAGGCTGCTTGATGGAGAGCCAATGCAGTCTTATGGGAAGCGGTGCAAAGCAGCAGCTGCGACATTCACGACAGACAGGCCCTTGCTGCTGAGTTTTGCACCAACTGTTACACTGCAAGCGTAAATACTGCAGACGACAGATTACCTGTGACTAGAAAGTGACACAAGTCTAGACGGGACGTCGCAAAAGTTTAGACCAGCTAGGTCCCGATATCTCTGTCTAAGCAGACCCAAATTTGTGCAACTTTATGCAGCTGGAAGTGGGCAGACTTGACTGTGGAGCTGCTGTGGTTGTCCAGTAGCAGGAAGACAAAAAAACTACTCACTTGAAGAATCCTTGCTGGTAATAATTCACCTGCAGGTCAAATATCCATGATATATATAATGAAGTGCATATCGTATCGCAGCAAGCCTGCAATGCATTTGGCTACACAAAGCTACGCCGATCGCTGTCTACTTCAAAGACGGCAGAGAGTCTATGGAGCTCCTGGAAGCCGTTGCTGGGAGGTGCGGCAGAAGAGTGCGGCTAAGCACTGCGTCCATCACCTGCGCTTCCGCCGCAGCTTCCGCTGCCACACTCTGCCTGAGCCCTCGAAGCGGGTACGAAGCAAAGCAGAGCAAAGCCTTCGCGGCCTCGGCCTCGGCGTATGCATTTACGGAGTGCGGAGCACGAAGCGTGCGCTCAGCATCTCAGGGAATAGTGCGGTGCGAAGTGCTTGCAATCTTCCTATGGCGTCCATCTCCAGCAAGCGGCCCCGCAAGCGGCCGGCGGCCGATGCACGAACCGGTGTTCGTGCTAAACGCCAGGCTGCTTGTCGGTACGCTACCGCACAGACAAGAATATTTAATTATATAAGAATATTTAATAATTACACAAGCCTTGTACTGTCGTTAATGTAGGAACCGTGAAAGAAATTGTTTGAAGTTGAGCTGTCCGCCAGAATGCGAGCTGGTAGCAGCACCTCTACTGCGAAGCGCTAAGGGCGGTGTAAGTACTGTAATAAGCACGACGATGCTGCTTCCTGAAGGGAATACTGATATATGGGTGGGGACGGCCAGTCTATATATGTCCACGGAAATGACAAGACTGCGTCTGTTCGAGCTTTATGGTGAAAAAATATAATCTCATAATTATTCATATAATAAATGTTTTTTAACACTTCTTGTCATCGTAGAGCTGCAATGTGAGGCTAAAAAAACGAGCTAGCGAAAGCCGCCCGGGTTGGCGTGTTCAGCAACCGGATAAGAAATAAGCTTTTTTAACTCAAAGCACCGATTACAACAACAGCAAGCAAATAATTGGATCCTTCAAAGTCGGTATTAAGCCGATTTATGTGATATGATTTAAGGGCGCGCTTGGTTGCAGCAGCAGACGGGACCCATAGGCCCGGGGCCTAGGGCTTAGGTATTTGCACTTTGCGACCCAAGTCGTGCGTTCGAGTCCAGCAGCAGGTGATTTATGATAGCCCATTGCGGCCGGGAGTGAGCGCGGCTATGCCTCTTCTGAATGCTATACAAATATGAGGCTTTTAAATAGCCGCACGTATACGTTACCTTACCAGCATAGCGTCCACCTGCGGTCCAGCAGTAGCAGCAGCAGCGGTTCGTGCCGTTCGTCAAGCGTCCGCCACCTCCGGAGCTTGCCGATGGCGGGCGCCAGGAGCTGAGCGCTAGCCGTTCGCACCAACGTTACAATGGTCATTAAAAGAATCAAAGCCTCACGATGCTTCGACTTTTTTGCTTATTAAAGAGAGCAATACAACGGAAATCGGAGTCCCAGCGTTTCCTACCGGGGGGGGAGAGGATAGCTGGTCGCACGTTCGGCGCGCTTCCTGGTATTCGCCAGCGTACCGTCGCAAAAACAATGCTTTTGCAAATAGTGTGCTCGCACGATCGCCATATTTATTATTTATCTTACGTTTGTGCATATACTTTTGCGGCTGCGTGCGAATCGGCAATAAGTAGCCAGTCGATCGACCAGCTATTTGCCGAGCTACGTCGTTCGCCGAACCGCGAGGCTTAAAAATTCCTCTGTCGCTAGCGAAGTGACTCTCCGCCGCCGCCGCCGTCTGCACGGCGGTGTGCATCCCCTGGCGGGAATGTAGGCTGGTATCAATTAGATCGCTTCGGCTCGTCGTCCTGCTGCGCCGCCTGTCGTCGGGTCGCCGCCGAGTTGAGAGCATGACTCTGCGGCTCGCGAGCGAAAGCGAACCAGTTCCCGCCGCCGCCGATAATTGAGCGTTCGTCGTCTGCTGTCGCGCAGCGAAGGCCGGCGGTCAGCGACGGGCCACGCTTGTTGAGCGCAGCGTGAGCGGAGAGGAGAGGAGCAACCCGACGCGCTCGAAGAACCAGTAGAGCGACTTGAGCATGTCCGCAGTCCCTCGCGCGTGCGCGTGCTCGCGGCACGGCACCGCCGCGGGCACCGCCGCGGGCACCGACGCCCTGGCCGCTCCGGCGGCGGCAGACGGCGTTTCCGGCGCCAGCTCGCCGGCCAGGAAGTGCAGGTGCGCGACGGCGTTGCCCAGCGCGCGGGCCAGCGCGCTCAGCTGGCTCCTGACGGTGTCCGGAACTCGGCCGAGCGCGAGGTGCTCGCCGCCGCCGCCGACGGCGTGCCGCTCGTGCTCCAGAGCGCCGGCCACTTCGCTGACGCCGCGCAGCAGGCCTAGAACTTGCGTCCGGTTGGCCAGGTCCTGCGGAGCGCGCCAACGGCGCGCAGGACGTTCGGTTGGGGCGTCGCCCGAGCTGGCTCGCGCGCGCGCGCGCGCGCGCGTCCGAAAGCTCCGCGACCACCGGGAGGAGCGTGCGCCAGCGCGGGCGAGCGCTTAGCCGCTTACCACGCTGCGACGGTGAGGCACCGGGTAGCCGACGCCTTCCTGTGGCCTGCCCGGATCGGCGGCGAGGATTTCGGTCTTCTGAAACGAGCGCCGCGTTGGTGAGTGAGATGCTGCCGGCAGCCGCGACGCGAGTCGGCGCGAGCCTTCCGGCGATGCGGCGGCTGCGCCCTGCCGGCGCGCGACCGCACGGGAAAGCGGCGCGCGAGTGCGGCAGTCATTTTGTCGCCAGCGTGCCGCCGTTGACCCCGGGTGCTCGAATGGCGCGCGTGCGCAGCGACCGCTCCACGCCATACCGGAGGCCGTCTTTTCGCTGCGGCGAGCTGCTACCGCCGCCGCCGCCGCCGCCGCCGCCGCCTGGATCGGAGCCAGCGGCGTGAGCGCAGGGCATTTGGACTCCGCGCGGCGGCGACCAGGCAAGCGGCGATCATTCGCGGTCGCCGCCTCACCGCCCCGCCTCCACCGAGCGGCGGCAGGAGCGCATGCGAGACGCGCCGGGGCGCAATGAGCGTGAGCGTGTGTCTCGCTATCGCATCCGGGACTTCCGCTACTCGGCTGCCACGCTACCGCGGCGGTGAATATTTGTAAAGAGCTCTCCAGGCGCCCCGAACGGTCAGCGGGAGTGGGCGGGGCAGCGAGCTGCCGCTAGCGACGCGCAGCCTTCGACGCGAGCGCAAGAGCGCGAGCCAAGACGTCCGCAGTAGGGTCAGGACGCTCAGTAAACTCACCCGCTCGCCGCGCGCTCACAGCGTAGCGGGAGCGTGGGTGGGTGGGTGGGTGGCGCAGGTGGCTGAAGAAGCGAGCCGAGTCTGGAAATCGCGGGCCGACCATTATTTAGGGCTTCTCGAGCGGCGAGCGCTCGCGCATTCTTACGATGTGTTCAGACACGCTGCGTGCGACTTCGGCGCCGCGACGAAGCTCGTGCGTCAAGTAGTCGGCAACTCGTCGCGAGAAATTGTAGTCGCAGCCAAGACCTCCGACAACTGCTGCACAGAAGGCGGCTGCAATGAATTCACGGGGACTCAATTTTGCAAAAAAGACCATTGTAGCTGAACGCAGAAGTTGCCTGGAAGTATCTTGCTTCGCAAGGCTCTTTATACCGAGAGCGGCTCTCCTCTAATTTGCCCACGCCCACGCCGAGAAGATAAGCCACCAGCAACTTCCCCCTGTGGCATTGCAAGGGCGGACGTCGGCGATGACGAAGATGGCAGGCTGAAGTGCTGCGACGAGCGCCACCAGATAGGTAGCCGGCGGACACTGCGTGCGCAGTGACTCTTCTCTGGCTTCTTCTCCGCCGCGCCTTGAGTTTTGCGTTTGAAAGAGCCTGCGGTCATGTGCAGCAGTGGTGTCGCAATCAAAAGGGAGTTTTTTTTCTGCAGCAGTTTCCCGGCTCTTTGCTTAGCGCACAGCCGGCGGGAAGTGAGATATCCCGCGGCTACGGAGATAAGAAATGTATCCAGGAGTAAAACCCTTCACATTTTTTCTGGTTTTTCCGCGTCTCGCATTTAGACAAGAACAACTGGCACGGCCAACCCGAAACTGCAAAACGGTTTTTTTTTGCGAATGCCTCATTGGCACTTCTTGGATGGTACCTTTATTGCTACACCTATCAGCAAATAGCAAAACCTGTAGCTGCAGTTTTTTTCAGGAATCAGACAGGCTTTCCTCAATCCCTTCCTTCAATCAGACAGGCTTCCCTCAATCTCTTCCTTCAATCAGACAGGCTTCCCTCAATCCCTTCCTTCAATCAGACAGGCTTCCCTCAATCCCTTCCTTCAATCAGACAGGCTTTCCTCAATCTCTTCCTTCAATCAGACAGGCTTCCCTCAATCCCTTCCTTCAATCAGACAGGCTTCCCTCAATCCCTTCCTCCAATCAGACAGGCTTCCCTCTCCACAGTGCATGTTTTGCATGTGTATATGCCGGGTCGTGCAAATAAAACACTTGTGCACAGCCAGCCAACGAAAATCGCACACAAACAGACAGACTATCTGACAGTGGTTAAACCGTTCTACCCACTAGGGCTCTCGAACGATGGCTGCACCCAGGTTCACCCGGTAAATGCTGCAGCAGGTATTCCGATGACGCCCTAGAGTTCACTGACGGCTTAGACGTTGGGTGTGCTAGCAGTCGACAGGACCACTCGAAGAGCCTCTAACGATGCTATTCGCTAAGTGAATCAAGGGTCGGGGAAATTGGTTGTGTGATTGCCGACCGTCGCAAAAATGAAACACTTAATAATAATAATAATAAGAGTGCACTTGATAAAGCGCCCTCAGAGAACTCAAAATCTCTTTCTAGGCGCTTTACGTTTGCTGCAAGGGAAGCGCGATTGAGTGGTGAGTAATATCATGCTTGATAAACATGAATAACATGGTTAGGGGTGACTGCCATGGCCCTATGAAAATATTTTTTGGTCATAATTGTTACTTTTATTTTCCTCTAGAATCTCAGAGACGTAACCGGCGTTATAAATTACCTACCGTTTAAGTTTCAATTTACATTTAGATATTGTAAATTGAATTTTTTCAGACAGGCAACAGTGCGACGACTATGAAAGCAGAAGAGGTTCGACCGAAACGCTGGACTCCGTAGCAGCTCGAAGTGTATGAGCTGAATATTAACTGTAAAAGTTGAAGAAGCAGAAGACTTAGAGAAGAAAAAAACAGGTAGAAATTCTTTGATCATGAGGAGCAGTTGCCCCATATTTAAGTCGCACATATCTACTGTATGTGAACCATTACTATACCAACCCTGCAGCCTAAAAAACTCGCGGCATTACGTAGCTAAAAAACGTTAACTTTGACGCGGGCATGTTACTAATTACTGCAGCTGAGTTCTAATTAACACTTGAGATCAATACCTCTGTACTGACAAATAGATCTGCACAGAACAAAGAGCTCGCCACAGATGGTTTGAGTGCTTTGTCTCGAGAAATTTGGTAGCTTAATATCTACTCATAACTACCAAGTCCGTCTTTTGTCACTGACATTGGCTTGACCGCGCGAGGATTAGCCTTGTCAGTGTCTTCGTAACTTGGGTAATAAGATTTCGCTAGTTTCTTGCTAAGCATCAGCACTAAAAATTAAACGAAAACATATTAACTTTATACTAGCGGCTTTATCTTTATACAAAGCATCAACACAGGATCATGTGCGTCGATGATTGATGCCTGAAAAGGGTAGCGTCCTGAGAGCTTTGTCGTTTGTGTCTTTGTCAAAAAAGCCAACTCGCGCCGCTGTCCTGTGCGGTTCTGTAGAGAAGTTTGTCATGATTAATAAGCAAAAGGCGAGCTTTGACATTTTAGAGAGACGGCGCACATATAAAGAGATCGTCTCAAGCGATTGCTCATCTATAGAGACGTTGGAGGTTATTGAACTAGATTCTTCTAACGCATGAATGCGGGCGCGAATGTCGAGGGAAAGTCTGGAAGACAGACACAGTGACAGCTACAAGTGGATGCGATGAAATGAGAAGGGAAGAAGTACGAGAGAAAATGTACGAGGAAGTCGCTCGAAACGAACATTGCTGCCGGATGTGTGAGCTGGGAAGAGTTTGGATGCACGAAATGGATCCAGGCTCGATGCTAGAGACTTCTAAAGCACGCTGCACGAAGGAACTCTTACCGCGTTTCCCCGAAAAATAGGAGCGGTTCTTGTAGTAATTTGTGCTCCAAAAGATGCATCAGGGTTAATTTGTGGCAATGCCTTTTTTCATTTACAGCAATCTACATTCATTCAAATACAGTCATATCATATTCTTCTAGGACATTGTTATTCCTCTCCAAAACCAAATTTTGGCCTGAACTTCTTTCGAATACATTTTCTTTAGAACCATTAGCCCCAATCGATGATGTCAAAAATAGAGCTCACCTTAAATGAGGCCTTCTTCTCCATGTACCCTGATCGAAGGGCATTGGAAACACAGCTATCAGTGGTTTTATTCCATGAATTGTTCACCCAAGTCATGAACTCTTGCAGGCTAGGCTTCAAACAGTTTCTAAGCTGATTTCTCTCTATTCTATTTTCACTGTAGTCATTGGCCTCCTTTGGCGCATTTCCTTTGAAAGGCTTGTTTGCTGCAATGTCTAGAATCTTGAGATAGGCAGTCATTCTCTCGGAAGTCATTATTTCATCTATTCTTCTCACTGCAAGGAAGTTTTCATGCCTTTGGCTCCGCAAGTTCGGGATGAATTCCAAACTAGCAGACCTCTTTGACCATCTCGCAAAACATAATGCAGGATTGAATCAACCCACTTCCTTATAATTGCTTGCGTAAATCAGGCTTTTTCTGTTTCAAGGACATACAATGCCCTAGAAATGATCCCTATCTTGACTTTCTTGCCCGTAGTAATGATTAAGGTAGAGCTTTCTTTTGATTTAGACGAATTGCCAAAATACAGTTAACATGCGTAATTTTTTTACCAGTGGAGGGAATGTAGATTAACGAGGAATTCCTGTTGATCACTTGTCAGTTGAGATCCTTGACTCATAAAAAGGATTTCACCTATAGCAATTATATTGCAGAGATGGTATTTAGAAAATTTGATGCCATCAAACAAGGATTTGAAAGACTTCAGTATGTTCAAGCTTAAACCTTATGTGATCTTCTAGACTATTCATATCACTGAAGGAAGCCATCCAGCGATTCCTGCGATGCTGTGAATTCTCCTTGGGATATCTATAACTGTGGCGCTATTGTAACGGCGTATTCTTGAATTTCAGCCCTGCACAAAACCAAAGCCTCTGCTGTACTGGCAGCAATCCATTCACAAATAATGCCTTCCGCCTCAGGAAATGATGGCTGCTGATCTGATGCGAACACTTGCGTTTCTTAGCGCTTTCCTCGTTCAGCTGTCGATTTAGGTTATTGCACTCTGCTCACAGTTTTTGAGTGATTCCAAGATCAACGTTGTTTACTTTTTGTAAAGCGGAACATGGTTGCCCCAGGATTTCTTAACGATTTTTATCTTACACGACGAAATTTTGCAATTGTATTGTGAGGGGTCAAGCTATTCTTACCTTTAAATGGAAAATTAAACTAAATGTTAAGCAGTTGTTACTAGTGTCAAGTTTCATGTTAGTTGCTCCTTTCGCTGGCTATCTATTAATCTGGCTATCTGTTAATGTCTATATGCAAATTCTAGGATATATAACCAGGATTGTCCATATTCCCTCGTGGGGAGTCCGAAAAGATGTCAAACTTTCATTTAAAAAATATGTTCCTTTTAATGCGAAAATGTCTTAGAAATGCAATCTCGAGTATTGGAGAAACAAACATTTCAGTAAAAATATAGCAAAAACTTGAAAGTGTCAAACCAGCAATACACTGGAAGTGACTCGCCGGCTTTCTTAGCAGGAATTTCGGTAGAAGTTTCGGCTGAGTTTGCTGTCTAGACCTGATCATACTAGAACTAGAAAGTGTCTCTAAAAAAGTTCAGTAAATAATGAAATAAAACCATAAATTTATTGTTAGATGCGCTAGCAAGTACGTGGCTAAACAAGTCCAGTAAGTAATGAGAATAAACAATGAATTTGTCGCTAGATTCGCACTTCCTTGGAGCAAGGGAAGATCAAAGTTTGAACATCCACCGATAAAAATACGAAAGCTGTGTAGCGACTCAGCTTCTCCCTGGTATTGAGACATGGGCCAAAGCCTATTCCTGCAAAGAATTTACCTGCTGCTGCTAGCAGCTGTCACTGAATTCATCGGTGTGCACCGTCGTTTATTCCGTAGTCTATTCGAGCTTGGAGCTATTTAATACTGGGCCACTACGATTTAGCAGGCTTACCAGCGGATGCTGCTTGCAAAAGCATCACGATGCTCTGCAGCAAAAATAAATGAAGAAAGCGCTTCAAGCCCCGCAGACAAGTCAGTCACTAACGGGCTGGTTCAGATACCCTTCCAGCCAGTCGAGACGACTCCTCTAAGAGTTCGAGCACTTCGAGGCAACGCGAGTGGGGCTACATGGGGCTGCAGCTACAAAGATTAATCTGTCGGAACGTCTTCTGCGTCCCGAACAGAGCAGTTCGAGCTGAGATGAGATACGATGTGTGGTCTCATCGACTGGCAGTGTACTGTATCGCGATAAAGGCTCGATCCACTCTATCTTTCCAGCTTAGCATGTGCCATTGAAAAAACTGGCCACATTATCCTACCACGCTGTTACCATTGGCGAGCGATCTAATGTGAGAAGCATGCATCAAGTGAATATCAAGATCTTCGTCCACACTGGTCATTACCGATTGGAAGAAAGAGACGACGAGGACGTATTTAAGGAAAATTTTGAATACTACATCGAAGAATGTTCTAGGTACTGACAACCATTTTGACTGCCAATAAGTGCTTGGTAATCAAAGTATTCTTGGACAATTCCTGATTCACTACATTGGGCCTAGCGACAACTTAACCACAACAGCAATGCAGGCGCATTTCGCATTAGGTGATGGCCTGTGCTGATAGCTCGATTCGAAATTAAAACCTGGTGGTTTAGGCCACCCAATTGTACGTTAGACTTGATCAAATACGGGCGTAGAGCAGTAACGTATAGCTACACACATCAGTAGCATTCAACGGTAAAACCAAAATGCAGCCCTATCGAAGAGATATGCCTATTACATAAGAAGTTAAATCCACCACCATCCGGCTGGTCGTATCTAAGTGAAGAACGGCCGATAAACTTCATAAACTGTGCGTCTAGAGCTCAACTTTCAACCTTCACAATCTTGCCATGCAAAAACAAATGTGCTACTCAGCTTGAAGGCTTGAACGTCCAGCGAAAAACCTTCTCGTCCGCCGGAAGTGATAATTATACCGCTCCGGTTTCTACCTCAATTTAGCAGACTAGTAACTGAAATTTTTCGTATCTCATCTAGGATTTTTAGGTCGGCATGTCAAAAGAGTGAGTCGGAATGATCTACACATCTGCTGTCGCACGTTCCGGGTACCAATGTCTACTTCGTCTATATTTGCATTCGGTTTCTGTTTTGCGGTATTTAGGTTTTTTGGGTGTATTTAGAGCAACGTGGAATCAACAAAGCTGGTCACTCAGCAGCTCCATAATTAAAGGCAGGCATTCTTTAGTCGATCGACACCTCAAAATGACGGTATTTTATGAATAAAACGATTGCAGCTGGCTAGACTTCTAGGCCAAACAAGGCGGAGCGAATTAAGTTCACGACCGAGGCAAAGCTGAAAGAGTTGGAGTACCTCTCACCTCATCTGGGCATCACTGGCAATGTACTGCAATGGTTTTGATCTTATCTCAGTGGGAGACTGCAGAGATTGATTGGGCAAAGATAATCCGGGAACCACTAAAGTATGGGGTACCCCAGGGCCGTGAACTTGGTTAGTTTCTTCTCACAATCTATACTCTCCCTCTTGCCGAAGTGATCGCCAGACGCAATCTAGGTTTCCACTTCTATGCAAGTGACACTAGCTTGTACTTTTGCTTTGATCCCTTCCAGCCTCGAGAACGTCAAATTGTCTCAACTCCCAACGGGCACATATTGATGACACCCGCACATAGATTGCAGCCAACTTTCTTAAATTAAACGATAATAAAACCAACTTACTAGTTTTGGGCAAAACTAAATGTGATTCAGAAATTGGAAAACCTAACGCCTAAAATTGGCTCTGACAGCATTTCTCCTGCTGTATCTTCACGAAATATATGTGTCCTGTTCCGAAGTGACCTCTCACTAGACTACCACATCAGCTCCACAGTCAAGTTAGCCTACTTTTGAAAACTAAGTTGCATTGCTTAGAAAGGGATACTAAATCCAAATTGATCCACGCATTTGTGACGTCCGTCTTGACTTTTGTAAATTTCTTTTAAGGTGCTTCTGTTAAGTGCTTGCAGGCCTACCGGCCGATGCAATTATAGTGCAAAACTCTGTAGCTAGGCTTTTCAATTGTGAGCTTCGCAGTTGCCACAATACACCACTTCTCGCCGATCGGCAAAAGCTTCAAATCAAGGAGCGTTCGGACTTCAAGGTTCAGTCACTCACTTTCAGGTCCCTTCATTTTATGGCTCCAGCCTACCCATCAGAACTACTCTCCACCAGACTAGGCAACGTACCACCTGTTTTTCCGACTCGAATCGCTTAGCTATACCGCGGACGAATCTTAAATCCTTCGGAGACCGTGCCTTTAGTTCGTAAACTCCCAAAGCCTGGAACTCTTCCGACTGACGCGAGGATATCCCCTGACCTGATAGTTAAAAAGAAGCTAACAACGCACCTGTTTTCGACAGCATTTGGGGGTTCTTGTGATTTGTCTTGTGTGAGCCTATGGGTTCACACTGTGCATGCTACCATTGACTGCATTTGCATGAGGACTGTCTGCGTAACTCTAAAAATAATATGCTTGTTCACATCTGAATGTTACCACTAACCACTGGTCATGCTTCCTTTACAGCAGATATAAAGTACCTATATATGTATTAGGTTCTCCGAGGTCACTGTAGAAATATATTATTATTATTATTCTCGAAAAGGGGCAGTGTGCAGAGAGAACTTTCGTGATCTACAGATGTACTTGGTGTGGTGCTAAGTGTACCTACTGGCAGAATGGACGGGTATGTTTGAAACTGCAATTGGGCGGGGAGCTGAAACCATTACATCTACTGTGATCGTTAACCGAAACGGTATATGGTGCTGGACCTATGCAGGTGGGAATAGGTCTGTAACAACGCTGACAGCCCGGCACGTTCAATACCCGTGTGTTGCTTTGAGTCGTCCATCGGTGAATAAATTTGGTGAGCTGTGATGGCACACTAGGTAAGGCGGTTGCTTTCACGACCTCGGTCCCGAGGTCGTGGGTTCGATTCCTGCGGTGGGTGATTCTTTATCGCCACTGCAAGCGGTGGTGATAGCCGTAAAGGCTCTTCTGTCGCTATACAAAAAAGAGGCTGTTTAATCAGCTAGGATTTTTTTTTTTAAATACAACTATCACCCTGACTCGGCGCGTGCTCTTGTTGCCCAGCAGAACTACTAGTGCGGCCGCAGGCTGCTCGTGCCCCCGTGTCATTTGAGCACCATATATTAGTTCCACATTGATATATATGCTCCTTCTCCAGACTCCGATACCTTTCCAGACGTCCACAAAACTAATTCTACGCTAGATACTACTTTACTGTTCTTCTGACTCAGTTACGAGTCTACTGATTCTTTATTTCGCGAGATAAAGACTATTAGTTATCGTATTTGCACCGATGGCCACTTAAACTCTAAATGAGATGTGGAGAACTATCCAGTATAAAACTTCTCCGTCGGCCCGCACGTGTAAGCAAATACATGCAAACACACCGACTCGGAAAATTCTTTGAGGAAGAGCTGAATAGCATATACACAAGTATTGTTGTGAAACTGCAGACTTCCAGCAGTAAGTTGGCCAGTAAACTGGCGTCAGCTGTATCTGCATGACGTCGGGATTTGACTCAAAAACCTTCTCGGAACAGACAGGCTGCAAGTGATATGTACGTCAGTTGTTGCCTGGGCCGATTATTAGCAAACACTTACACTCACATGCATCAGAAGTATTATGACTGAGCTGAGATCGAGCTGGCTAACGCCTAACGCTAGGTGTTAAGCTACACTAGCGCTTCTGCCCAAGATTGCGATCTGCGACCATAGCACCTTGTGATAATCCCTTACACGTTATCACACTAACACATGCACTAGTACATGCCTGTGACAATGCACACATGCTTTGAACGAGGGTGTGCGTGCGTTGTGTGTGTGTGTGTCAATACAAAAGTACACGACAAGAGGGCAGTGATGCTAACACGATGGAGTGCTACTAGCACGCCATGCCCTAACGGAAGGTATGGCGCATAGAAAAAATGCTTTCATGCAAATAAGTGCCTGACGGGTGGCTAACTACAAGGAGGCCTGGTTGGTTGGACATTTGACAACTTTGTAAATTAAGGCCACTTTATCAGCTCATCAACCTTAGCTGGCCTGCTCTTTACTGAAAAAGCAATCAATGCTAGAGGCTCAGAGCGAAAATACAAAGGAGCTGCACAAAAGCAGTGCCAACAGCCGACATGCTACGCACTTGATATTTATTTAAATGTCACATTAAAATGTTACATTGATGCTATATGTATATCCACCTTCAGACGCTATTATGCGTTCGTCCATATGCAGCAACTGCATATTTATCTACCTATATCAGCTGCACAAGATGTGGGCAATAGCTGGCTTGCCACTACACAGCTGCTACAGGACTGGCTACAGCATGAGCATCGTTTCTGGGCAAGTTAGCCGCAAGATCCTCACCGACCTCAAAGCGTGTAAAGCTGACGACGTCGACATTCTTCTCTTTTAACCACTCTTTCACAGTCACGGTTGCGTCCATCAGGAACTCCTGGTTGAGCAATGCACGTGACTCGGAAGCAGCCTGGGTTGCTTTGTCACCACCAGCAGCAGCAGGCAGTGCTGCAGTAGTGCAGCCACTGCTGTCAGGGCTAGTGCTTGGCTTGTGAATGTCACTGCTATCATCCAGCGTCAGAGGTCTCATGCCAACGACATGCTGCCCTAAAGAATTAGGAGGCTAAGCAATAACACTGCCTCTAGAAAAAGAATGCGTCAGCTAAGGCCTAATGCCGGTTAGTTACATTGACAGTCATTTCGTGAAGCTTCCTTACCGATCTGCGTAGCTACATTATGTACACTGTCTTCAGAAGCTGCTGGCACGTTTCCAATCATGCTACTAACCGGTCGAACCAAGACGAGCGCAGCATATTTCCCAAGGGATATCTTAGTCTGCTTAATGGGTTCCTCGATACTTGCTCCTGAATAACAGAAACAAATTGCATAAAAAAAGCCTTTTTGATCTGAGACGACAAACCAAAAATGATGCGATAGTTCAACAAGTTTACACAGACTGGCTGCAGTGAAAACAAACTTGCCTGCAATGTGAACATAGTGTCCGACGAGATCTGTTTTGCTGACTGCAGCAATGGCCACTGCTCGCCGAGCAGCCATATTTTCTCCTATACCGCTAATCTCGGAAACAATGCTATCCTTCAGCATCTGTCCGCCTTCCACTTTCAACTGCATTATCTCCTCACCACTAAATGCAATCTACACGTTCAGAAGTGCATGCAGCCATTAGGAATAGTGACTGTTGATGCTTCAGGCATCAGGGCTGCAGACTTTTGACACAAAGGGCTTATTCTACAAATCGAAATATGGCAATAAGGTACAATACAAATTCAGACAGGGAAAAGCGATGTAGCATTGCTGTTCTGCTTTTACCTGAGTCAGGTTCTGCCAGTAAGACACTCAACAATATAAGAGTACTACAGGCAGAGGCAGAGGTGGTGTGCACCCGTAGTGGCAGAAGGTGGTATAATTTGCGGTTTGCTAATGACGGCTAGAAAGATGTGAGGCATCTCTCCGGAGGTTCTAACAAGGAGCAGCAGCCAGAAAACATCTGATTCTCTAATTTTAATGGCAAACGGATCGCACGCATATTTTTTCAGCGAATGCAAAGTATTCTGACCTCAAACCATGAACATCCGGTTCAAAGAAAACACAGTGAAAGTTGAGTCTCCACTACCAATGCTACTACTGCTACAACAGGATCGATCTCTGCTAGCTGATCGAAGAAAGACAAGCAAAGACAATGTCGAGCATTTTACTGTCCTCACGTTATAAGGAACTATATTAAAATACAGGCAGTATTTATAACACCAGGCTTCCTTGCAAACACTGGCAAACATTCGGGGTGCCAAGATCCACTACCTGCAATCTCGGAGTTTGAAATACCACCCATTGTGCCATCAAGACCACACATTAAGTATCTGTCAGACGTGATCCTACGAATAGAACAGAATACTTTTCTTTAACAATGCCTCTCAAAAGAAACAAACTAGCACAGACACCAGCTACAAAAACTAATAATTCTGCCAGTGAAATACCCCAAACGAGATGAACATCCGATGGGCACATGGGTTCCATCTGATGCTTTAAGCAAATTGCTCAGTAATTCTAAATACCCCCCCCCAACTGATGGCTCGTGCATGTGCTTCCACTACAAGCCAACCGAGAGCATGCGACTTTATTATTACACAGCGTCAGATGTGAGGTTATGCTGTTTAGCCTGAGCAGAGTTATTACCACGGCAGCCAACAGATAGCCACTGCCCTTCTAGTGCCAAAGCAGGCGTGAGAGGAATGGTAGTGGCCAAACACGGCGTGAAGTCATTCCACCCGCGCGATTTAAATCCAAGAGCTAGTTTCCAAACGGCACAGTCCATTCACTTGACCAACAGCACAGACAGCCTAGACAACACCGGCATCTTCCGCCTAACCACCACCTATCACCATCACCATTGAGTGGGGCTGTGAAAGCTGTACTGATACAGTCGACTCCACTTATAAGGAGAATACGCTCGGGACAGCAAATAAGCATTCTTATATGCGAAGTATTCCCATATGCCAGAGTGTGACTAATATCGCTTAGAAATCTGGGATGCAGAACTGCTATTCCTATAAGTAGAGTATGCCTAAATACGATATTCTTATACACAGAGTCGACTGTAATAATCACGTCCCAATTTGCAGTTACACTTGGCAAAGCTGATATGGGCTGACGGGTGTAAACAGTGAAGCAAAGTGGTTTCGAAAACGCTCGATCTTGCTCTTTATATGACACAACAGCTAAATCGTAGTGCTATGTGCTGGAGTTGGAGACGAGAATGTCAACTGCTCCAGAGGCCTGGATCCAACAGCCGAGCACAACGAGATACATCCTTAATTTTATAAAAGGAAGCAAGGCAAAAGCCGAAACGGCTCAGTCTCAGCTGCGCGAGTCCGGCGGTTGGTTCAGCCTTACTAGCAATCGCTGCAGCTGCACTGCTGCCGCTGCCATTGCCATTCCTCATTGTCAGCACCGATACGTGTCATCGGCCTACAGGCATACAGTTACGCCTGCCAGGAGAAACCCTTTGGTCGGTGCCCTCTCAAACCGCATCCTGCATGTAGACAGAGGCATAGTGCAGATTCATGGGAAACATGCAAAGTGCGTTTAGGACAATGGACAGGTAAGCAACTACGTACAAACGGTTGCTGAAGGCCGCCGGCACATTAACCGGATGCATGTGGTAACGATCAACTGCCTTTGCCAAGGCCTGCTCACTGCCATGCACGGTGGAAACAAGAGCTCCCCTCCCTCACCAGCATGGTGCTACAAAAACAGCACGACGACAAAGGTATACCAGGAATCCTTGGGCTCACCTCGCATGCGCCATGGCCGACAGCACCATGATCTGACGCCAGCCGTTGAGAGGCACTCTTCCAGCACGCAGTGGCTATAATCGCGACCAGCCGTTGGAATTTAGCATTCTTTGCGACAAAATCCGTCTCGCAATTTACCTACGGCATTGATCAGCAAGCGAAAATGAGGCAATGAGGTGAAGCGGGCAATAGCAAACGCATCATGAAACACGAGTTCTTACATTAACGGCCGTATGGATCAGAAACACACACACACACACACACACACACACACACACACACACACACACACACACACACACACACACACACACACACACACACACACACACACACACACACACACACACACACACACACACATATATATATACATATATAGACGTGTTGCACTTCAGTATGTGCACCGGCCCATAAAAGCATTCCCTGGGGCCCTGTGAATTGTCCTTTGCATGCGTATGCCTGCTGACAATGTGCATACAATAACAAACGATATTGACAAGGTTCCATTACAACATATCTAAAGTGCCTAAAAAGAGCCTAAAAAAACCTAAGGTATTACAAAGTATTATTATTTTTATGTAACTGATAAGTGACAGGACAATAGGAACTGACTCTGCTATCATTTATTGTCATTTAACGAATAATGACTGGTGTGGAGGCTACAATCCTCATGCATCATTCCATGAGATTTCTAGTTGGTGATACTGTAGTGCGACCGGCATAATTTCTTAGGACTTTATGAGTCATCTTTGATAACTGCTTAAGTTTGAAAGCTTCATATCGAAGACCGGTTCCACTGCTAGTCATTATACTCAATCCTTGTCAAAGATTAGTGCTATAAACCTAAATGGCTCCATGGTTCTGTCAAGACTGATTCCTTTGCAGCAAATGTAAAGTGCCTAGAAAGATATTCAGTTCTCTGAGGGTGCTTTGTCAAGCATATTATTATTATTATTTATTGCAACTACCATTTGGCTTGGCTATCGAAAAAGGCCACTATAAGGCAATGCAGTTAGTGACGAATACGGCTACAAGGTTCGTCAACCAATTCCAGAGGTTCAGCCCTGTGACTCCTTTGCTGGAGGAGCTGTGATGGTTCCCGGTCGATTAACGGATATAGAGCAAAAACTGTTCTGGCGCCAAAACTGGCGCCGTGCCCAGAAACCCTGCTTACCAGGCCTAAACCACAGCTGCTAAGCTTTAAACCCTTGAGGTGGCAACACATGTCGCCTTCATGGGACACCATGCACATATATGCACTAAGCTAGTAACACATACAGTACTCGCCTCAGGGATTTGCACACAGGGAAGTGCTTGCATAATCCGCAATTAATCATTAATCTACTGCTTTCATATAGCCGATAGGAATAGTAATGCAGACACTTACAAAAAGCCTTCTACCGCGGTTCATACAGAGGCCAAGAGACAGCTGTCTTGGATGCTCAGAGTAGCCGCTAGAAGTCCGATGGTTACACCCCAGCGTGGCAGCAGGGGAGGCACGCTGGACTAAACATGGTGGCGCTGCTTCTAGAAGTCAGGGGACACCTGCCATAAAAAGGCTGATCACTAGAGGTACTCTTGAGTCAACACATCAACGAGCAAGTGCATGTGATGGGCAACAGAAAGCAGCAGTACCACCAGTGGCCATGTCCAATTGCCAGCAAGCAATCCTTTATTGCCGACTGGAAGCAGGAGTAATTGTCACCGCTGGCAAGGGTCTTCTGCCGACATATGAGGCTGAGTTTCATTGAATGAGCTGAGCTTTACTGTTTCACTTTGACAGTACGAAACACTTAACATTAGCACTCACTCCCTTCGTTAGCACAAGAAAAGTACTTTTAGCTAGCAAAATTCCCTAATCAGCAAGGCCACTTTCGAAGCAGCAGCTAACCCGTTCCTTACACACTAGCTAGTGCACACGCCTCCTCCCACTAACGGCAATAAGCCGTAGGAAGATGCAGCCCCATTTAACTAACAGGCATAATGGGCACTCTTTCCAGATGGCACGATGGCGATATGCCAAGCCATCTTACCTGTGAATAGACATCGCAGGCTAACCTTGTCAAACTACTGGTAAATAGGCATCATCGGCTAACCTTAAGTAAATGGTACTGACTTGTACCTGGTGTCTATTTGGTTATATTATGGCCATCTGGGACTAATTATCATAAAGGATGAGGACTGCTACCAGAGTATGATGCTGCACGCAAACACTTACTTCGACCATTACTCCAAGGCGGTTGTCTGTCATCACTCCAATGAGGCCTTGTGACATCGGACGTGACTGTAGCTTAAGAGCTTTGGACCAGCCCTCTTTATTGGCCTGTTCACGCAGCCAGCTTTCGGCCTATAAAGCAACGTTACCGACATCAGCAAGCTGCTAAAAATACACTGACATCAAACACTGTAGCACACTTCAATCGTGTTTCCGAAAAGACAGCCAATAGGCCTTCGAGAGAGAGAGAGAGAGAGAGAGAGAGAGAGAGAGAGAGAGAGAGAGAGAGAGAGAGAGAGAGAGAGAGACAGAGAGATTAAATGAGCGGCAGCTGAACACGGCTACCGAGAGCACGGGCAATCCTCCTCCTGCCACGACCTACTAATCAACTAACAAAGTGCCTGGGAAACGCATGCCGAAGCAATCCCAGCTGGGGTGGGGGTCCAGGAAAAAGTGCTCAGTATTGAGCTATCCAGGCTGAGCTGTTAGTCAGCAAGAATGCTAAGCTGCATGCTAAAGAAACAGGCCAGCAGCATTCGAGAGAGAGAGAGAGAGAGAGAGAGAGAGAGAGAGAGAGAGAGAGAGAGAGAGAGAAAGCTGCACGGCCCGCACACATGGCCGCCAGCATCTCTCTCTCCCCCCCCCAACCCCACCCACCCCCCCCCGAATGCCACAGCTAGTGCCCCGAGGCTCCTGCTAGACTCTCGAGGCATGACACACCGCAATGAGAAGGCAAAGGATGGAGGCAAAGCAGCACTGCCGAAGGGATAAATGATGTGCAGACGTGCGGCCCACGTTTGGGCACACGTCGAACGGCGCAGCACGGCCATAACCTCAAGTGCCAGCGCGGCTGCCGGCTCTCGGCAGGATGTGGATTCTGGCTTCTAATTTCGGGAGAAAGAAGGAGAGTCGGTGAGCTCATTAAAAGTACATCCACTGAGTGACCTTTATGATTCGGGATCGAACAGCCGTAACATTAAACAAAATCTGCCGTTATCACTACCACCCACGTGGCAGCAACTGTTGCCACGAGTGTCAGCGCGGACAACGATGCAGCCAATGAGTCCAGTGTGCCAAGCAGTACACATCAATCGGCCGTGTCCTGCAACCCTCGGGTATTGCTGAGTGCGTGAACCAATCGTAGAGCAGCTGGCATTTGCAGACCTCAATTGTACGGCACCAGTCGGTGCTGCCAACTTAACTAGATTGACCACACCTTCTGCCCCACTCGACAGAGTAGTCCACCAGCGCTGGCAAGCAAGGGAGCGCGTGCAGGCGGCCTGTGCAGATACAATGCAATGCAGCAGCCGGCAGCGGCGGCTCACCAGGGTAGCTCGGGGACAGAGCGCACTGAGAGCGAACAACAATGTGACAGCATTTCATCGACAGCTGCCGCCGGAGCGAGCCGGTCACGCCGAAAGCCCTCACCTGGACCTCATCGCCGACGAACTTCTCCAGGGCCTTACGGCAGTTGATAAAGGAATAGCCCGTCTTCTTGCGCAGCCGGCTCAGTGCGTTCTTGTCCACGATGCTCACAGCGGCTGTGGCACTCGCGGCCGATGCAGCTTCTGCAGGGAGCAAGGACAGCGGCCTCGAGCGGCAGACTGTGCCGCCGGCAGAGAGCGGCAGCCAGGCAGGGCCGCCGGCCAAAGCAGCAGCTGCGGCTGGACAGAGATGCACGAACAAGGCTACAACGCAGTTAGAAATGCAAAGCGCCAGACATTACAGCCGGTGCCGGCAGCAGCCCACAATGCAGCAAGGTGCACGAAGTCAATGAGCAGCCATGCCCCCTGATCATTTCTGAGGCAGCCAATCGTAGAATGGCAAAGGGAGCATACCACTCAGCCATGGTACCCGACACGTCCAGACACGCCGGTGCAAGGGGGGAGGGGGGTCAACGCCTGTTTGCCGGTCCATCGTGCAAGGCATGGCAGAAAGGGCACAAATCGCAGGAAGGATGGTAAGAATAACAAGGATGCACAGGACAGAATGGCAGCACCTGGGTTTGGTAAGCTCATCTAGCTGTGCTAAGCTTCGATCATTGGTAATCAGTGCTCGGAAGCACAAAAAAAGAAAGTCGCTAACGTCAAGGCGTAGATGGGAAACGACCTGGTATGGTCGACACAAGGCGAGGATTTGTCGAGCGCTCTTAGACAGCGCACCGAATTGCAATGCCTTACAATCTACAAGTCGAAGAATGCGGTTGATCGTTTGATGCCAAGCCATACAAGGGTCATTCTTTCACACATGCACACGCTAAGGTGCCATCAACGCTTCTGCAAGCTGCCTTGCACGTACAAGCGTTTCTAACTCATCGGGCTCAGACCTACGCACGCTTACATGAAAAATCACGGCAGCACAAACGGCAGGAACATATAGCAGCAAAACAGGTTCAAGCTCCCCTGCCTAAATACAGCACTGGCTTTCGTTTCCTAAACCTCACACCAACGGCAGCCACCTACAGTAGCATAGCAGTGGCAGTCTCTCCAGCATTTTCCGGAAGGCTATTTGACATACAGATCGGTTCAACAAAACTGAAGGGTCTTCAACGTCGCCGAAAAAAGGATCGAAAAGATTCACGTCACCCGTGCATTGGTCACCTACCCTTTAGTTTATCAGCAGGCAACTCTCAAGTCACAGACAATCGTCGAATGTACCGAGCAGGCTCGCAGCTGACTATCAAAAGTAGATCTCAACCAACAGCCCCCCCCCCCCCCCCCCCCCCGCAGAAAGTGCACGCATCTTTTTGTCCTCGGTTTGTTAACCGTGCTGCCAGGTAATCTTGACCATAGCCAGAGATATTTTGACCAATGACGAAAAACATCTCGATTTTAGTCGCCGACTTCGATACGACGACTATGCCATAGGAATTTTGTTAGGATCGCTGCGTTGAGACATCTTAAACTGATGCACATGCTTGGGTCGCTCAAGGTCCGGCCACCCTTAAAAGTAAAGTCAAGTTTAGCTGAATCGATAGTCTCGTTTACATTGCAGCAGAAGAGCCTTTGCAGCTATCACCCACTTGCAGCAGACAATAAAGGATCGTCTGCAGCACGACTCGAAACCGCGATATAATTCTTGAAGTTCGAAGAACCTTAAATCAAGGCTGAGACCAAGGTTTTTACTCCACCCCGAGAACGATTATCTAACACTACAATTGCTTCCGACACGCCCACTTTCATTGCTTGCTCTGCTTAGCGTCTTATTTCGTCTACAGTCGCTGGTCTTCGTCGACCGGTTTCTACTCGATCTTCTCTCATACTGTTCATCGCAATCAAAAATTTGACTGCGAAAGTAGACAACGGCTAAAGCATATCAGCCACAAAAATATTCAGACCAAAACTCGGCGTTACAAAAATTTATGCTCGAAATTCTAACGTCAGGGTAGTGCTCACCGATTTCTGGTGATTAACATGTTGATAAAAATCACAGGATTGCCAGCCGTGACGCGACTTGCACAGAACTGGTCCCTCGTGCACTGCGAGGAGTGTAGACTTCACTATGCAGGCCTACGTCAGATACCTCTACTGCCGGCTAACCAGGGGCCAACACGTGGAGACTTCGAGAGGACAGCCAGAACTGATGAGCGCTGGCTCAGTGACTACTGTTACAAAGGCACTATAGCGGCTCCTGCACTAATATCATTAGACCACAGACTCGCAGCGCTCAGAATCGTGCTGGTCCTAGCTGACGCCAGACGAACACCGGCGAAGCTCTGGTGCCGCGGAGCGCAGCTAACGCGATGCAGATGATGATGCCTCGATATATGCAGGCCTGCCAACGGTAGCGAACGCGGCAGCAATAAAGAGCACCCATATCTTAATAAAGACAAGTCCATTCCATTAGCATAGAGCAGTCTCTTATGTAGCCACAGATGGCCACGGGTGTCCAGCACTAGCCATAGCGTGCACCTCGCTCGTACGACGGCTAAAACCACGACTTCAAGACTATTACATGACTTGGCTTTATACGCCGCCGAACCATATTATTATGAATTTATAGTTTAATGACCATTATAACTTTTGAAACCTCGGATAATATCTCGGTAGTTATAACCCGGTTAGTGTAACGCACCACGTTTCAGAAGGTCCTGTTTCTTACCGCTAATCCTCGCTAGCGTACAGGTACAGCCACAGGTCTCTAGCTGGACAGGAGTGTGACAAGATTGCAACCGAAACGTAATCACGTCACACGTATGAGTAACTCCCGTCAATAACAAGCCGAATGAATGACTGCGAAGGTGGACACTTACAGCGGCCTCGAGACATCATCTCGGGAACCGATAGGCCGCGATTAGGTGAAGGACGTGAGATGTACCGCATAATAGAAGCCATACCAGGTTTGATAATCCTCCCTAGCATTGGACGCCCAAGCTTCTTACCATTGCAAATTTACATGTTATGTTGAATTAGTTCTTAAATAGTTTTCATAACCGTAACTAAAGCATTCTTGCATACTCCTAATTGGGCACAATCTCTGAAATCTACCATCGGCATACAACTTGACCGCTTGTGAGGCGCTGCCAGCTCAACACCGTGGCTGTGTGCATTAGCTTCCGCTGACGTGCTTTGCGTACCGCGTGCTTATGCTGCTCGGTCGCGTCGGATCTGTCCCCCCACGCTCAATTGACTGATGCGGAATCCAATTTCATTTTCGTGGGCGGAGAGGAAAAATCACCCTGGAAATGTATCTACGAACGAAGACGCTTCCATCTTGACAAATTGACTCCTGTCGAGCGGTAGGTCGCTCGTGAATGAAAAAGTGCGAATAGTATGGCCTGAGTATGCTCGGCTGGATCTTGACGGAGGCCTAGCTAAAGATGATAATTAAATTAAAGAGCTCCCCACAACAATCTGGGAGGGATCCTGTCGTATACTGAAGTTTATTCGTGGCCCTCGATGATGTGAGAATTCATGCAGATAGAGGCATATTGTTGAATTAGAGCGGATAGTCTCGAGCAGACGCCTCTATTGACATTTGAGATATGGCCAATGTACGTCGCGACTGTGTTTAACTATCTTTTGCCGACATGTGAGCGAATTGGATGTTGCTTCTACGAGTCGTTTACCGTGTTTCAAAGGTTCCAGATCAACAAATAATATCGGCAAGGGGTGGTGTGGTATAGAACTGGCTACCTGCTTTGAGATTGTGAGAAAGATTTTGTCCAGAATGGCTTGACACAGTCACAGCAGTACGGAAGCCCACTGAGCGCCTTGAGCTGCAGCATTGCTTGGCTTTTGCAGTGCTTTGTGCTCGCGCATCGTAATCCCATCTTAGACAGCTTGAATTCTGCGGCTGGCTATTCTGTATTTCACGCCAAGAGCGTGGCAAGACACGGGGGGTAGTTGTGCCACTATATGAAGCTTTGGAATAAGCTAATCTTTGCCTTTTATCTGGATCGCGCGTCTATATTTTCCAAAGCGGTTAGAATTATCCGACTGAATTGAATCAACTTTGACTGCTGTATTTGGGTCCACCGATTGCGTTGAAAATGCTCGCATCTGTCGCATTTATTACGAAACCGCAAGTACAGTTTGTGGCCCTAGGGTTTTCGTTCAAACCTACACCCAACGGTGCCACCTGCGAAACTAAGGCTATGGCTACCGCTCGAATAACAACGCTGAATGAAACGACCCTCAGCGTTATGGTTTACGCTGCTACAAATCCCTGTACTCCCCAAAAACAGAGAAACTGCCCTCCAGTACGCGGATTTCGATAGCGGAGTGACACAGCACTGCCACCTGGTGGGCTTGCTGAGGATCACCACTCCTGGTCGACACCCAGTCGAATAGCCGATATGATGCACACATCCGTGGCGTGCGACGTGCGGATATAGGCTTCGCCCTTCCAGCCCTAGGGTGGTAGCCGACAGCCACAACTTTGCAGCCTCACATTGCAGGGCTTGCCTCGGATGGATGCCTGTAAGCTTAGAGGATGGCAGAATAGAAGTTTCGGGAAGCTAAGACACCGAGTCTCGGGTCGAGGCGTCCGAGTCAGTTTCTTGTGAGGAGGTGTAAAGTCTCTATAGAAACCGCCGGAGCGGACTTGCAAAATCGGCTGGCTAGATGGGTCACACTGACGCGACTGATATTGTCCTCCGACGTACTTCCGAGTGGGTCTCAAGTGCTCGGTGTGGGCGCGAAAGAGGCTTAAGCTTTCCTAGACCATAAGACTATAAGAACTTTACTATACGAATAATAATAATAATAATAATAATAATGTACTTGATAAAGCGCCCACAGAGAACTTAATCTCTCTCTAGGTGCTTTACATTTGCTGAATGTAACTAATTAAATAATATAACGACTATAAGAATCTCAAAAAAATTTACCCTTTTTAGGCGAGTTCCAGGTGCTGCTAGATACGTTCGACCCGCGGGCAGCGTCGGCTGCGAGATGCCTACGAGTCACACCGCTGAATCTTATCGTGGTTCGCTGTTTCTTTTGCTGCCTAGCTTTTGTCCATTCAAAAGGCTGTGGATACCTCAAGAGCGAAGTTTCCCGTATGTCGCCGTTTTTCATGCATTATCTATTTGGAAAAATACTGCAAGTAATACTCGGCCAACATTGATTATTATTTATATACCTCGAGCTGCATCCGAGCGAAGCCTCATTTGCCCAAGAATACATTTTATTTCAAGTAAAGTTCGCTTAGTTGAATACGAGTACGTTTCTAGTCGGCTTTTTCGGTTATCAAGGCACGGGAAATGACCATTAGACGGCATTTCCACGACTTCGTTCAAGCCCTCTCAGAGTGAAGATTTAACCGGTTCGTGAAGAAAGTGCCGCTAGGGGGCAATGACCGACTCGGGTCGAATGGCAAATGCGACTAGGCTCATCGACGTAGCTGGGAAGCATTATGCAGCCGGGGCATAACCGGCTCAACGACATTGCGTAACGATACAACGGGCATAACCGGCCTACGACAGAATCAGTCAGCGAGTATAGAAAGTCTTTACAAAGGTGATGTGTGGCAGCAGTTTAAACTAACAGCGGATATAAGCCAGCGATCGAAATAAACTTTACAGTAGACATCTCGGACTCCTGAGTATGGCTCGCATAGTTATTTAGCAGACATGTCACTTGGAAAAGCTCCTCGCCTCCAAGGTCTAACCTCGAGGCTGACTGCGGTGACCGTGGCGGCTCATTGCTAACGATTTCGCGATCCGAATTCTCGCAACGCTACCGATGAAAGCCGATGGATTCGCCCACAAGCTCCACTGTCTCCGAGCTAGTCCGCGTGGCAGAGTGACCCATCAGCTGACCCAATTACACAGAGGTACGATCATGCAACTTGAGCATGACAGAAGGTAGCCATTGAGCCATTGAACGAGGAGAAGCGATGGCTAAAATTTGCAAGAACAATAGCATTCATAGGTCGTTTGCATAACGCCCTAAAAGAACTTAATCTCTATCCAGGTGCTCTTGAACTCTCAGCAAGAGAATCAATAATCGAGCTTTAGTGACGTGTGCGGTATCAAGCATGCAAAAGAAAGCAATTATTATAGCAAGCCAAACGTAAAGCAAATAAAACGACACTCGTAGCCACTGGTTTTGTAATACCTCTGGCAAGTAACGGGCCCAGGTACATAGCATATAAACGCATAAGTACAAAAAGGCATTGGGAGGGCCTATGAAGAGCTGGCAGGACCAGATCGATCTCTAGCTGAAACTAATATGCCAGTTAGTGCAGGTGGTGACCGTAGCCGGAACCGAGCTCCTAACTTTCGGTGAAATTGAGCTGAAGGCTAGATAACCAAGAGGTTTCAATTTAGCGTCAGAGATGGCGAAAGGACTAGATTCAGAAGAGCTAGTGATGCGAGAGCACAGTAGATGAGCAAGGTCAGAAATTTAGGCTGTAAATGCAAGTAAATGAAATGGTAAGAAAGCCAGGTAGAGAATATTGAAAATGATTCAATTCTTGATCTCCAGCCCGTAACGCTTAGACAGAAATGGTGTGATGTGGCAGCTATGCAGTTGACAGCTGACCAGCATAGGACTCCAGAGTAAAAGCTTCTATCTTCCACCGTATTTGATTGAAAGAAAGAGCGTTTATTAGCCGTTCTGAGAATTTTCTGTCCTGAGAAAACCTGGAGGCACGATGAGGCTATAACTGCTTCGGCAGTTCAGCTACGCATGACCGAGCTAAGCTGTGGTAGGCCTGGTGGGTCATACGTCCGATCCTTATATCGGCACATCTCATAACAACTGACACAATTTATTTAAATTGCTGCTCTAATGCAGCTACTTGCGATCTTTTCGGAACATGATTGCTCGGACCTGTTCCTCGCGCGACTCCGAGGGTACTTTTTTGGCGCTTGCATTAGCTGGCGAGCCGGCATATACCGTAAATGCCAAATGCAACAGGTTTAAATCTCTGGAAATGTAATCAAGAAATTTTAGACTCACGCGAGAACCTGGTTTACTGAGTTATTTCCGCTAGAGTCAAGCAGTAGTTCAACCGATTCTCTCCAGTACAGACCGTCGCGGTAAAGAGCAGCGACATCAAGTCACGTGACCCACTTGTGACGTGGCAAGTTACATCCACTTCCGGAGACCCGGCCCGGATGTTCAATCCCTAGCGGAAATGTACTCGTAGTAGGCTTGCAATAACCGGCTTCTCTGTTTTGTGGAGCCGCAGTCATGTACTTGTATATCCCACCTGCTGCATACCTCTTACAGATAGCGGCGGGCGCTGGCCTGTTTGCCGCTGTCGCTGTAAGTGAATCGTTACATCAGGCGTCGTAAGCACCCTTTTTGTCCTGGCAGGCGCGCCTCTTCCCCGTTCAGAGAGAGAGACGCCGAGAGCCTGGGATCGTTACGGCTCGATCCGTCGTTTTACCGAGCCACTTAATGGTGTATCGGTTGGGTTTCTGATTTGATGCAAAATCACGCAGGGGTAAACTCATGTTTAGATCTGACGCGGTTTATCAAATGCGCCTCAGACTGTTATACTGCTTTGGTTGCAGTACATGGTGCTGGCTGCAGGTGTCATGCCGTTGCGTGAGAATGCCATCAGTGAAATAGCAGCGCTTAGCTGATTTATCATTCTAGTTGTTGATATGGCTATTGCATTATGCAGACTTTACTAGATTCACAGTTGGGACCCTCTGGCTATATGTGGTGTCTTTAGTGGGTGTGCCTGATGAGCGTTCGCCCACGTGTTACTGAAGCTTTCGCCTACACCTGTTCAATATTTCGGGACTCTCGCCAGCTTAGAAAGAGGGTTTAGACCGATTAATTCTGAATTTCCCCGGCTATTTTTCTACTTTGCTTTTTTGTACGAATCAACCATGTCTGTTATGTTAGAGCTACATATGTGATCTCTTTGTAGCTACTTCTGTATATGTATGTCACAACCGTGAGGGATCCGCCCAATGAACGTTACGAAAGTGAATACTTCTTCGTGGACCCTAACAAAAATGGTATGAAAATGCGATTTCCCTCTATATCGGACGCACCATCAATAGATTTGACCGTTGTTGTGCCCTCTTACAACGAAGAAGAACGACGTAAGTTTAAAAAAATTAAATGGAATTTATTGCTGCTGTTTCGGTTTGACATTTTCAGTTTTTGAGGCTTGTTTCGGTTAGCTAGGACTCTTTATCTTGGGGTTGCTAACTCGGCACCATGCTGTGCCCCGAACTGCATATTCTTCATTTTGGGCTGATGGTTGTATGATTAGCATCTAAGACACATTTTTATTGCTCTGCTCTGTAGTTCCGGTCATGTTGAATGAGTGCCTGGAGTATCTTCAGGATCGGCAGGTATGTGCTTAATCACCATGTAACCTATGAGGACAAGCTTGTTTTGCTGGATGTATGCCTTTACTATTGCCTATTTTTTAACTCTACGGACAGTTGATTCTTCAAGAGTTTGATTTGAGATCAAACTTTGTAGATTCCATTGTTTTTCTAACCCGTGTTCAATAGCAGTTTCCGTTTCTTATGCCTGGAGATCGGCTAGTTGCCTGTGTTTAATGAAAACAAATATGGATCTTCCTAGCTATTGAAATGCATTGCACATGTCAGACATATCATAATTGGAGGAATCTCGTGATGTGTGCTGCTATGTTCCTAGAAAAACTATCCCTGCTGACGGTGCACCTGTGCTTGGTAGAAGCACACCACTACTGGTGGGGGAGGACTTATGGTAATGCAATGCACAAAATGAATTGTGAGCATGCACATTTAGCCATCTAGAGCTCGGTTAAAAACTTATTCGTTGGACACGATTTTTACTGCTTTTGATCCCACTGATTGTCGAGAGCTGAGTGCAGTTGTAACAATACTAGCTGTGCTTGCTTCTAGCAGCAAGGATGCAGCCCAATAGCTTCTGGATGTCTGCACACAAAAGGAATTGGGTAAGGCAGTGTGTGCAGCTACGGCCAAAGTACCCTGAATACCCAAGAGTTGCATGGCCATGCAAGCCTTGCGATGTAGGTTTTTGGCCTACCGTATGCGTCATACGTGGCAGATCGATGAGCATACTGCATGCCTCTATCCAGTACCTTTTGGTTATCATTCTTCCAGCCCCCCAGCCAATATGGGGTGATGGTTTCATCCTTGAGGCTGTCACTGTTTTCCGAAAAGAGCTCAGCCATTAGCTAACCAAGCAGGTGCCTGGCCATGCATAGTTTATTACCATGTGTGCTACGAAGAAATTGCACTTTGCGCTGTCGGAAGCATCTACGCCTGCCGATGGACATGATTGCCATCATTGCCGGTTATGTTGGTGCTGGTTTGCTCCTTTATCGTCAGTTGCTTGCTTCCACCTTGCTGCAAGTTGACTCGTTCTATTTTTACTATTCCAGGGGTCGCAACCGTCATTTAGGTACGAAGTCATAATTGTGGATGATGGCAGCAGAGACAAGACCAGCGAGGCAAGTAGACGAGGTTGCTGCAAATATAGCATGGCAGGCAGGCGTCGAGCAAGCACCTTCTGCGGGAGCCGTCACATAGGCTTCGACTGGATCAGTCTCGCTGTCAGGAGCAGAGAGATCAGAGCAGGCGTGGCAAAAGTTGCAGCTCAAATGGAATGTTTGAGCATGTGTGTTTGCTTGTTTGCATCTGCATATTTGTGTGTTTGTGTTTGTGTGTGTATACCCGTGCCTTTGGATGCGTGTGCATGAGCACTTGGTCAGCTGTTGAATCAAGGTTAAAGGTTAAAAGTGTGTGTGCATGTTCTCGATCAGCCCCACTTCAGATTCATGCTCAGTGCCCTTGCCAACTGTTGTCGTGGTCTTGGTTTTCTAGGGATTTGGTTCTCCACCTCATTATGTATCATCGAGTAGTGAACGAAGCCGTGCTTGGTGCTGCTGCATTCAATTATTGCTTGTAATTTCTTGGAGGCTGTCCCTGCTTTAAATGCACTGCAGGTCTGCACTGTAGGTCTGCACTGCACTCCATCTATTAATGTCACCAGTTTGTATTACCAGATTTAATTTCTGCCAGGTTGCTTTGCTGTACTCAGAGAAGTACTCTACAGATCGTGTCCGAGTTCTGACGTTGGTGAAGAACCGCGGTAAAGGTGGTGCTGTGAGGCTGGTGAGCCCTTGAGCTGCTGCTGTTCATGCTGCTTCTGCCTCTGCCTATTCTCCGTCCTGCAGCAGATGCATGCATCCATCCACCGTCGGCCTAAGTTGATTGGATGTCGTGATGCTGAGCTGTGCTGTAGGTGATGTGCACTGCTGTGGGCATAGATGCTTCCATCCGTGCGCTCGCACACACATAATGCAGCAAAGTGCAGCTAAGTAACATAAAGGAACTTGATCTCTTTCGTGATACTTTAAATATGCTGGGAAGGAACCTTTTTAATTATTTAGTGATAGCATGTGTAATTTCAATATACACAAACTCCCAAAGGATAATTCACATGGATGGAGCAAAGGCTGTGATTACAATGTGATATTTAGCTTCTTTTTAAGTCGTCTTGTCAGGGGTTGTAATGATGGCAGTTGTTAGTGAATTCTAGGCTTTGGGGACATAGGAACTAGAGGAACGGTCGGCAAAGAATGTTCGATTTGTTAGAGGCACTACCAAACAAAACGATCCTAGTCAGAAAAGCAGATTGGAAGCCCGATTAGAAGGAAATTACTTCTTATATATATGCCCGAGTAAGGAAATGAAGAGACCTTCAAGTAAGTGACAGAACCCTTGAAGTCGAAACACTGCTCGATAAAGAGCCTGCGAAGATTGGTTTGAAGTGGGGGTATGTCACAGTTGAAATGTTCACGGCTTCAGTGGTTTGTCATATCACGGGCAGCTCAGCTTAAATCATTGATACCAGCATCGAGCGCTCGGCTCATGAAAGCGGATCAAATTGCTGATGCACTTGATGCCACGGTAGAACGTTGGTTTAATGCTGCCATTAGAGCACTGTATAGCCGCCTGTATGCAGGCGCACTCGCCTTCTATGCCTACTCTATGCTTGCCAAATTGTATTAATCAGATCACGGTAGGCCGGCTACTCCTTCCCCATCTGCAATGCTCCCCTGCAATTTGATGGGCTGAAAGGGACTGCTGCACTAATCAGGCTGCATCAGGCTAGTTCGATGTACAATTAACGTTGCTGCATGTGTTCGGTGCTCCAAAAGCCAACCTGTTCCTCGCAGCTTGTGCTCCGTCCGAGTGGATGTTTGTGCCTGCAGATTGTGCTTGAAACTGTATAAATCGTGAGTAACTAATTACCTTGCTTCCTTTTCAGCATACGCAAAGTGCTGAGAAAGAGATTTGGTTCTCTCGGGGTTTTGCATACATGTTTTCATTACAATGTTGTTATTAGTGCTGGGATTGAAGATGAATGTAATGTTACATTATCCGGAGTTGAACCCACACTCCCCATAACCGTGCCAATACATTTTCTGACCCACAAGTAATGGCATGCTGGGCCTGCACTTATAAGCACAGTCAACTAGAGAGGAGAGAGAGAGAGAGAGAGAGAGAGAGAGAGAGAGAGAGAGAGAGAGAGAGAGAGAGAGAGAGAGAGAGAGAGAGAGAGAGAGAGAGAGAGAGAGAGAGAGAGAGAGAGAGAGAGAGAGAGAGAGAGGGCCGTGTATCTATAGATATATACCGGTGTGTTGGTGCCTGTGCTGCTTGTTGGAGGCATCCAGCTGTCATGTGGTGGGAATAGGTGCTACTTGCCCCCCAACAACTGGTTGAGATTCCATATCGTGCTTGGTTTTTTCTGCCCATCTGCCTATGTGAGAAGTGCAACAGAATGACGCGACTGCATACAGAAAAGTGATGGCTTGGCCTATCCATTTTAAATGTGACTATTGCTTATAGCCCACTGACATGTCTCAACTATGCATCGACAGCCTCCCGATGCCCAGCAGCTTCTGTACCTAGAAATTGAGGAATGCGAATTTTTTGAATGACCCGAAAGTTACTGTTGTTTCATGGTGGTAAATAAAGTGAGTTGTTATCATTTGAGTATGGTCAACACTTCCTAGCATCCCAAAGAAACCTTAGAATCAAAACCTTTTCTATCCGGTCTAGAGAAGGCTCACAGAGACTCTTGGGCTAGTCTTTCCTAAGTGAGTTAGCCAACCAAGGTGCATAGGACCAGCCATTCTTACCTGACAGACCGAGCACATTCACTGGCCTTATTGGCCACTCGCCGCAGGCTAACCAGTGTGCCAAATCAGCTGCCTGCGAGAAGGCGGAGCAGCTTGAGGCGTGCTCAGTTCAATTGGCTGATTGAAGTTTTAAGATTACAGGCCGCAAGCAAAATGACTAATGCCAAGCACGGTCATTTCACTAGGTGGGCTACTTGCATTTCTTATGCTTGTTGTGTGTACATGCTTTCGAAGCCATCCGTTTTCTTCCATTTCTACTAGCTAAGAGTTGTGCTGAACACCCTTTCTATCCCTGTGGAAAGTAAACTGATTGACCATCGAGACTTGCGTTTAGGGGATGGCATCTGCCTCGATCTGATGGGAACCAGCTGTGGGGTGCACGATGTAACTCGACTGTTGAGATGGACTAGGTGAAGTTCCAAATTTAAACAGCTTGTTTTCTCGGATAACTGGCTTTGCAAGTTGGCTAGCTACATCCGTTGGCTCACTGCAACTTACTCAATCAAAATTACATTATTCTACAGGAACACGCCTTTTTTCTGCCAGTCCCTTGAGTATTATCCAAGGTCTTCCATGCAAAAAAAAATCACTTGTGTCGCGAATTTATGGGTTGATGGCTTTTTCTGCCAAAAAAGTGCTTTATGCCGGCATCTTCAGGTTCGTGCTTTCTTGAAGGTCGGGCACCTTAGGACTTGTTCCTACAAATGCAATTAGAGATGCATGTGCATTTTAGACAATTAGCTTGACTTATCTATGGGCTATTCAGCCGAGAAGCATCAACGATGCCTTTCTAACTCATCGTTTTCTGCTTGCCCTCTTGATGGTTTGTGTGCTGCATTTGCATGTTTTCGACATGTAGTGTGTGGCAACAGCCTTGGCTAGTGCGATGTTCAATCGGTCGCAGTGTACTCTTTGCCTAAAAGTGAGCTGACACACAGTTACTGGCTTCTCTCCTGCTTTCCTGCTGGCTTAAGGGCCAGCAGCTGTCGTGCTCGTTTGTAGACGTGACAGACAGGTGGTACATCAGTGCGACGGCTTGAGTGGAAAAACTTGCAGTGCTAGCCTGCAATGGGTGCAGGCTGTGCCAAAGTGTGTTCGAATGTGCCATCAGTAGCAGCATGCTGGCTCTTTCATTTTGGAACAGGGTGTCATGAGTGCTCGTGGCAGCCATATCCTATTCGCCGATGCCGACGGGGCGACCAAGTTCTCTGAACTGTCCAAGCTGGAGAGCCAGCTACCTCGTGACAGAAGTCGCACTAAGGCTGAAGGCGGTGACGGGCCAATGACAGTCGTGTGTGGTTCGCGTGCGCATCTGGAAGAAGTCTCCATCGCTCAGGTAACTTGGCTGTTGATCATGATAGGGCATAGCGGCATGCACACTAACCGAGCTACACGTGGTGCACGCTTAGCTTCCAGTGTCTAGCACGTGTCTTGTTCCTCGCTTTTGTCTCTGTGCTGATGCCCATGCCATTCGCGTGTGGACCGCCAGTGTGTGCAAGATGGCCTTGGTAAACACATGATTAGCTTGGCTATCATGGCCTGTGACGTCCAGCATAGAATAACGCTTGGGTTCACTGCCATACAGTTCCCAAAGCAAAGAGCAGCTGAGTCAACCGCCTGGCTTAAATAGTGGTAAGAGATCCCTCAGTGATGGCCCACTAGGTAAGGCGGTTGCTCTTCACAGTCAAGGTCCCGAGGTCGTCGGTTCGATTCCTTCGGTTGGCGATTCTCTGTTTCCACTGTTAGCCTTTTAGGTGGCGATAGCCTTCAAGGCTCTTCTGCCGCTCTACAAAAGAGGCTGTTAAATCAGCTAGTATTCTTTTATTGGCTTTGCCCCACTTGCATCGCAGCAGGTAATAAAGAGCAGCCTTCTTCTGGACTCCAATTCACGACTTGGGTCGAAAAATACCAGCACCTTACCTTATCTTTCGGCTGAGACCTTTTGTCGCGTGTTTTTATACGGGTGGGGGCGAGATTTAGGTAACATCATTCGTTCTCTCAGAGCTAATTTATCAACCGAACCTATAGCCCCTGCGTGATCACGATGGCAAAAGCAGAGTTTCGGGACTTAGTTATTAAAAGGAAATTAATAATATAATAATAATATTAATAATAATATTAGCATAATATAACTATGTATAATGTAGTTATGATTAATTATAAATAGTATATATAATTATATATAATTAATATTATAGTTAAGTTATTGTAATTATTATAATAATATTATGTTTAATATAAATATTAAATACAATAAAATAATGTACAATGTTTAAATAATGTTTAAAATGTTTAATTAAACTTTAATTATAATTTTAGTGAAATTGATAAGGATAATTTCAGCCTTCGATCCGAGCTTAGAGCTTATCCACAACCTCGAGCTCAAGCACTTGTTCTGCCTTGGGAACTTCGTACTGCCCAACTACCTCACTGCAGCCTCAAGATGGATACATTGTTGGAAAATGCTGACTGATTTAAGCTGGCCCCTTTGGTGCCGTGCATCCATTGAACACTGCCACTTACTACAAAGTCACCTAAGCCGAATTTCGTGAAGTTACCTTGCCAGGCAATGTTGCAAGACTAGAGTTGTAAAGCCTTGATGCTCTGTCAAGTTTGCCCCCTTTTGACTTCTATTGGACTTGTTTCTATCTTGCATTTGCCTGTGAGGACTGGCTGTAGCAATGTTAAGCAGACAGAGTCTCTTAAATGTCATGCAATGTTAAAGTTTTGTGGTCAGTTAGCAAACTATTTATAATCGGCAGGAGAATTAGCCAGCTGCTAAGATCTACAAAGATGGAATGCGCATATGTCAGCTGTATGATGATTCGAGTATATGTATGTAGTCTGGAGATGGAGTGCGTTAGGTCTACTCGTGAATTTTGTCATCCTGCTTATGATTTGTGAGACTGCTGTTAGCTTGGCAACGTTATTCGATTCAAAGAACATTATTCTTTGTCCAATCTGGCTGAGCTGGTATTATACAAGACCTGTTTGTGTTGTGGTTCCATGGTTGGCTGCTTTCTTCACTATTCTGCGCGGCATTTATAAAAGCAAGCTATTTGTTCCCGTGCAAGTGCTTATAACTAGGCTTCTGGCTTGCAAGGGATCGTATGTCCTATTCGGCCGGTGTTCCTGTCATCTATGAATCAGCTGCTGATGCTTCTACCTGTGCCCTGGCTTGGCTCAGGGGTTAAGGTGCTTGCCTTTGATGACCGTGATCAAGGTGAATGTATTTTACGACCGAGTTCGTGGGCTCGAGCACTTGGGGCATATGTGAAGCACCTGGATAGAGATTGAGTTCTCTTGGGACGCTATACTAATGTATTATATTCTTTTTTTATATTATACAGTCGTGTGATACTTGGTAACAACCATAGGATTTTGATAGTTATAGCCTCATAAAGTTAATGTACACTATTTGAAAACCACGAAATTTCTGCAAGCAATATTTTTACGAAAAACCTCGTGGACTATCGACCCTGCAATAGATCCCTTCATGCAGTACATCGACTTCAAGGTAGTGTCGCTCACTTGTATTTCCCCCTCATTCCCTTGCTCGGGGCTTACCTCTCTGACATACCTGTCGGGCCTATATACTTACTACTCGGCTCTTCCCACCCATCTCCCAGGCGTGTATTTTTTTTGCCGTAACTCTAACAAACCCCAAATTATTCGGAGACCGTGCCGTCAGTTTCTTAGCATCTAAACTTTTGAACACTGTCCACATAAACCACGGCAGGTTCCCTGAGTTGACATAATTTAAAGCAAAGCTAGCCCATCCGTTCCTCACAGCATTTACTGTGTCCGTGTGAATCGTTAGTAATGCTTGTGTGCATTCTTTAATCGTGCATGCTAGTATTACTAAATAGTTGATACGTTTTCTGTCTAGCCTACGCGAAGTGCCTAGAGAGATATTTAATTCTTCTACATCTCCCTACAAATACTTGACATTAATAAAAACTATTGTGATTCTCAAATCCAGCACGATCGATCACAAGATGTTTGGTGGGTTTAAAAAATTTTCTTCAAGCTACCTTAAAAAAAATTCTAGCTGATTAAACAGCCTCTTTTTTGTATAGCGACAGAAGAGCCTTTACGGCTATCACCGCTGCTTGCAGTGGCGATAAAGGATCGGCCACCACAGGAATCGAACCCACGACCTCGGGACCGAGGTCGTGAAAGCAACCGCCTTACCTAGTGTGCCATCATGGCTTAACGAACAGGCCGTGGCTATGGTTGCTTTGTTGATGTCTCTATCCCGTCAAGCAAAAGTTCAAGCAAAAATGAAAGGAAAACATAGGCCGACCGATTTGCCTGGGTTTTCTTGGGAGGGGCCAGCCATTACAGGGCTTTTCCCAGCATCCTCTGAAATTGGGCAGCAAACCTCATATATTTCGACATCCCGTGCAGGACTGGCATCTGCTTTCTCGGGGAGGGAAAGTGCAGTACTAACCTAGGCTACTTGAAAAAGCTGTGGCAAGCTGACCAACATTTGGGTTTTCTTTTCCGGTACGCATGTCCTGCTGTCGCCGCACATGCTTTGACTCTAAGCTACATGGAACTTGTCCAATCGGGGTGCCTCGAGTCGGTAGGTATATGCCTGGCCTGTGTACACTCGGGATGGTTCTGCTTGCATCTGCTACTGCTGTTGACCTGTGGGCTCTCCTCCACTGTATCCTTTAACCACTGTTATCGATGCCAGACTTGAGGCACTGCTTCACTGACTGAGAGGACTGCTTTCACCACAACTGATGAACTGCTCTTGTTGCAGTGTTTTACTCGTGTATTGCTGAGCTCAATCTAGTTAGTCTTGCAGATGTGGCCGTCTGTTAGGCAGGGTAGGGGGCTGCTTACATGCACCTGCTTTTGTTGAGCCTTTTGGTGAGCCGTGATGGCACACTAGTTAAGGCGGTTGCTTTCACGACCTCGGTCCCGAGGTCGTGGGTTCGATTCCTGCAGTGGGCAACTCTTTATCGCTACTGCAATCGGTGGTGATGGCCGTAAAGGCTCTTCTGTCGCTATACAAAAAGAGGCCGTTTAATCAGCTAGGATTTTTTGTTGTTATAAATTGAAAGCTCTCGGCACTTCCTGTGTGCATCTTTCTTGCAACCCATAATTTCTATGCATGTGCTACACCCCTCTCTCGCCCAAACCATGGTATGGCAGGTGCGCTAGACTTAAGTTTCTGCAGATGCTGTCTCTATTATTTCTTAATATTAATACATTTTTTGAGATACTCGTGTTGCCCCTAGGTCTTGGCCCAAGGGTAAGGTGCTCATTGCTCACGATCCAGGTCGTGGATAAGACATTCTGCAGTGGTCAATCCTTTATTTCCCACTGCAAGTGGTGATAGCAGTTAAGGCTCTTATGCCCATGTATAAATGTGGCCCATTGAATCAGCTAACCTTGTGGTAGCTGGTTGCTGGACTGGGATGCAACGAATTTGTGACCTGTGAATGTGGGCGTCAGCCTCGTGCTGAAACGTTTGCGATTGAAACGTCCTTCGTTTACCCGTCTAGACACGCAGCGGAGAGCTGGCTGACTGGCTGGAGAGGTAAGCGCTTCTCATTTCGTCCTGTTGCAAGGGCATTGTTTTTTTCGTAGCGGTCCCTGTTTCGAACATTCCTGATGAAAGGTTTTCACATCCTCGTGTGGGGTCTGTGCGTGAAGACGATCCGAGACACGCAGTGCGGCTACAAGCTGTTGACTCGCGCTGCTGCTGCACGGCTATTCTCCACGCTGCATGTCCAGCGCTGGGCGTTTGACGTCGAGCTGCTCTACATCGCCGAATCGCTCGGCATACATCTCAGCGAAGTGGCCGTCACGTGGCAGGAAGTGGAAGGTGCGCACCGCCGCCGAGCACCCACCGTTGTCGTGCCGTGCCATCGTGCATCGCTGGCTTCCTGCTGCATGCAGCTCTCGTGTGGCTGCGGCAGTTTCGTTGGTTCCGGGGCCGAGGTTGCCGCGCGAGTCTCGCCAGCGGCAGGTGCCATCGCAGCACGATGGTGCTTGATCCAGCGATCTCAGCGTTACGATCTCAGCTTTTCTTCTGGCTTTTCGCCTTAGGCTCGAAGATGACGCCGGTGCTCAGCTGGCTGCAAATGGGCCGCGACCTCCTCTTCATCCGGCTCCGCTATGCCCTGGGCCTGTGGCGCGTTGACGACAAAGCCAAGACGAATTAGAGTGCGGGCGAAGAGCGGCATAGCAAGGCTGTGCTCGATGGCGCTGACGACTTGGGAGCATGTGCATGCTCTGGGCAGGCTGTCAATGTCGCCAGCTCTGTCATCAGTGACTGCGCCGATGATGCTCGTGCTGCTGCCGTGGCCGAGGGCAGCCGTCGACAAAATACTAGCGCCTGCAGACTCGCGCAACAGTGACAAATGCTGCGCTCCTGTTGACGTGGCATCGGCTGTGGCCTTTGTTGCCAGCACGTGCCAGCTCGGCTGATAGCTAATGTTAATGTTTGCAGCAGAAGTGATGATGGTCGCCTATTCAGATGGCGACAAGCGAGTCTCGAGGCAGTGGCTTACCACCTGAGAGGAGACCCGTCGATCTGGGCACCTCTTTTCTTTTCTTCTTTTTTTGTACCTGAACAAGCACGTGTGGGCCTCGTAGCTGGAGTGGTGTCATCACTTCCACGGTCACTTTTGCAAGCCAAATATGCCTACGCAGAAGCCACTGGTCGCGCATGTCATGTGATCCAGATCTGTAGGTAATTATTATCCTGGCTTCTCTCACTGAAATTCTTGGTTACCTTCTGCACTTTCTGTCACCGAGCGCGTTCGCTCATCTATTAAGTCAATCTCGCCTAAAGTATCAGTCACTGTGCTCTGACGTTTGTTAACTGCATCGGTATATAGTTGTTGCTATATACTGCTGGTTGACAAATGGTGACCGGCTGGATGTTAATTTCATTTCGACTTTTTGCAGGAAGGCAATGTGCATTCGTTGTTCTTATGGCTGAGAGTATTTTCCCTACAGACTATGCGTTTATATCTTGTTCTGACGATCTGTCCCTAAAAGACTCCCTTATAAGACAAGTCGTGAAGAGTCCGGTGAGTTGGAGGCATGCGTCCATGCTTATTAGATTGGCTCTATTTTACTTGCTGGTCACAACCAGGATACTCCATGGAAGGCCAGGTAGGAGGCCACGTATCATCTTCCTGGGCTGTCAAGAGCTGGTCGATGATGCCTCGTTAATAATGTACTTTCCATATTTACTGAATTGTGTGCCGAATGAACAAACTCGCCCACCACCCTTATAGAAGATATTTTTTGTACCCGTGCTGACGGCCAAGACTCTCGCGGCCGAATAGCAAAAAAACACTTCATTCTTTAAGCATTTAGTTTTCAGGTAGTGCGTGAAGCCGGACGATAAGTTTTCTCTTAGTCGATGGTTTAGCCTGTCAATAATTCTCGAGTATATGGTTCAGCTTTTCCATATAACGTTCCCTCTCTAGCCCAACGCTACAACGTGGTACTCTGATTGAGTTTTCTCTTCGGACAAAGGGGAATGCACGCCCAAACCTTCAAGTCCCAGAGGTTTGAGCACGTGTCTCCTTTGCTAAAAGAGCTAGGATGGATGCCGGTTGAGCAACGGATACAGAGCAAAGTTCCTACGCTGACCCACAAGGCCCGCCACGGCTTGGCTCCTTCGTACCTAGCTGAACTGCTGCATCAGTTTCAGCCTCCTCGTGCCCTCAGGTCCTGTGTGGACAATACATTAGCTGTTCCATTCCTACGCTTAAAGACCGTTGGCGACAGAAGCTTTAGCTCTGCATGTCCTAGACTGTGGAAATCGCTTCCACAATTCTTACGCAACAACAACTACTCTTCTACTGCAGACTATGGCTCATCCTTTTCAGCAGTCCTGAGCTGCTACTTCTATGCTACTCACTACCTCAACGGCTCTCCTGACTCTGCTATGCTTCCCACTTTTTCTTTGTTTCGTGAGACGAAGTCTGTTGGCTACCGAATGCGTACCGAAAGTCGCTTAGGCTGTGAGTGCGCTATACAAAACTCTCCTGAGTAACACCCACATAGTTTTATGACTTTGTGGAGTTACAGACGGAGATACATTGCATCACATAACCGTATTGTTGTGTGGTTAACCAGCAACGCTAAAGTAGTGAGGACCAATAAGTGCTAGCTTGAAAAGGCGTAATGAAGACCAGGATCGACTGGATGCCGATTGGACCGAGTGCCCAGCTATGTCCCAGGTTGAACCTATCCATCCTAGCTAAGGCCATTGCCAAGTCTAGCTTCTACAGCCACGTTGTTGAATCGCAGATACTCCAAAATACTGAAGTTGACCACTCTAAGGCCACCACCACGACTCCTAATGAGCCGCAGCACCAGCACTGCCGGGGCTCATTAGGAATCGAACTGCATCCTTGCATCAGAGATCGATTTTCAACGACTAACTCGACTGTCTGTTTCTCGTGCCGTACTTTCCTGTGCTGATTTGCGCCTCCCTGTTCATCAGGTCAACGGCCGCGTGAATCACCCCGGTGCGATGCGACTAGCAGCTGCCTTGATGCAGGCATGAAGTTGGCCGTTCAGTGCGGCCGACGACCTTCTTCCAGTTGTGACGAACCCACCTGTTGTGAAGGAGTCAGAGCTGCAAGAGGAAGGGAAAGGAGAGTATGGGAAGCAATAAAAGCATTGCTTGGTGATAATTGCAGCTCCCAAATCTTACTATACATCTGAAACCTGGGTGGCTAAGGGCGACGAGAGACTGTTTCAACTTTCTGGTTTGGACATATACACCACAATCTGACGTACGTGTAGGTAGAAGAACCCGTCCCTGAAGGAAAAGCGGACGACGGATCTGATCGAAAATTTGAGGTCATACATTGAACTGGCAGGTCTCAACTTAGAATTTCGATTTGACGTCAAGTACCTCTCTGTGTAATGGGTCTGGAGGCGTGGGCAACCTCGTTTTGGCTGTGCTGATACGGGTGAATGAGCTGAATGAATGAAAATCAAGGAAAGAAAAGCTGAATGAAGCTCGGCGCGTTGCTGTGCTGCGGCCGTACATTCAGGGTGATGCTGGCTTCTCCCGGTGAGATACTTCCAGCAGGGGCATTGCCTTCAGTTGAATATTTCGCATAGAACTACAGAATCCCACTTTGAGCAAACGATCCCTGCATTGTTCAATTTGGCGACGAAATGGAGACTATCACCTAGTAGCATCTTAGCAGCAGGAAACCTCAAACGAAACTCGCTCGTTCGTTTGCTCTTTCTGGGCCTCTTTCTGGGCTTTCATTACACAGTAAAGTTTCCTGTGGTCAAAACGGTCATTATACAAGGTCGTTCAGAATTAATTCCTAACGGGAAACGGAGTTTCATAACACTGCCGATTTGTCGGCTTGCATTCCATTAAAACGTGTGTCCAAAAACTGTTAAACAGTAATATCTGTAATTCATAACGATAGTACTGGAATACAATTTAAAGATGTTGTGCTCAGTATCGAGCAATTCCAGACTTTATTATTATCGCTTCATTTATTGGCATGTCACGTATATTCAGCATTCGTTCACCATTCGGTGGGTTGTTGAATTGTTTGACTGGCTTTGTGAAAAGCGCATGAGCTTGTACCCATCTCGAGCAACGACACTGATTAAGATGACGCTGTTCAGCGTACTGAGCAACCGATTTAATGCACTCGCTATTTGATCCAGCTTGCTTAAATGTGGACAAGATATAATTCATTTGTAAAGCACCCCAAGAGGACTTAATTTCTGTCCATGTGTTTTACGTATGCCGAAGAATGCGAACCGACGACCTTGGTCGTCGAGAAAAAAGTTTAGCTGATCCCACGGCCTCACTTGTATAGCGGCAGAAGAGCCTTCACGGCTAGCGCCACCGCTGCAGTTGGAAATAAGCGATCGCCCAGTACAGGACTCGAGACCACCCACACTCCTGGGTCGTCTTGAACGAGCATACTGCCTCTGGACTAAGAACCCTAGGGTAAAAAGTGAGTACTGGACCACCGACCCTGCGATGCACGAAGGTAAGGCATGCGACCTGACGACGGTCACCGCCTTAAGCAAAGCATTAATGGTACACAAAGACCGGATCCCGCCTGTGCCGATCTCAGCTCCGCCCGCTCGTTGCCGTCGCGCCTGTTCGCCGCTGTATTCCTCCGCGTCTTTCTGTACTCCTTTTAAGGCGGCTCTGCGGCTGCTCGAGCAATCCGAGGTGCACCGGTCAATGTGCGCTCTAGGAATACGCCTGCCTCGGTACGCCACTCGCTATCAGAAGAGAATAAAAAATTAGTGGCATGTCGCATCGGCCATGCGACCTCATTTTAAGATGATGCGAGCGGGAACGAAACCGTCGGCCGAGTCTACGGAGCCTCGTCTCCTGATGTCGTAGAGCGCGCGCGAGAGAGACAGACAGAGAGAGTGAAAGAACGGGTCCGCTTGCCAGCCACCCTCTTCAGTCGGAACTGCTACTGCCGAGGTCGATTACTCGCAATTATCCGTCTAGCTATCGGCGTGCTTTGGACTTCCAAAGCTTCTGTTTGTTTCCTACTTTCGCTCGCAGGCATCGCCCGACGCCACTGGCCTGCAAGAAAAGTGTGTTGCCTGCCAGCTGCCTGCACGGAGTCCGCATTGTTGCAGCAAAATGAGCAACCTTATTTCCAGGCCGCTTCCATCTCCAGAATCCAGCTTATTCCTCCGTCAGGCGCGACTCCGACATAGGAAGGCATGAGCCTATAAGGTGCAGTGAAACGGCGGCATGCTAAATCAGCCAGATCACCACCGAATTCCTTATTCGCGGCTCTTGAATTATTACGGCTAGCAGGCGCCGGTGACGCAATAATCTATTGCCAAGGTCCCATGGAAGCGGACGTCGTGTAATAAGTAGTCAGTCGTGCTTGCTTCGGAGTCGGCATTGGTATTTGAGCTGATTCGAGCTCTCTCGGGCACGCGTCGCGGCCCGAGAGTTAAACGCCGCCTGTAACGCGGCATCGCTGTCAAATGGACGTGCACATTTCATGAAAATAGCCCGTTACGCTAATGTATGGCGAGCGAGCGCGGCTAGCTCCTCGAAGGTACGCCGTCGGTTTCCGAAACCGACGGCGTACCTTCGTGCGTTGGTGCTGCACCTATGAGTCGTTAGCCAGCTGAGAATTCAACGTCCAGGCGTCGCCAGTATTCGTCGCGGCGCGTTAGGCTGAGACGCGGCGCCGAGCTACGAGCGCTGCGCTTGTGGCCGGCCTAGTCACACCCGGGGCGTAGAAGACGCAAACCGCGCTCGTAACGGCAGCAAATCGGCGACGAAGGAAATCAGAGTGGGCTGTCGGTCCACTCTGATTGGGCGCCGCCGATTTGGCCTGCACTGCTGAGGCAAGGCGCAGCTTCTGCCTCGATTTGGTAAAGAAGACCCGTCTACGGCTCGCAGCTTGAAGCCAAAGCTCGAGTAGCCGTCTGCTGACATCGCGCGCAGTGTAGGCAGAACCGACTGGTTTCGCTTACCGAAACTGAAAGTGACAAGTGCACATGCGCCGCCGACACGCTTCCGGCGGCAGCTTTATGAACGGGTTCCAGTGAAAATGAACCGCAGCGAGGTGCGCTCGCGCCGCGACCACACCGCTCGCGCCAACAAGCCACTCGCTACACAGCAAACAGACTAGCCGCCAGCCAGCCCGGACGAGGTGGCTAGCGGCAGCGTCGCGCTGTCCCACTCGAGTCCAACGCGACAACTATCAACAAAGCGTCTCGAGCGTCTTCTTCGAGCGTCAGACCCGAGCGTCACCTCCGAGCGTCACCTCCGAGCGTCACTTCGAGCCGACGTCGCCTCCGCTCGGCCGGCCGGCCGAGCTGACTGGGGCGACTGCAAGCAACATCGCCGAGTACACTCGTACGCCGAGGCGTCAGAGCGTACGCGGCGTACGTACCGGAGGTCGGGAGGTCTGCCAGTACCTCGTCTTAGGGTACGGCGGAGGTCGGGACCGGAGGTCGGGAGCGCGGCCGACGAGTCGCGAGGCTCAACCGCTCGAACGAGCCAGCGAGACTCGATGCGAATGCGAGAGAGCGGCTCGAGCTGGTGGCTCGAGCTCGGCTGCAGCCGAGCCGCGCGCCGTCGACTGCGACTGCCGGCCGCCGTACGCACGCCGAAGTGCGCAGCTCGTCGGACGCTCGATATGCGGCGCTCGGCAGCTCGCGCAGACGCCCTTCGTGCTTCAGACGCGGCCGGCGGGGCCGTCCTAAGGGGGGCGGCCGGCGGGGCCGAAGGGGGCGGCCGGCGGCCGGACGCTTCGTCGGACTGCTAGCGTCGCTGAGAGAAACGGCCGGCTCAGGCGTGTTCTCGCGAGAGAGAAAAAGGTTCGCCGTACAGCGCCGCGCTGTCGCCGCCGACTGGGAGGCTGAGCCACGCGCGTCCGCTTCGCTCGCCCACTCGCTGCCTCGAATCGCTGCTTGCGCTGGTGGCGCTGGAGAGCGAGCGAACCTCGCGTCTATACCAGCGTCTCGGGGCCTTCTCCGAGGTCGCCGTCGCCGCGTTGCACCACGGACAGAGGTCTGTGCTTGGACGTGGCGCCGCCGCCTGGTGCACTCTCTCGGCGGCCACCGGTTCGCGGCGGTTGTGACAGCGCGCCAGGGGCCACTAGGTACCTGTGGCCGCTACTGTCGGGCTGATGTTCTGAATCTCTGCAAACCCAGGCAGAACGAAAGGCTTACAGCCGGTCGCTGCAAACCTCGGGCAGCATTCTTCCTTGGTGTTCTCGAAGCATTCGTTCGCTGCAGGGGTTTTGCCGGGCCAAGTGCGAAGGTAACAAAACCGCGGCAGTGGTCATGTGAGGCGAGTGAGCGGAGCCGTCAACAACTGCGACTGCGAGCCGCTGCGGCCTGCAGCTTTTCTGCTACGCTGCCTTCACGCTGCCTTCGGAGGAGGCGAACACCTGCTACAGGCAGGTATACGTGACAGCGGCCTGCAAACCCCCCCCCCCCCGATTACGTCGATTGCCACCAAGGGCATATCCCAATCAAAGAAGACGACTAGTCTTCTAGACCCTATTCCCACTGTCCTGCTTCTACGATGCATTGATCTGCTGCTGTCATGCATAACTAACATCATAGATATGTCATTAGGCTCAGGTCATGTCCTAGCACCTTTCAAAAAGGTGTAGTCGGGCCACTACTCAAGAAAGAAACACTAGTTTGAGAGAACTTGAGCAACTTTGCCCAGTCTCCCTTCTGCCGTCCTATCAAAGACAGTGGAACGAGTCGTGGCAGACCAGTTAAGCGCGTATATTGATACCTCACACCTTGCTAGGAAGTTCCAGTCTGGTTTTAGAGCTAATCATTCCACAGAGTCAGCATTGCTTCGGGTGTATAACGACCTTCTCAGGAAAGTAAAGTCTCGCTGCTTGGTTTGCTCGATCTTTCGGCAGCTTTTGAAACTATAAATCACCAAGTTCTTCTCAAGCATCTCTCATCTCAGCCTGGGCATCACTGTATTGCAATGGTTTAAGTCCATCGTATCACCTGTTTTTCCGAATCTAACCATCTACGTACCTACATCTCGTACCAACCTCAAATCCTTTGGAGACCGTGCCTTTAGTTCATATGCTCCCGCAGCCTTGAACTCACTTCCGACTGGCGCTACGACTTCCGCTGACTTGACATATGAAAAGAAGCTAAAAATCTACATTTCTATCACAGTAATTAGTGGGTCCCTGTGATTCGTGCTATATGTGCTTGTGCATGCTGACGCTATTCATGCTGCCACTAACCATATTTGAATGCTGACCCTGTGCAAGTCACTGCTAACAATGCTATGCTTGTCGTCATGGATCATGCTACCATTAACCATTCGGTCATGCTAGCTTTGCAGCAAATGTAAAATGCCTAGAAATAGATTAAGTTCTCTGAGAGCGCTACACAAATGTATTGTTATCAATGCAAATGTGTTATTATTATAAGGTGTTGGCCGATTCAAGGAACTCACCCATCCATCTTACGCAATCTGAGGACTCCGATACTGTTTCCTTATTCAAATAGCTCGTCGAATACTCTATTTATCCCGCGATAATATACGCTAAACACATGCAGAGCAAAGCATCAATGCATGCGATCGGCGCCATTTGGCGAGCCAGCGAGCGCTAAGGACCCAAGACTTGCCCGCCACTCCAGCACTCCAGCTAGCGCGATGCTCGCGTGAGCCGCCACTGCGGAAGCAGAAGCTTCGCCATGGGCAGGCTTACCTCCCCGGTCGACCGCTCGAATAGCTAGCGGTCCTCGGCGAAACCGGGTACGCCAGCCAGGGAGCGAGCTGAGCGGTGGACCGATTGCCGGCGCACATCTGCGGGCTGCCCGGCAGCGACGTCGCCACGTAGAAAGGTGACGCGGGTGACTCCTTGTCAGTGACTCCTAAGCACAGAATACCAACTGCGTGAAAAGCTTTCAGGCCGCGGTGGCGAGACCTCGGGGAGAACCAAAATATAGAGAGCGCGAGAGAGAGGAAGAGAGAGAGAGAGAGAGAGAGAGAGAGAGAGAGGGAGAGCGAGAGAAAGAGAGAGAGAGAGACAGTGAGAGAGAGAGACAGGGAGAGAGAGACAGGGAGAGAGACAGGGAGAGAGAGACAGGGAGAGAGAGAGAGAGAGAGAGAGAGAGAGAGAGAGAGAGAGAGAGAGAGAGAGAGAGAGAAAGAGATAGAGACAGGGAGAGAGTGAGACAAGGAGAGAGAGGGAGAGAGAGAGGGGGAGAGAGAGGGGGAGACAGGGAGAGAGAGAGAGGGAGCGAGAGCAATATTTCTAGCAAGCGAAGGAAGGCGGAATGAGGTAGGGATGGAGGGCTGGGGGAGAGATCGAGTGAGAGAAACAAAAGAGGGAAGATACAGAGACAGAGAAGAAGAAGGGAGACAGACGGATAGGTAGGGAGAGAAATAAAAATCGGGATGCTCTTACCGCCCGCGTTGCCGTCTGAAAGCTGGGGCAAGGTTAAGGTCAGCCGCGGCGATCGAAGCTCTACGTAGTTGCCCATGTCAAAGGAGGCGCTGCTGTCCCTTTCCTTGGACACTGCTGACGCGGCCACTCGCGGCGGGTACGGAGGACTGTTGGGCGAACCTTGCAGGAACGGCGCCGGTGAGCTGGTGCTCTTGGACAGGCCGGACTCCGGCTGCGGTGGCGTCGTCGCACGATGGTGGCCTGCCGCCGCCACACTGGAGCACGAGCTGTGCACGCTGCCCACGTCGGCTCGACACTCGTCTCTGGAGCGAAGGAAAAGCCGCCGGCGGCGGCCACGCCTCGGTAATCCCGCTGCCGCTCGGCTGCGGCCACCCACGGCAGCCATGGGTGGCCGCCGTGGGTGGGGCTGACTTCGCGAAACGCGAACTAGACGGCAGCCGCTGCCCTGCTGTTCGTCGCTCGTCGCTCGAAGGTGCGAGCGACGAGCGACGTCTCCCTCGGGGCGGATGCGGACGGACGAACGAGCGAACTCGATCGCCGCCGGACGCGGACGCGTCTCAACGGCGAGAGGTTTTCGCATAGAGACGGAGATGGATGGCCGTCGACGCGTCGATGGTCATTGACAGTCGACATCGATGGCCGTCCAACAGTGGCCTCTGCGTCGGACCGCAGCGGCAGCTAGCCGACTCCTCATCCGGGCTCTGCGTTCATGCGCAGGGAGGCAGCTGCTTTGCGCCGCCTCCGGGAGCAAAACGCTGACTCAGCCGAGCCCTGTTGGGCTGCATTCGACGGCGGCTGCGGCGGCGGCGGCAGGATATACAGCTGCCGAGAGCGCTCGAGGACTTCTAGCCGAGACGGACGTTCGGCGAGCCAATTAAAGAGGTCATTTGCGCAGAGTAGATGAATCAGAAACTAAAGGTCGTCGATCGCTGTAACTCGATTACCTCAGCACATGCCCAGTCTACGCGTGCCGCCGCCGGTGCACAGCCGCTCGCCTTCGAGAGCCCCGCGGCCTTTTAGGCGACAGCGCTAACCTCGGGCTCGAGGCGGTCGAGCAGCCACAGGTCCACGTTTTACTTATTAACCTTCACCTCGTTCAGCATTTTGCCTGAGGAAGAATGTGAGATGTGAGATGCCATGTGAGATGCCACAAGAACGTCACCCGAGCCCCAGGGACCCGACGGCAGAGCCGTTCCACTGGCAGCGGCTGGGTGGTGCAGGATTGTGCGTTTTCTAGCATGGACGCTCCGAGCTCAATCCGCCCTCACCCCGAGGCCTCGTCTAATGAAGGTCGGAAACCTACCCCAATTAATACGACTGACGGCGCCCGCCTCGAGCGATAGCAATCGGACCTAAATGCTCAGTAATATGCGGAAAAAATGCTGCGCGCCGAGCGTGTTGACTCTGAAAGCTCGGCAAACAAGCGGGAAGCGCCGCTTGCCAAATCGATGACGGCCAATTGATCAGCTCGGGCTCATGATGCCGCGATCTCATTTCGGCAGCGCGGCCGGCGCGCGTTCGCGTTCGGCAGCGACGCCGCCTCCGACTGGCTGGCAGCTGCCTCCGCCGTCGCGGCCAGCGGACGCGGCGGCGCGAGCGCCGTCGTGAGTAGAGCTCGCGGCGCGCGGCGACGGAGTCACGTACCTGCAGTCCAGGCGGTAGCTGAGAATGAAATTGGCGCTCTCCTGGTCAGTTTCCATCAGCGTTTTCAGCACCTCGTCTTGCAGCTCGACGGGAACCTGGCGTGAACAAATAATCTCTCGTCACTGCTCGTCGCCAGTCACTCAGCTCTGCTGCGCTCAGCGTCTCGAGATCTCGAACTTCCTCCTCTTCTTCCCTCTTCTCACCGGCGCTCTGCTCTCGAAGCAGAGCGAGAGTGCCCGCGTCGCAGAGCGCGAGTACCCGCGTCGCAGAGCGCGAGTACCCGCGTCGCAGAGCGCGAGTACCCGCGTCGCAGAGCGAGATCGAAGAAACGACGCATGGGGTGCGTGAAACCCCGGGGAGCGCGCGTATGGAAGCTCTTAAGCCATCGGTGGTCAACGATGTTTTGGGCTTTTCACAGGCTAAGCGGCGGTGCAAAGCGAGTGGTCAATGAGAGTCCTGTTCCGGAGTACCAGATCGGTGGCCGCGGAGAAGCGACGTTCTTTTTGGGGGTGGTGAGGCGCTCTCCTACTTTTCTTAAGCACGTCATTAGCTTACTCGGAAAGATGTCACCTCTATTTTCTTGGTGCAAGGTCCAATTACTAATATTGTTCACACTCGCAGCGTTCTGAATTAAATCGGGCGGCCAAGGTAAGGATGCTATTCACGATTCACATTCGTCGTGCACGCTGCCGCGCTGGGAAGTCGCACAGCCGCACGACGAGCTGCGACGTGAACTAGTGCCGCCCCGATCAGAGTCCCCGCAGCGAAGGTCCCTCTCCAGTGACAGGCCGCAGACAGTGACAGAGGGGAGAGCATCGTAAATACCAAGCGCGCAGTCGACTGGAAATTCAAGCGTCACTGAAGCACGATGAAAAGTCGGGAAAAGTGGGAGCCGCCGGAGCCGCCGGGCGCCTCGTGCCGGCTGCCGCGCTGGGGTTCGGACACTCGCAGCCACAATTGAAGGCGGACGCTGAGCGCAAGCTCGCGGCGACGTTCGGCGTGTCTCCGCCGATGTGTACAGCAACACTTGCGACGACGACGACGTCGTCGGCCGAGTGACGGAAGAGGGAACTGCGCTGCTGCAGTCGCTCTCACCGAGAACAGTGCCTCGCAGTTGTCGATCATTTCTTTAACGACGTGTATGACGTCGCGGGTCTTCTCAGCGAAATCGGGCTGGTCGTGGTCGTTGCTGGTTTTAACCTTCCTTAAGATGTTGGGGCCGAACAGCGTGGCCAAATTGAACGAGTCCATTTTGTTGCCGGCTAACTGCAAGCAGGCAGCGGAGAGCGCGAGCTGGGCGAGACGGTCACCAGACGACGAAACCGGAGGGCGCGGTAGCGGACCGAAAGGAGGCGACACCCCGCGCGGCAGCAGCCCTACGAGAACGTAACATGTCTCTATTCAAGCGCTTCGCAAATGCCACGGGGCTCGAGCCCACGACCTAGGTCGGCAAATTCATTCACCTTGACCTTGGTCGAGGCGAGCAACTTGACCGCTGGGCCACGGCCAGCATGCGGGCGGCTAGCTAGCGGCTGCCCTGACGCTGTCCGTCGACGTCGCTCGGCCGCCCAGCCGCGTCGCTGGGCGGCCGAGGCGCCGGCGTGCGCGCGGCGTTTCGATAGCAGGCCGCAGCACTTACGACGTTGCCTCTTCCGTCGCGCGTGTCGCTGGAATGGTTGTGTACGCTCACGAGGAACTGGAGCAGCGAGTAGAGCAGATCCCTGCTGGGCGTGGGCAGCAGCGAGACGACGTAGCGCAAGGCGATCAGTCGTCTCTGCGGGTCGCTTATGGCTGCAGCGTAGCGCCGCGCAGACGGCGCACAGTGAGCGCCGTCTGCGACGCTCAGCGTCGCTGAGCGAGCGGGCCGGCCCGTCGAGATGAGAGACAGAGTTCGAAAAGCTTTGCGGCGGCGACGCGAAGCCTCCGAGCGGCGGCCATCCTAGCTTCCGCCTCTATCGCGCGCGCGCACGCGAGCATATTCCGGGCGAAGCCGTCGAGGCTCGCGACTGACGCCCAGCGTTAGTCGGTGCGGACGGGGTCTTCGGGTCGGCTCGCAGCCACGCGCGCTGCCTTGGCTTCTTGGAATTTTCAATGCGAAGACTCGGTCTCTATTGATATGTGCGACCATTAAAAGTGCTCTTACAGGATGAAGGGAAGGAGGCATTATTTTAAATTGCTAAAGCGTAATTTTAGCGCAGAACGAAAAGCTGTGCAAATGGAAAAACCGTAATACATGTGCTATTTTCCGATTTAGTATCAAGCTACCATTATCCGGGCGCGCCGATGAAGTGTCATGCAGCTTGAGCCGCAGCGAGACAAAGTGGTTAACAATACGGGCTTCACATAATACAAGACTCCATTTTAGCACACACACACACACACACACACACACACACACACACACACACACACACACACACACACACACACACACACGCACGCTCGCATTATACCTGTTAATACGGTACATTTATACTCTCCCTCTTGACGATGTACTAGCCAAGCACATTGTCAGATTTCACTTCTATGCCTATGACATGCAGCTGTACCTACGCTTTGATCCTTCCAAGCTTTCAAGTGCGTCTAACTCTCACACCCACTTGCTGCATATATTGTCGACATCCATACACGGATGGCAGCAACCTTTCTCAGATATAATGATGATAAAACTGACTTACTAGCTATAGGCAAACCTAGTTGTGACTCTGAAATTGCAAAGGTTAACGCTCAAAATCGGTTCTGTTAGTATTTCTCCTGTAAAATTTGCACGAAATCTAGTGTCCTGTTGCAAAATGGACTTTCAATCGACGAACACATCAGCCCCGCAGCCACGTCTGCCTAATTTATTAATAATAATACATCTCTATAGCGACCTCAGAAAACGTTATCTATTTCTAGGCACTCTACATCTGCTGCAAAGGAAGCATGATCGAATGCTTAGTGGTAGCATGTACAACTTCAGCAAGCATAACATGGTTAGAGGTGAAATGCACAGGGTTAGCATGCATATATGGTTAGTGGCAGCATGCACAATGTCAGCATGCATAGGCACACAAAGGATGAATCGTAAGGACCCACTAAATACTGCGAACAATAGATACGTTGCAGCTTTCTTTAAATGTCATCAAGTCAGGGGATGTCGTGACGTCAGTCGGAAGTGAGTTTCAGGTTTTCAGAAAAAACGAATTAAAGGCACGGAATTTAAGTTTCTTATGAGGTGTGGATATACGATTTGATTCAGAAAAGCGGATGGTACGATGCCAAGTCTGGTGGATGACTAGTTCTACGTGCCACTATATAAATTCAAGCCTGCTTAGAAAGTAGTACCCCAGCCAAGCAGGTTAATGCATTTACGACATCAAGATTAAACTTCTGTAACTCACTATTCACAGGTTCACTTCCTGCCTCTCAGTACGAATCACATTCAAAGAGTCTGCTGAAGTCCGCGAAAGATACGCCGCCGCGATAGCGATTAGATAGACACTATTTACGCTTGAGTTATCAGGATATTCGATAGCGGCTACAAGAGAATGGAACCTTTGACGTCGCACAAGTAAGAGGGTCGGACGCGGACGCATCTACTTCTATGATCTGGAGATTCGGCGGCGGGCTCATTTTCGTGGACCAAAAAACTGGTGCCGGCGCACATTAGTCGATGACGACGTTAAATAGTTATAATAGGTCATTCGCGTAGCACCGTAAGAGAACCTAATCTCTATCCACGCGCTATATGATATTACTCGCCCCACCGCTGCCGCCTTAGCAGCTGGATCCAGAAGGATTCGAACCCGGAGCCCGCGGCGATCGCGCGGGCGCCGAGACGCGCGCGGCTGCACTTTACCGCGCGTCGCCAAGAACGGCTCGTAGAGATCCTTGCAGAGGAGAGGCTCGGGCAGCTCGCGGAAGTACTCCTTAAGCAGAGCCGCCACGTCGTGCGGATTCTGCTCCTCGTCCAGCTTCACGTCGCGGCCGCCGTCGAACTCGTCGTGCAGCTGCAAAGACGGAGGCACTGCGTGACGGCCGGCGAGACGCAGCCGCGGCCGCAGCCTCCCTCTGAGAGCCGTCGCGGCTGCGTCTGCAGCGATGCTCGCGGGCGCGACGAGTTCGGTGAGCTAGCGAGCGGTCCTCCGCTCCGCTTCCGCCGCGTCTCCGTACCTGCTTGATGCGCATCTTGGAGCTGCAGACGCGAAATATGCCCAGCACGTTGAGTCCGTACTTCTCGATGTACCGGAAGCACGTGGTAACGAAGTGCGGAACGACGGGCTTGTGCGGCAAGAGGGTTTCCTTGTCCGCGCCGCCATCATTTGCAGCCAGGCTCGCCCGAGCGTCTCTCGACGACGCCTCTTCCTCCTGCCGACGTAGCCAATAAGCCAAACGACCTAGCAGCCGCCGCCGCCGCCGCCGCCGCCGCCGCCACCGCATCGCCAGCGTCAGCAACGCCCTTTCCCCGAGCCATCGATTACGTTCAGGCAAGGAATTAATTAACCCATTTGCAAGCGAACGAGAGCGTTTGTCGGCGTACGCGCGCGCGCGCGTGCGTGCGTGGAACATTCTGGAGCGCGACCGACCGCAGAGAGGCCGCTTGCGCATGCGCAGAGCCGCGCTCGCAGCCCGAGATTCCGTCGCGCGTCGGGCCACCCCCACCTCGATCGCAAGTCGCTGCACGCGAGCCAGCGCCTGCGAGACGCACGCTCTCTGCTATGTATGCAATGAGGCGTAGCTTCGGCCGCGCGCGCTCGCGCGCTCGCAGGCGCCTCCCGGGCGAGCTCGGTGACCGTCTTCCTCCGACGGTTAATGCGCTACCCGACGCATTGTCAATTCAATCTTCGAGTGTGCGACCGGTCACAAAATACTCATGCATAACACAACCGTCGCAGCGCGTTCAGAGCGAGCGCTGACTATCGTCGAGCGTACTTTGTTCTCATCGAGAAGCGAGTTCTGTGACGACTCGGCACTCGGTTCCGCGCCGTGACACGACGCCGAGCTCAAATTTCCCGAATCCGACATCTCTCCCAGCAAGGACGACCGCTTTCTTTTCACAATGGCGTCGTTCATTAAAACTCTGGTAAGCGGTATGGCGAATACCCAGCCGGAGCTTTGGGGCGGCTCTGCAACGCGGCCGAGCGGCGGAGAGCGCTTAAAGCGACGCTCGCTCGCGATAACGCGTCGCGAAAGGACCGGCAGCGTTCATTCACACCGACAGCTCGCGCGCCGCGTACGACGCCTCAGGACAACGCGAAGAAAAGCGCGGCGCAGCATTCGCTTCAGCGGCCTCTCTTCTCGAAAAGGGGGAAATGCGAGAAACATCTTGCGATTGAAAGTCGCCCTTTGCGTGCCATCGCCGAACAGCCGACAGTTTCAGCGCTCGCCAGCAGTTAATTTCTGCCCAGCGGTGCCTAGCTCAGCGGCGCCGCGGCTACGCTCGCCGCGAGGCGGGCGCTAGGTGCGCGCTCACGTCTTGCAGTCGCGCGCGCGCCTAGCTAAGCCAAGGAATCGCCGCACATCCGCTCTCTCGATAGACCCCCTAACGCGCGCGCTCAAATCGATCGCGTGCGCGCCTCGGCGCGAGGCGCGACGTGCGATCGGCGGTGACGCTGCGGCGGCAAGAGAAGGAAGGGCAAATATCAAAGGGCGAAGCGGAACGTGCTGCGCGGAGCTTGCTCCTGTAAGTCGGTTGGTCTGTGGCCGCCTCAATGCAGCGCAGCAGCGCACGATGACCAGCGGCGGGCCGCTCGCTGTGGACTAATGTATCGACTTCCGCTTTCGAGGCGCTTCGTTGCTGACCCGAACGGACGCTCCGCTCGCCGCGCGCGTTCGCTCGGCGGTCGCTTCGTTGAGCGACGCCTGCGCTCGCAGCGCGCCTCAGGCTCTGCTCGCCGCCACCACCGCCGTCTCCTCCGTCGAGCGCTCGCTGGGACGCCCTTCTCGCGACGATCGGGAGGAAGCGCGTCTCAGCGAGACGCGAGCACAGTGCGCGCGAGCGATAGGGAGAGCAGCGAGCCCGCTGCGTAGAGCGAAACGCAGAGCGCAACGCTGCTGCGAGCGAAGGGGAGCCGAGGCCGGGACCGCTGTCCTCATTCGCCCTCGCTCGCCCAAGTGTAGAATCTGTGGCGCTATCGCCATTAGCTAAAGGCCAAGCCCGACTCTAAATTGGCGCGCAGGCGCGCAGGCTGCTTCGCGAGCCCCTCCGGGCGAGCGAACGAAAGCGGCGCATTCGAGGGCAGCTGGAAATCTAAATGCGACCGACGGTCCGTCGGCCGGATTTATGCGCGCCTGTGCGCAACCCAAAAGGGTATCGTAGCTCTAGAGAGACAGCGAGCTTCGTCACTTCGGCCTTTGCAGTGGCTCGCACGACTTCCGACGGCTGAGCTTGAAGTATTACCAGATCCGCCGCTGCGACGTCTGATTTCAGCTTCGAGCGTAAAGATATTTGCCGCAGAAAGAAATGAAAAAGACAACACAACTCAACTATCTAGCGCGCGAACGCGCCGACCGGAGCGAAATACTTGGGAGCGGTGCGCTCCCGCCGGAGACCCGCGCGCGCCGACCTTCGCGCTCCGCGTCTTTCTGCTCGCGCGAAGCTAATTAGGCCGCGCGGGTAATACATATAATTCATTCGTATAGCGCCCCAGGAGAACGTGATCTCCTTACGGGTGCTTCGCATACGCCACGGGGCTCGAGCCCGTGACTTCGGCCAGACCTTGGTCGGCGCGAGCACCTTCACACGTGGACCAAACCAGCTCCTCGATAGCCGCCGGGACCGCCGCCCCGGGGCGCTCGCGTCGTGCGCCCAGCGCCTCGTTCCGCTCGGCTCTGCGCAGCCTGGCGAGCGGCTCGCTCTCGCCGCACCAGGCTGCGCCGCGCACCGAAGCAGCGCGTCTGACGCGCCGGATGCTCGGCCGACGTTTATGGGCATCGAGCGGCGGCGGCGACGGCGGCGGCGGCGACGCGCTTGCCGAGCCGCGCTAATCTCGTTGCCGCATAGATCGGCTTAGGGTTAGGGCGAGAGAGCTGCTTGAGCTGCTACCGCTCTGACGCTCGACCGACCGCTCTGACGTCTTCGTCCGCTGCCGCCGCCGTCCAGTCGGACGCGGGGCGTGGCGAGAGCGAAAAGGGCGGCGGCGGACAGGCCGACTTTTCACGACAGCGGCTACACGCGAGCCGAAGACTGACGACGACGATCAAGCGCACGACCTTAGCTCGAGCGACGCGTTCAGATTTCGCGGCACGCTCTGCACCAGACTCTCGGAGCTCAGCAGCTGCTTCTGGCTGCTGCTGCTTCCGGCTGCCCCATTTCGCATTCAGCAGCTACTCGACGCTCCTGCGCGGCGCCTCACGGGAGCGTCCGGAAGTCAGCGACGACGCGGGGTCGCGCGAGAGCGAGGCAAGCCGCGCGCTCGCCGCGGGTCGGTCGGTCGACGACCGGCACGTCATAGAGGCGCCGGTATCTAGATCGGATTTGAGCGGAGCGGACGCCGATAGTGACTCGGGCGACATCGGCGCGGCGCGCTAGAACTCGCGCATGGAACGCGGTTACGTAGGCCAGGCGGGCGGGCAATGGAGGCGCCAGCGGGCCGGCGACAGCATCCGCTTGCTCGTTGGGCGCGAAGAGCGGCGGTGGTGTGCGGTGCCGCCGCCGCCGCGGCGGCAACCGACGCTCGCTCACCTTCCTTGTCCTTCTTGGTGCTCTCCTTGAGATGCTCGAGCAGGTGCCCGAGGTTAATCGTGTTGGAGCGCTTCTTCTTGAGACCGAACCGCTTGCGCTTCTCGTCGCCTGAAAATTCGAGGGTGAGCGCGCGCGCAATTCGTCGCCGCCGCCGCGTCGTCGGTCGTCGCGTATTCATGAAGCGCGCCGCGCCCCGTGCGGTCGGCGAGCGTCTCGCGCCGAAGGAGGCGAGCCGAGCGGAACGACGCGAACGACTCCGCAGCTTTGCTGACAGACGAGCCGCGCTGCGCGCCGCCGAGCGCGTAGCGTCCACGTCGCGAAGAGAGGGGCGCCGCGAGAAAGACCGAAACGGTAGAACAGACCGGAAGCGAGAAAAGAGGCTGGCGAAGGATGGGGCCCCGTTCCGCTTGGAGAGCGGTTTGCGCGTCCCCTGCTGCTGCTGCGGCGGCCGCGGTCTGACCTTTGGGTATCGTTACTGGACAGCCAATCTCCATCGACTGCAGCCTCACCAGGCAGATCTTCTGCAGAATGCTGTACTCCTTCTCGGACAGATGGACGACGCGCTTCGTCTCCTCCAAGGTCAGAGTTGCGCCGGCGTCGTTCATCCATTTGCCCCGGTCCTGCACGGCACGGCGGATGCAAGTACGCGACCCCGACGCGCGCTGGGCCATCGTCCGCGAAGGCGGACCTCTCGAGCGTCGGCCGGCGTCCGCTCGCGCCAGCCGCTTCCGCCGGCGAGCGAGCGCGACTAGACGCGAGCCGGACGCGCGCGGACGCGCGCTGCGCTGCGACCTGCCGACAGGCAGCTCAACCGGAAGCGGCTGCCGCCCGCGAGAGCCAGCCGGACGCGGCGCGAAGCGGAGGCCGCCGCGCGTGCAACGCAAGCTGGCCCGCAGCGGCATGGCAGGGCTGGGCCGGGCCGGGCTGGGCCGGGCCGGGCCGGGCCGGGCCGGGCCAGTCGCTGTCGGCGCTGGCGCCTGGGCGGGATTTATCCACCCTGCTCTGATCGCGTGCGAGCTTCACTGCGAGAAGGACGTCGGGGCAGAGCGTTGAACGAGGCCGCGACGCGACGCAGAACCAGAGCCGTCGCTCGACCGCGGCTGCACCGGCCCGCTTTGTGCGCCTCGCTGCGGGCCCCGCACGGCTTGCACGAAACACGTCGGCTTTTCGTTGGTCTTTTAGGCCGTTGGGACGCGCAACACTTCTGCTTGCTCGAGGCGCAGGCGAAAGCGATGCGATTAGAGTGAAGCCAAGCGAAACAATCGGCCGTCCTCCGTCCTGCGCAGGAACGGGCGCAGGACGGAGCGTAGCGTAAACGTAGCGCCGCGGCGCTGCGATTCGGGCGGTAACGGCCACGCCAGGTGACGGCTTCGCCGCCTTTGAGCGTGTTCGTTGCGACAGCGGAAGACGCGGGGCATGCTGGTTTATACAAAACGTTCCGCAAGCGGCGAGCTATCCGCTTCTTCCTTAAGCGAGAGGCCCGGTCACGAGCGCCTCTCGCCGCTCCGAATTCCCCGCTCCCGCTCGCTGTCACGAGCTCGCGCGCCGCTGAGGCGCGCCGCCGTAGAGGAGGGGCGCTGCCAAACGCTTGCCGCCCGCCGCGCCAGCCGTCTCGCAGACGCCCCGCCTACCTCGTAGCACCACGCTGACCCCGAGATGCTGGGCTGCCTCGAAGTCGACTTGGAGTTCCGCTTCTTCCTATTGAAAAATCGCTTGCTCGTTGACGAGTCTTTTTGCATAATTTCTGCAACGACGGCGTCGGGCTTACTATTATAGCACAGGAATCCATAGTCGTCATCGACGCTCGTCTCGGCCGCCGCCTGCGGAGGAGCTCTGCGCTCGCTCGCAACGCGGCGTATTGGCAGCGGCGGCCTCGGCAGTCCGCCGCCGCCGCCGCCTTCACACCACTCTCCAACGGCGCCGGCGGCCTCTTTCGTATGCCGGCCGCCGGCGAGCACGTGCTTCGCATAAATGCGGTCATAAACTGCGGCGTCGGGCGGATCCTCGATAATGTCGTAAATGTACGGCCGGTCGGCTACCCGGACGTCGGCGACGCGCCGCACCCGGTGCAGCGCGGCGGCGGCGGCGGACGTCGGCGCGTCCTGACGCGCTGACGCGCGGCGGAGCGCGAATCCGCTGAAGCTGGCCGCGCAGTAATCCTCGCTGTCCGGCGATGAAACGTCACCGCGCTCCGTCGCCTCCAGCGCTGCCGCCATCAGCAGCGCGCCGTCCTGCTCGCGGCTGGGCAGCAGGCCGAGCCTCAGGGGCGGCGCCGACGCCTCGCTCCGACGCATCGCCGCGTAGACGGCGTACTTTTCTGGATCGGTGGACGACCTCGTGCGGCTCGTCCGAGAAGCCGTGGCCGCTGCAGCGGCCGCCTCGCGGCCGACCGCTGCAGCGGCGGCGACGGCGTCATCGCCTCGCGACGAGTACGTCGAGAAGCGAGCCGAATCGACCGCCATGTCGGACCGGCGCGTCGCCGCTGCGCTCGTGCCCTCCAGTCGTCGTCGTCAGCGGCAGCAGCAGCAGCTCCTGCCGCTGCTGCTGCCGACGGCCGCGCAGCAGCGGCGGCGGCGGCGCTGGCGGCGCGCACAACTCGCCGCGCGTCGGCTGATGCCGCGGAGGCAACGAACGCGTCGGCGAAGGTGACGGCGGCGGCTGCTCTGGGCTGACGCCGCGGCGGCGCACGGCGGGGCCCAATTGGCACGCCCCATGCGTTTGGTGCGCACAGCTAGCGGGCAAGTGGCCGAGGATCAATACATCTTTTCGATCGCGCCGCACGCAGGGATGAGCCGTGCAGTCAGACGGACGCTTTGTGTGGCGCCGGCTCGTGCCCCGCCCCGCCACTGCGGCGATCGCTGAATGCCGCCGGCGGACGGCGGCGCGCGCACCCCGCCAGATCGATGGAGCACCGCGAGGAGTGCCGCACAGAGAATCGGCGGCGTTCGCACGCTCCGAGATTTCTACTTTACGGACGAAGTAGCTCCTCGCGCCCCAGCGGCGGCGGCGGCGTCTGACGCTGCGGTGGCTTCGGCGGCAACTGCCGCAGCGGCCGCTAGCCTCCCGTCAACTCTGGCAGGTGTCGGCACGCGGCCGCGAAGCTGTGCGAGCGCGTGGCGGCTGCGCTGGAACTGCGTCGCGCTCGCACGTCGCTTTGAAACACGGCGCTTGGAAACAATGCGGCGGCGCCCTCTGAGCTGCCGTCCGTCAGCGACCCGCGGTCCGTCTCAAAAACAGCGGACTGCCGTGCGGGTCAGCGGAAACAATGCAGCGGGCGCTGCCCTCGCTAGAGCGCCGCTACTTGAACCGAAAGCGCGCACCCACGCGTACGCGAATCGGGCAGAGAGCCGCTCGCGAGCGGCGAAACCAGGGCGGCGGCAATTGGATAATGGCGCTCGCGGCACGTACACTCTCGCACAATCCGCCTTTTGCCGCGCCTTGAATGGAAAGCGAAAGGCCGCCGTACGCAGGGTTAGGTTGCGTACGGCGGCCGCGTGCCCGCACGGCGCCGACGCTATCGTACGTTCGTAGCTCTTGGCGGCGGTGCGACGGCCATGCCATTGTACGAACCGGTGCGACGCCGCCGCCGCGTCGGGTCGACGCAGCGAGCTCGGTAGTGCTGCTGCGCCTGAAAAACGCGTCGGGTGGAGCGTTCCGGCCTTGCGCGGGAGCGAGGCTCGATGCGGCGCGAGGCTCGCGGCGGCGAGCGAGCAACGACGCAGCGGCGGCCGCCGTCGCCGCGAGCGCGGACTGCCTCCGGGCGCTCCGCTGAGCGGGCAGCGAGACGAGCGGTGACGCCGCCTGGCTTTTGAGTCACCGGGTCGCCGGCGAGGCAAGAATTAGCCGGTCGCCCCGCGGTGAGAGAGGGGCCGGGCAAGCGCCGCGGCGCTCCATTCATGGCGCCCTGGCCGAACGAAGCGGACGCACGCGAGTGGCCGCCTCCTTTACGTCGGTGCAACGAGCGTTAACGCGCGTATCGTTAACCTTCGCTTCGCGATTGCCGCGATAAGGCGCGAAGCGAAGGCCTCGCGAAACCCATCAGTGCCGAGGCGCACCCGTGGGACGGTGTGCGCTCGCTCTCAGCGCATGCCTCGACGGCGGCTCGCCGCGCCGCCGCCGCCGCTCTCACCAACCTCCCCCCAAACCACCGCTCCGTCAATGACGCGGCCGGCACGCCCCACTCCAAGACCACTACTTCCTTTCCTGGCAGCTCAGCAACTCGGCTGCATCCATTCGCGTCTGAGAAAGGCAGGGTTCAAAGCAGCGCTCGGCGTCTACCGCGCCGATGACGTCAATGACCACCGAGGATCAGACAGACTACATATAATATATATAATATACTACATATATATATATATATATATATATATATATATATATATATATATATATATATATATATATATATAATCAGCTAGTTTTTCTCGCGGTGCTTAGGCGTCGACCGATTTCTGCCGCAACGAGCCGCGCCCGTAGTGGGCGCGGCCGGTTGGACGTAGCAGGTAGGCACGGTATGGAGGGCGTAGCTGGTGGGCGTGGCAGGTGGACAGCCTTGTTGCCAGAAGAACACCGGTTATTTTTATGTCAGTAATAGCTAGCAAAGCCTTCTGCGTCCGGCGCGAACTGCGATTGCACAGCCCGCCCCTCCCCCGAACCCTCGAGCCAGCGCTTGCTGAGAGAGCGCCTGCCGCCCGCGGCTCGCAAACCGCGAGCAACACTTGAACCTGCACTCATCAGCTCCGGAGCGCCGACAAGAAGGCGCTCGCTCAGGTCTTTGCGATCTCAAAAAGTCTGTGATTCTGCGGCGGTGCAGTCGCTCGCCGGCCTCGCACTCGCAGGGACGGGACGGGGCGCGGCGGGGTGGGGTGCGTCTACCTAGCGCCGGTCAGAGTCCTCTCTAAGTGGAGCAGAAAGTGACCGCCGAATGATAGCGCCGGATTGGATAATAATATTAATGTACTTGATAAAGCACCCTCAGAGAACTTAATCTCTTTCTAGGCGCTTTACATTTGCTGCAAAGGGAAATGCAATTGAATGGTAAGTAAAATCATGCTTAAAAAAAATGAATAACATGGTTAGGGGTGACATGCACAGGGTCAGCATGCAAATGTGGTTAGTGGCAGCATGCACAGTGTCAGCACGCATAAGCACATCAAGGACGAATCACAGGGACCCACTAAATGCTGTCCTAAATAGGTGTGTTTTTAGGTTCCTTTTAAATGTGGTCAGGTCAGGGGATGTTCTGACGCAGGTCGGGAGGGAGTTCCAGGCTTTGGGAGCATACGAACTAAATGCACGGTCTCCAAAGGATTTAAGGTTTGTACGAGGTATTTCTAGACTGTTGGATTCCGAAAAGCGGGTGGTACGATGCTCGACCTGATGGGGTAGTATATCTGAGAGATAGGCTGGAGCCATTGAATGAAGGGACCTAAAAGTGAGCGACAAAACCTTGAAGTCAATCCGTTGCTTGACTGGTAGCCAGTGCAGGTCGGCGAGAAGTGGAGTAATGTGGCAACTGCGACGCTCACGACAGACAAGCCTAGCTGCGGAGTTTTGCACCAGCTGCAATCGCCTGATCGCACATGATGGGAGGCCAGTAAGCAGTGAGTTGCAGAAGTCGAGACGAGATGTCACGAATGCATGGACCAACTTGGACGTGGTATCCTTATCTAAACAAGCCCAAATTTTAGCAATATTATGAAGCTGAAAATAGGCAGATTTGACCGTGGAGCTGATAAGGTCATCTAACGAGAGGTCGCTTTGGAATATGACACCTAGATTTCGAGCTGATTTGACAGGAAATATGCTGGCAGAGCCAATTTTGAGCGTCAGCCTTTGCAATTTCTGAATCACACTGGGTTTGCCCATAACTAATAAGTTAGTTTTGTCATCGTTTAGTTTCAGAAAATTTGCTGCCATCCATGTGTGGATGTCATCAATAATAATAATAATAATAATAATAATTCACTTGATAAAGCGCCCTCAGAGAACTTAATCTCTCTCTAGGCGCTTTACATTTGCTGTTAAGTGAAATGCAATTGAATGGTAAGTAAAATCATGCTTGAAAAACAAACGAAATGAATAATATGGTTAGGGGTGACATGCACAGGGTCAGCATGCAATCAATGCATGCAGCTAGTGAGTTGAGAGAATTTGAGGTGCTCGAAGGCTGGGAGGGATCAAAGCAAAGGTACAACTGAGTGTCATCCGCATAGAAGTGAAAGCCTAGATTGTGCTTGGCAATCACATCAGCAAGAGGGAGAGTATAAACCGTGAAAAGAACGGATCTACGCTCGCCGCATATCTATGCTCTTCGCATCGGATCCGCACTTGTCGCGTACCGGCGCGCGTTCCTCTGTTTCCCTGTGGACTCGCGGGGTTTTTCTTTCGGTCGTCGCACTGACGATGGCCGAGGTGGCGGCCCCGCAGACTGCGACGCGCGCTCCGCGGCTCGCTTGTTTTCTATTTTAGGCAGCGCTTCCGGAGGCGCTGCCGCCGCCGCTTCCGCCGCCGCTTTTCGCGCCTCCTCTCACCGCTCTCCTCTCCTGCCCGCCACTCGGCGGCCAGCCCCTGCACTAGCCGGCCCGTCTCCTTCTGGCTCAGCCTGAAGCTGGATCTAGCGAGTAGGCTCGTGGAAGCGTTGCCAAGACAATAATTATGATAATAATAATGCGTTTGATATAGCGCCCCCAAGAAAACTCAATCTCTTTCCAGGCGCATTACTTTTGCTGCAAAGGAAGCGAGATCGAACTGTGCTCACACTACTACGACCCTGGTCTCTGGAAAAGCAGACCATCGGAACAAATTTTGTGCTTGTAATCCGGATTCTGTTGCGGTATTTTATTTATTGAACTTTGTCCACGGAAGCTGTGTGAGCACTTTAAAAGTGCTTCCGTTAGGTCACTCGCGTGATAAGTTTTATTCGGATTTATTGCACAATCCCGATTGCAAAAGTGAAATATTGCCTAAGGCGTATGTACGCGCAACGCTGCTAGCGAAGTAATGTCATGTATCTCCGTCAGTAACTCCACAAAGTCATAAAGACCATGTGGGTGTTACGCAGCAGAGTTTTGTATAGCGCAATCACAGCCTAAGCGGCTTTCGGTACGCATTCGGTAGTACAGAAGTCGCGTGCAGCCGAACTCCGAGGACCACGAACTTGAATAGGTTTGTGAGGGTCCGTACGTGCGAGCGGATACGCTTCAAAGACTCAATAGGGTTCAAAAGGTTACCGACGGCTGACGACGTGGAGCACGAGGCGGCAGCGCCGGCAAATGAGGAAGCGCCTGCTCACGCTACCGAGGTGACGATGCGGGTCGGTAGGAAGTCAAGTTCGGCCGTCTTTGAGGGATTTCCTCACATTTAGCACGCGGTTCGTGCTCGCCATACTTCTATTACCATAGCTATTGAGAGTGCGGTCACGTGTAAGCGCTGAAGCTCCCGGGTCTTCGCCCAGGAGGTAAGGAAGGTGTTCACTCTTCACGACCCAGGTCGTGGGTTCGATTCATGCAGTGGGCAATCCTGTATCGCCCACTGCAAGCGGTGGTGATAGCCGCTAAGGCTCTTCTGTCGCTATAAAATGAGGCTGTTAATTAGCTAACCCAAAGAAGTCGATAAGCTTAGCTTAGCTAACCGTAAAAAAACTAGCCTGTAGTTTGATCTCACAACGCGACCTCGCTAGATTAAAAACCAATAAAGGGGCGGAGCAACAGGGAGGAACAGCGGAGACAACCGGAACAGAGCGTTCGCCGTTAGTAGCCTAGGCCAGTGTCAAAGGGGCACCACTTAGTTTGCCGCAGTGGGCCCTTACGGAAGCTACTCAGGAGGCTATTGAAATTAGACTGTTCCATTATACTACTTACAGTGGACGACGCACGCGTCAACGAGCGATGCCAGGTATCCGGGGAACGGGTCTGACTAGGTCTGACTGTTGACTGGTGACCCTGGAGCCTGAAGGACGCCGGTGGAAAGCTGAGCAACGCTCCCGGGCTCCGAAATTAAATCACTCATTATTCTCCATCTACACCATATGTGTTCATTTTTTAAGCTTGCTCTGCAGAGGTTTCAAGGTTAGTCGCTTCCGTTACCGGGTGCAGGCCACTGGTGCGATATAATTGTGGGGACGGAAGTGGGACACGCCTCTGACGGTCTGCAGTATTACGAATTTATTGCTAAGTATTTTTTAATCAAATCTCACAAGACTTAAATAAAATGCAAGCACCCCTGAACGATTAATTGTGCAGAAAGCCGAATACTTAACTCGGAGAATGTAAGAAAGAAAGAGCGGGAGAGATATTGATATTTGGGTTTTCAGAGTCCGAGACTGCCTTCAAATCTGTTATTGACAGACTTTGGGAGAAGTCTTTTTGCTTTTGAAGATTGGCCATTTTAATTGCCGCAGATTGGCACGGCAATCGCAATCGGAGCTTGAACTTCCGGTCAAGTTGCACGACTAATTTGAAGACGCATCTAATAAAGTCAACCTGTAGACTCGTCTGCACCGGTAACTGCTCAGTCTGCACCGGTAACTGCAAAGCAATGATTAATAAATGTCCGTTAGAGATCCCGGAGAGTTTCCATTAGTGCACTCAAAGCCCGAGCAGCTTTCTATGCGCACACAGTAGCCAATAGACAGACCTTCGCACATCTCACTCTCGTAAAGACATATGAGACGCATAGCAGAATTCGGCGGAGACTGTAGAAAAATGCAAGTAACTTAATGAAAGTTGTAGAGAAGAGCGACGGAAAAGGAATTAGTACTGGAATCGTTTGCCGAATAAAAGACACTGTCAAAAAGATAAAAACCTTGCAGTCTCACACCAGCTGCGTAAAAGCCTCAGCGACGTCAGCAGCGAAAGGCGAGAGTGTACACGAGAGACGCTCGGACAGAGACGCGGGGGCGGGGCCGACGAGGCCGGCGCTGCTGAAGCCTTTCGTCGACGCTCGGAGAGCCGAGCGGTGGCGGCGGCAGGAGTTGCCCGGTTCAGAGAGAGAATTTATGGGCGGGGCAGCATAGAGCGGGCTCCGCTGGCGGGCGGCGAGGCGGCGGCGGAGGGGCAGCCAGCGTTCTGCCTCTGCGGAGCCGCGCTTTGGTGCACAGGGCAGCGTGGCTAACTGTCGAGCGATGCCAATTGCACTGAGATCGGAGACAGTTGTCGCTTTCGCCCTTTCATCGGATGAGCGCCAGGCGCACTCTTACGACGGATGGACACGCCCTCTAGCGGCAGCTCGATCCGCCGCATCCTACGCTTGCGACGGCGGGCGATGCGAGCCGCCGCCGCCGATCGACGGACGAGGAGCGGCGCCGACCTTTGACATTGCAGACACAAAGAGATTCCCTCTGCGTTCTTCATTGGCGGCAGCAACAGGCACGCAGCCGTCTGATGAGCTGATCGTCTGACGGCGATGCACGCAGACGGCGAGATCGCCGGCCCGACCGACCGACCGACCGCCACGCTCGCGGCCCGCGCTGGCAGCAGCCATTTTGCTATCCTACGCGGCTTCGACGCGGCGTCGTCTGCCGGCGGCTCTCTTCCGCCTTACAAAATGTTTAAAAGAAGTCAGCTGCGCGCAGTCGCCTTTTTAGTCGGCTCTCTTTTCTAGTAGTTCGACGCTTCGTTCGACCATTCCAAGCAACGAGAGGAAGTGGGCGTTTCATCCTTTGCTATCTGTCAGATTGACGGAAGTTCCCGAGAGCCAGCATTGCTCACTGACGCTAGGACCCGGTGCTTTTTCTTTTAATTCGCCTTGTCTTGCCAGTGAATGGCGATCCGGCGCCGATCGTAACTTAACGATCGTGACGGAATGATCGTAACGTAACTCGCAACTTACGCTCATGCCTGCCGCTCCGGCCGTCGCCGCTGCTTGCGGTATCGATGGCTGCGAACGCTTGCGGCCGTCGGACCGTGTGACGGCGGCCGCGTTTCGCCAAAATCGCAAGAAAAAGAGTCGCGCGTGGGCAGACGGCCCGAGCAGTCCAAGCTGCCGCTGCTGGCGTGGGCGCGAGAAGGACAAGATGGCTGCTCGGGCTCAGCTGCTCGACCAGAGTGCGCCGAACCGATCCGATCCGAGCCGAGCTGCTCGCGAGCACCGGCCAGAGCTGCTCGCGGCGCCCGGTGCTCGCGGATAAAGGGAAGCATTGCGAGTCGCCGTCAGCGATGGAGCGGAAGGCTCGCTCGCGCCGACGAGTAGGAGCAGCTGCGACCGCGCTCGCCGCTTCGAGCCGTAGCGGCGACGACGAAGGTAATCGAAACGCCAGCCGTTGCGGCCTGCCAGAGGGGGCGGGGCGGGGCGGGGCGCTCGGACCGCTCGCGCGTACGCGTTGATGCGGCGGCGTCGCGAGCGTGGGAAGTTGCGATCAAGCAGAGAAAGCCGTCGCATCCACAGGAACGTCGCGTCGAGTCTTCAGGCTTCGCAGAGAGGCGGGGCGCTGCTTCTAAGAAATGCGGACACCTGATGCGCAGAGCATTTATCTAACACTCGAAGGGCACATGTCAGTGAGTAGGTGACGCGCTGCGATTGATGAGTCTACCACAATAACTCATCGGAGGTGAAGAGATATCCTTTTGAAGAGAAAGCGTACCGTTTCAAATACCCGCTAGGCGTAGCTTCCAATATTTGCAGTGGCGTAATGAGGTGGCTATGGCAGCCACCGACGAGAGACAGAGATCAAGAGAGGTAGAGAGAGAGAGAGAGAGAGAGAGAGAGAGAGAGAGAGAGAGAGAGAGAGAGAGAGAGAGAGAGAGAGAGAGAGGGAGAGAGCGAGAGAGAGAGAGCGAGAGAGAGACGAGCAAAAGTAAAATGAAAGAGAGGAGAGCAAGAGAGAGAGGGAGCGAGAGAGAGAGAGAGCAAAACTGAGAGCGAGAGTGAGAGAGCAAGAGCAAGAGAGAGAGAGAGAGAGACAGAGAAAGAGACAGTGAGAGGCAGAGAGAGACAGAGAGAGAGAGAGAGAGAGAGAGAGAGAGAGAGAGAGAGAGAGAGAGAGAGAGAGAGAGAGAGAGAGAGAGAGAGAGAGAGAGAGAGACAGAGACAGAGAGAGAGAGACAGAGACAGAGACAGAGACAGAGACAGAGACAGAGACAGAGAGACAGAGACAGAGAGACAGAGACAGAGAGACAGGCACACAGAGAAAAAGAGACCAAGAGAGAAAGACAGAGATCAAAAGAATAGGAAAGTAGGACGTTTTAATGGAGTAGCAATGTAGCTTAGACGTGAAACAGTTGCCGAGCTGGTTGGCCAAGCGGTTAAGGTGCTCGCCCCGACCAAGGTCTGGCCGAGGTCGAGGGCTCGAGCCCCGTGGCACATGTGAAGCGCCTGAATAGAGATTAGGTTCTCTTAGGGCGCTATACAAATGAATTATATTTTTATATTAAGCACTTTCAAACTCTCACTGCACCTTGCTAGTATATATTTCATGATGAGATTCAAGCGATGTTCAAAAGTCACAAAGACCATTTTCCTCTCTCAGAGGAGCTATTTCTCTGGTTAAATAAAGTTTCACGATTAAAGAAATTCTGGTTATCTTTATCTAGCCTTCAATACAGCGCCTCTTCCTCTTCCCTGCACAATCTGCCGGGCACAATCGGATGCCCTCACATTGGCGGTCTCTCTTTCGAAGCGGCGCTCGTTTTCACGCTTGTTTCGGCGCTCCGTCAACGCGCGGAGCGTGCTCGATTCATGATATCTATCAAAATTACGCCCGTGCAATCATTCTTACTCTGAACAATGAAATCAGGACCCGGATGCTATGCCCAGGTGCCCGCGAGAATAAACTCGTGTCGTTAGGCCAAATGGTGCTTCCAATGAGCACCACAAGCACTAAAAATTAACAGATAACAAATTCATTTGTATAGCGCCCTCAGAGAACTTAACCTCTATCCAGATGCTTCACATATGTGGCAGGGCTCGAGCCCACAGCCTCGGCGATCAAGTTCATTCATCTTGACATTGATCATCAAAGGAAGCACCTTAATCCCTTTGCCAAATCAGTGAACTCCAGCGCAGCTAATCCTCAGACAACTCTGATCGACTTTCGATAGATTCTGATAGACTTTTCCGAGTGTCGAACTAATAATTTATTTTCAATGCTCACATAGCATTTAAGATGCCATGATGAAATATGCGCCAGAAACCTGCGAAAAGCAGCAGAGAAACCCTTGGCTGCGAAGTACCGCAAGCTTGTGGAGCAGATGCCGAGGCGTGCAGCCACAGCGAATCCACCTCTTAAAGTTACTCGCTCCGATCGTAACTTTCTGCGCTTTCGCACTTCACGATACAGACCATCTGTTCGAGCCCTGCAGCAGGTAACTCTTAGTTGTGCACTGCTAGTTAACCAGCGATAGCAGCTACGGCTCTTCAGCCATTTGAATAACCACTGAATGGCTGCTGAATCAGCTGACCTTAAACGTGCTAGCACCCTATGGCTAAGCGTTGTGCATTCTCCCCACCCTGACTTGAAGTGAGCGTATCGTTGATAACTCTAGGGTTCTACGCACACTCTAGCATGTGCAGGTAGATGCGAGTGAGTGGATACGCATCCTGCTGGCCTACGCGTGGAGCGGCATGCCGACAGGGGCCCACTAGATGGCGCCTCTGCTCGGACGTCAGCAGAAGTTGGTTCGATTCTCTCTCCCTATGAGGACCCATCCTTAGGAAATTATCATGCGCAATGCTTTCGGACTACTTTTTTATGCTGGCTGCCTGTGAGCCGACTGCCATGGGTTATGACGTCACCAGACAGCGACAAAGCTCGCGCGACAGGAAAGAACCGAGAATGCGTCGCCGTCGCATCGGAAATTGAGCGCGCGACCTACGAGCCCAAAGCCGGCGGCTGAAGCGCTAGCCAGCGTCCAGTTTCGACCGCAGTCTAGCGAGCTGGGGAAAGCCGAGAGAGAGAGAGAGAGAAAGAGAGAGAGAGAGAGAGAGAGAGAGAGAGAGAGAGAGAGAGAGAGAGAGAGAGAGAAAGAGAGAGAGAGAGAGAGAGAGAGAGAGAGAGAGAGAGAGAGAGAGAGAGAGAGAGAGAGAGAGAGAGAGAGAGAGAGAGAGAGAGAGAGAGAGAGAGAAAGAGAGAGAGAAAGAGAAAGAGAGAGAGAGAGAGAGAGAGAGAGAGAGAGAGAGAGAGAGAGAGAGAGAGAGAGAGAGAGAGAGAGAGTACACACCTGGGAATGCGGACGTCGCGCCTCACGGGCGTCGCGTTCCTCTCTCGCTGCAGCTACGAGCTTCGACGGTCTTTCTTTCCGCCTGAGCGAAGCGACCTAGCCGCGCCGCGCTGCGAGCGAGAGGCGCCCCCCCCCGACCAAAGCGCCGCGGCTACCGCGCTCGCTCGCAGCGCAGCGGACCGTCTTTCGCCTCGCCTCGCCCACTTTCCTTCAAGAGCTTCCGGTCGTCGCTTCTTATTTTTTTTGTATTGTGGTTCCAGCACCCATTACCCACACCGACCCGTGCGCCTGCCGCCGCCCGCCGGACGGGACGGGACGGGGACGGAACTCGGGCGAGCGCCGAGAGAAGGAATTCTACCTCGAGCAGCTCCGTCGGACGCGGACGACTGGCGCCGGCTGGCAGCTGCGTCGACCGGGGCGAGCGCGCCGGTCCTCGTCAGCGGGTGGCCGCGAGCCGCCGGCGCGCTGCGCCTATCTGAAGGCGGGCGGGCGGGCGGGCGGCTGGCTCGCCCAGCTGCAGCTGCGGTCAGCCAGCGCCTGCAGAGAGCGACGAGTTCGGCCTCCTTGTCATCGTCGTCGTCGTCGTCGTCGTCGTCTTCCCCGCCCGCCCACTGCCGCCCGTTCAGCGGCCTCTTTACGCAGCGACGATTTTCGAAGCGTTTTCGCGCGACGGCGACGCCGCGCGCGAAACTAGACGCCCCGAAGTCTCGGAAGCGCCGTCAGCAGGTGAACGTGCCGCTGGCAGCCTGGTTGGCGGCCGCCGCTTCGCGGAGCCTTTTCTTATCACGGAGCTGCTGCAGCGAGCCGCCACCGCAGCAGCCCGAACGAGGAGCTGCTGCGGTGGCGGCAATGGCTCGCGCACGCGCAAGCAGTTCAAAAATGGGCGCTGCCTCTGTCCTGTCGCTGCGCTAGCGCGCCGCACGTTAGGCGGCGGCGGCGGCGGCGGCGGCGGTACGCCTAGAGTCGATTTCAGACTCGTGCTTTTGTTTGCATTCTGAATCTTAGACCATCCGCCCCTCTCCTTCAGACTAAAAGCGCGGCGCATGCAAGCGCTAGCTGAGAAAAAGCGGGCTGCTGTCGACCGGCAGGTGCCCGAAAAAGGGCAGACCAGCACTGCAGCGTGCAGAGAGGAACTACTTTTCCCGCTCCTGCGTCCGACGTCCGGCGCCACCGAAGCGACAGTGCTTTCACAAGTACGCACCCCGCGTGTAGCAGAAATTGAGCTGCGGCAGCGGCGGTAGTAGCTGGAGAACTTCCTAGCGGGGGTTGCGCTCCGAGAGAGAGAGAGAGAGAGAGAGAGAGAGAGAGAGAGAGAGAGAGAGAGAGAGAGAGAGAGAGAGAGAGAGAGAGAGAGAGAGAGAGAGAGAGAGAGAGAGAGAGAGAACTAGCGATCAAGCGCCGGAGCGGGGGACTTAACAGATTGACCTTGAACTAAGCGGTTGATTTAAGCCGCGCTCGACGAGCGCCTCCGCAATGTTTTTCAGGAACGTCTTGAGCTGAAAATGCCATGCGATTTTCCATAATCGTAATTATGATAATGTTAGTGATAATAATAGCAATAACCAAAAGCGCTCTGTGGTATCCTACGAGAACCAAAAATCTTATTCTCGGCACTTTTACGAAGCTCGTGCAAATAGATGGAATGGGCCAAATACATGTAAGCGTGCGTGCGTAAGCTGGCACGGATCCACGTAACCAGTGGCAACGAATCCGCTGCTGGGACGCTCGCGTTTTCGCGCGATGCGTTTCGGCGGGCCCCTGCAAGCGGTCAGAGAGTGTCGCAGCGCGAAGCGCTTGGAGTGCGAAGTCGCACGCTCGCACGCGACTGCCCCGCTGTCTAGTCTGCCACCGCGCCCTCGTCCTGACACCGAGGCTGCCCTATGGATTGCCCGCGCTCATTCTGCGGTGTCCAGACATAGGAGCGCCGGGCGTCCCGGCGAAGCGGCAGCCCGCAGGGTGCGAAACTGGGGCGGAAAGCGAGCTCAATTCAAGTGGCCGCACTGCTGCCTGTGGCCTCCGACGAGTAGCCGCACCGCATTAGTGCTTCGCCTGCCGTCAAAAAATGGCCGCGAAGGGCACTTTCCAGTTGACGTCGGGGGGGGGCAGGGGGCGCAAGAAAGAGTATTAGTTTGGCGGTTTCATGCAGTTCGTAAATGGTTGCAGTTTTCGAAGGCTGGACTTTGCTAGCACCGTCAGAACACGGTGAAGTAGGAATTGTTGGACAGATCAAGTATTCATTCTCCCTCAAAAAATGCATCTTAAAGACTGCGTAGTGCACTTTCCAGGAATGATTAAAAGTTTTGAGAAGGCCAGTTTCGTGCGTAGGCAGTTAAAGGCCAGACATGGTTTGAGGCTATTCAAAAAAGAAAAAGTGCTTGTAGGGCAAGAAACAAAACAACTCGAAGCTGCTAGAGCAGCCGACGGGAACCGCGCGACGCTGCGTCGCCGCGCGGCGGCGGGCTGAGAACTGATTTCGCACGGCATTGCTGCCGCGAAGCTATTCGCTCGAACGTGTTCGTGCGAGCGCGCCGTGTCGGATGATCTCCTCTTGATTCGACGCACAGGCACGTTTGAACGCCAACGTTGGCGCGGCGGGGGGGGAGGAGGAAGGGGGCTACGCTTGGCTTGCCGCCGCTACGCGGCGGCGCACGCCGGCCTAAAGACTGCCGGGCGCTATTGGCCAGCTTAATTGGGGCGCGGTATGCGCGGCGCTTGCCGGGCTCGCGCGCGGCGCTGCTGTGCCTGGCCGTAATTACCCATTATTTGGGACTACCCTCTCTCGTCAGCAGCGCCGCGTCCTCCGCATTGCGGCGGCCTCTACCGCAGGAACGCTTGCGAAAACACGCGCTGCTCGCAGGCTCCGCGCCCCGCGCTCGGGCGGCAACAGCCGCCGCCGCCGCCGCCGACGCCTCGTCGCGCTCGCCGCGTCTCGAGCGCTCTTCGCGGCCGGCCGGCTGGCGTGGTCGCTGCGACGCCGAGTGGACGCTGCGCCAAGCCACGAGCCTGGGCACCGGCTGTTCGCCACCCGCGCGGCCGCTGCGGTTTTGCTGCTAAAAATCCGACCCGTCGCCGAGTAGCAAATGCAGCAGCAGCAGCAGCAGCAGCAGCAGCCAGTGGCTGCGGCGGCGGCGGCCGCACTAAAAGCTGCACAGCAGCAACCGCAACAGCAGCAGCAGCGAAAACTCGGCGGGTCCTCGGGGCAAGCGCCTTTGTAGGCCGACGCCTGCGCAGGTGCGCGCGCTGGGTGTGTGTGTGGGGGGTGGCGAGTGGGCGGGCGGTGGCGAGGGCAAGCCCGGCGCTGCCTTGGTCGTAGCGCAGACTTGAGCTCGAGCTTTAAAGACTCGCGGCGGCCCTCGAGCGGTCGGCCGTCTCGCAGCAGAAGCAGGAGCGACGACTCCGCATCGCGCGGCGAGTCGCGAGGGCGCGCGAGTGTGCGCAGAGAGAGCGTGCGGCTGCGAGTGAATAGCGCCGCCGCCGCCGCCGCCGAACGGTCGCGCCCGCGAGGTCGCCGCTTGCGGCAGCGATCGCTCGGCATCGGTCTTGCAGCAGCGATCGCTCACCTTTCATTCGCTCATAGTTGCCGTCCGCAGCCACGGTGAGAATCAGCAGCAGTGTCCTCTGCATGGTCCGCAGGCTCTCGGACACGACGCCGTCGTCGTCGCCGGCATCACGCTTCTCGCTTCTCTGTCCCGTCGGAGCGAGGAGCCGGGCAGGCGGACATCGTGCACCGTCGCACACCACCTTCATGTAAGACCGCCCGGTCGACCGGCCGCCCGCCCTGCGCGGCAGCGGCGGCGGCGGCGGCGGCAAAGGTCGTCCGGTGCCCCCTGAGCTGCTTCTTCGCTCGTGCAGACCGGCGGCGGCGGCGGCGGCGGCGGCGGCGGCGGCGCCTTGGGCTGACGCTGCAGTCTGCTCGCTCGCGTGCGACTTCGCGGAGAAGAGCGTCGGGAAGCGCGGCTTTTCGGAGCTCGCAGCAGCGCGGCAGCGCGGGAGCTGCCCCGAAGCGACGCCTCGCTCCGCCTCGCTGCGGCGGCGCCAGGCGCTGCGACCGCCCCTTCGCCGGCGCGCTCTCACGCCCACCGATCGGGGTGGGCGCGGCCTCGAGCCGCAAGCGTCACGGCACGACTCGCTCGCCTAAATGAGTACTCCGGCTGAGTAATTAGTCTGCGCAACCAATTAGAGACCGGTGCTCTCGCGCGCACGAAAGAGTAAGCCGCAGCTGCGCTGCTGCCAGCGTGCATACATATATGGCGCACGAAGCGGACGGAACGCCGCGGCGGCGGCGATGGCGGCGAGCTTAAAATAGCTTCGCTAGGAGCTGGCGGCGAGCCGTCCGTCGCTTGCTCTCCGGACCTACCCGCTCTGCACGAGTCGACCGGCCCACGGGGTCAAGGATTCGCGCATGCGCAGTCTCGCACGGACGCTCTGCGCACGGTATGCGGCGGGACAAAAAGGAAGACGGACGAGTTCCTACGAGCGTCACGGTACGTCAACAGCAGCTGCAGCCGCCGCGTTTTACGCGTCGTTTTCTGCTAGCAGAGCCGTCCACCACGTGCGTCTACGAAACCCTCACCTCTACTTAGACGCTGTCTGCTGGAGAGTCCGACTAATCCGCTTTGCCAAAACGAGGAAGCTGCTGCAATCTCCAAAGGTCTACTATTGTGCGTTTTGACAAAAAATCCACACTTTAAAAGGGAAAAAATATTTGGCTTCTCTTTAGCTCGCTTCAAAGCTCGTGTGGCCACCGTAAGCTCGCCGTTAAGCTTGAAACTGTGCCGTTGACGTGAAAGCGTTGAAGTAGTGGCCGAGCGTGGCCGCGAGCGATCGCAGGCAATCCAGTACATTGAGAGAGAGGAGAGAGAGAATGGAAGGGAGAGAGAGAGAGAGAAAGAGAGAGAAAGAGAGAGAGAGAGAGAGAGAGAGAGAGAGAGAGAGAGAGAGAGAGAGAGAGAGAGAGCAAGATCGCCTGGTCTCAGCATCAACTGCCCGCTAGATTGGTGACGCTCTTCCTATTTGCCTGCGCAGGCGCTGTGTGCTTTGGGCTAGCGGCTAGCCGAATAGATTACGCAATCAACTGAGCTGCACTAACCGAGTCGACTGAGTCGTTGGACTACCGAGCTGCGCTAGTCACTTTATCAGTCAGTTTACCTCGAAGTGCACGTAAAGTCCCAGCGCACGGCGGTCGAGCGCAGACGTCACGCAATCTAGACAACTATCGGCGATCGGTCGTCGTGCTGGAAATCAGGCCAGGCTCAAACCTCTTCCATGCTATTCAAAAGCGACGCATCTATACTAGTAGTTTGTCTAATCTGTCGGAGAACACTTTTGTCTGCTCCAGCATTTTTTAGGGGATACGTTTGAATATCCCGGGGATTGTGCCATTGGCTCACGTTGTCGGCTCGTTGTTGGCACACTTCGAGGCTTGAGATCGTCGTGCCCGCCCCATTCCTTTTCCTGCAGTTTATTTCTTCTCCGTCCGTCCTGCCCACCTTTTAGCAGGTGCGCGGCCAGGTCCCCGTAGCCAGACGAAAAACGTGCTTTGGTCGGCGGCCGATTGAATGCTACACATAGTAGGTACGCAGGTATGCGTACCTACGTATGTTGTTTCGTAATAAACCAAAAGGAAAAGAACCTCTGCACACTTTTGAGCGGCGCTTCGGCTGCTCAATGCACTGAACGATCTACGCGATAGGTTTCGGGTCTTGACCTATGGGTAAGGTGCTTGGGCTTCAAGACATGGCGTCGTAAATAGTGAGTCCTGCAACTAATACAATTCTTTATTGCCCATTGCCAGCAGAAGTGGTAGCCCCTACACCTATCCTTTCAGCTAAATAAACGAGGCTGCTTAATCAGCTAACTTTTAGTTTACCTTTATTGATAATCACTAAGACTTACTTTGAATTAAGGAATAAGCCATTAATTCCGCAATAGGTCTATGGAGCGTAGTGGCGTTGCCTACACCCGACCGCCTTACTTTTCCGCTCTTATTAATAACAATAAAGTGTACTCTAATATTTACATGCAGTTTTTATACAAAAAGTATTTCAACAAAATATCTACGCAGGTGCTTTTAAACTCGTTGTGAGACAAGCACTAACCAAGGAATGATGACATGCACTGTATAATGGGTAGACAAGCATGCAAAAGTATACACTGTCGTGCTTAGACCGGCATGCAAAAGCACACGAGAAGAAACTCAAGGCAGCCACTGGTGAAAAACATTCCTCGTTAGTGAAATGCACTGGATCATAAAAAGGCACACAATCTAAGCACGTGACAAAGAAAAAACTCCCAGAGTAAGTTCGGCGAAGAGAAAGACGACCGGAGCAGATAAGTCTTTAGCTGAGATTTAAATTTCGCTATGTCATTGAAGGCAGCGACAGAAAGAATTACAGGCTAAACAGAAACCGTAGCCCCAGCCAGCGAAACGCTTCAGTTTAGTGCAAAAGATGGCGAGACGACCGAAAGCCGACCGGAAGCTGGGGGTGCGAGAGCACGTGACTGGAGGAGCAAGAGGGTTGGCTATGCAAACTGGTGCAAGCCATCTGTAGACTAGAAAGAAGATCTAGAATAAGTTGATTTGATGCCGTCATGGGAGCCATCGAAGCTACAATAGAAGTGATGTGATGCGGCAGCCACCGCCATTGACGACCGACGAGCCGAGCTGCCGAGTTTTCCACGAGTTGAAGATGATGAAGTGCACAGGATGATGATGTGCTGAATACTGCTAATCGCCGTAATCTGGATGCGATGGCATTGGCATTTGAAGTTTTCCAGATGCTCTTTTACCGATTCTGGCAATGTTTTTTCAGCTCAAATGTAAGCCGAATCGACAGTGGAGGCTTGTATGCTCATCAGATGACAATTCGCTTTGGAACAGCACGCCCACATTAAGGGCAGACGCCGCTCGAAGAGTGATGCTCGATGAACCCATTTTGAGGTGATTTAAGGATGACACTAAACCTTTCCAAACTATTAGGTTGGTCGTATTGTCATTAGGCTTCAGAAAGGTTATGGTCATGTTTTTCAAGCATGATTTTACTCACCATTCAATTGCATTTCCCTTTGCAGCAAATGTAAAGCGCCTAGAAAGAAATTAAGTTCTCTGAGGGCGCTTTATCAAGTGCGTTATTATTATTACTATTATTCTTATTCTTATTATGTAAGTGGGAATGTCTCCAATGCAGGCTTCCAAGAAAGTAAGTAAATCAAATGAGAAGCAAGGCTTCGAAGAGTAGCTGAGGGTAGAAGAGTAGCTGAGGGTAGAAGAGTAGCTGAGGGTAGAAGAGTAGCTGAGGGTAGAAGAGCGTCTTTGAATAGTTAGAGCGAAGTATCGTCATCTTAGAATAGGTCGGTAGCTGGGTGGATATCACCGTCTTAGAATATGCAGAGCTAAGAGTTAGAAAACAAACCCAAACTTGTGCTTGGTGATTAAATAGGTCAGAAAGGAATCTACTAAAAACACGCGCGCACAAACGCTTCGCCACTTACCGGTGTGCCCAAACTAAGTGGTAGTTGCCGAGCTGGCTTGGTCTAGTGGTTAACGTGCTCGCCCCAACCAAGGTCTAGCCGAAGTCATGGGCTCGAGCCCGGCGGCATATGTGAAGCGCCTGAATAGAGATTAAGTTCTCTTAGGGTGCTATATAAATAAATTATATATATATATACATATATATACATATATATATATATATATATATATATATATATATATATATTAGTTAAGGCAGTTGGCAACTTAAGATGCAATTGCTCCCTTACGTTTATCCTAAACTCTCATATATGGACGATGAATTTACATAAGTTTTACATTTTCACGGTAAAAAATAAGAAAGAATATTGCGATCAATGATATTTCACGCTGAAGAAAATCGCAGATCTTCTAATTAACCGCCTATAGATTTCTACAAGTGGCACATTGACCTAAACGCTAGACCATAAGATAGTACTTCTGTTTTAAATGAGCCAGCTTCTCGATAATCGTCAGTCACACTCACAATCATATCCTGAGGTAGCAAATTAACAATGACTTGGTTATTTGTATTTTGTAATGACGACACAAGCCATGTCTTAAGCATGGTACCTAGATATTCAAATTGCACTAGCTCATAGATTACCGCAGATGTTACGATCGCCCATAGCCTACATACATGAAACAAAACTCACTTCTAACTGTAAGCTTGTGCTACAGTCTCTCAAACTGTGCATCCAAATCGCTTTGGTTTAACCAAAGCTTTATAACGTTTGACGTTTGGTTAAGTAAAGCCAATGAAACTTCTCGAAGCCCTACGATTTAGGCGAGCTTTCAAGGTAACACGATACAAGTCAATAAATAACCCGATGTCCGACGAGCGCACGCGACGACTCCTCACGTGGTGCAGAGAACACCTGAACCGCAGAGAGACTAATATAGCGCGAGCAGCGTTACAAACCGATACCATAAACACATCTAGCGGTGTTTGCAGTTCATAAGGATCCCGTTATTTCCACCTAGTTTGGCTCGCACAAGCTGCGAGGAGCCCCGGCGAGGCACGATGATGAGCGTGCAACTCGAAGCGCGTACCACCACAGCGATCGGTCGGCGGCTGAGAATGAAGTAGACCCCACCAGCAATCGCTCCGATTGAGCCACTTGGGTGGAACATTTCTGAAACCAGCGCTGTCAACCAACCCCGTGGAGGGGGACTAGCTTAATATCACCAGTCGGACTCCGCGAGCAGGTTCTAAATGATCGTTTTGAAAAAAATTGATATTTTGCAGTCGCAAGACCAATGGTATACATTCTGACCATATTCAAGTGGTGCATGGTTCTCCTTTGGTTTTATCGCTTCAAAACGCTCATTCCTGGAATTAAAACATAGTCAGAGTCAGTTACTGTCGATAAATTGGAGCTGCACAGTGCATCTGGCTCTCGTAGGTAATAATAATAATAATAATAATGCACTTGATAAAGCGCCCTCAGAAAACTTAATCTCTTTCTTAGCGCTTTACATTTGGTATTATTAACCGCGCCTTCATATCTTCCCTGAGATATTTTCTAGTCGCATCAGTCCTCCTGGCATTTTGAGGCTATTCAAACATTCGTTGAGCATGCAGCTTACGCACCGCTCCTGCCTAATTTGAACGTTAGGCGCGACCCAGGTCTAGCCTTGCAGCCACATTTATTGCTAGCTGCAGCGAGTTAGTGAATTTTTTTAGGTAGTCTTGCCAAACTGAATCACTAATCCAGCTGAGGCAGAATCAGTAAGATTTTTTCTTAAGCCACAGTTGAAGACAGCCCGTGATCTTAAACAGAGATTGAGCGTGATGGCTAGATGTGGAGTTGGTCTTCTTAATGAAGCTTTGTCATTTTAAGCAATTGTCAAAGAGGATTACTGTTTTTTAAATTTTGATCACGTGGTGACGGTCACCCTACAAGATCACGAATTCGAAGAGACAAATCTCCTAGTCCAACCGCACGCTCGGGGAGGCATATGAGTGTGAGTTTGACTTGATCAAAGTTTAATTTAAGGAAATCGGCCGATATCTATGGTCGAATGTCTACAATGCAAGTATTCAGTTTATCGGTAAGTGCAGCAGATTCAGATGATTTAAATGCAAAATACAGCTATTTATCATCAGGATAGAAGTGTTACCGAGTTATGGGGTTCAAATGCTATTTCCCGCTAAACCCCGCCATACTCCGGCCACGCCGCCGCTCGCCCCGACGCTGAGCTAGGGTAAGACGAGCGGCCGTCAGGTTAAACATCTTTATAATAACGCATGCGCCAACAACAACAGGCGAACTAAACAAGTCTACAGGGGAAGGTCCTATACAAAGTACACTAAAGGGGCGCAAGGCGACGCAGCAAGCGCGAACAAACGTGCTAGTTGGTCAGTAAGCCGTGGTGGCACACTAGGTAAGGCGGTTGCTTTCACGACCTCGGTCCCGAGATCGTGGGTTCGAATACTGCAGTGGGCGATTCTCTATCGCCACTGCAAGCGGTGGTGATAGCCGTAGAGGCTTTTCTGTCGCTATACAAAACGAGGCTGCTTAATCAGCTAGGATTTATTTATTTATTTAGTAGGCTTCCGCAATCCTGCCGTTGTACCGACTCCGAATCCAACAGTACGAGCGTACGCCGTAAAAGATCCGCTGGCCAAGTAACTGCTTGGCTAGTCCGAGTCGACGTCCACCACAGTCGAGAGCTTCCGCCGAAAGACGCCAACACACTGGAGGGGGTCACGAACAGAATACACGGTGAACGTATACAAGTCTCAACAACGAGCGTGCTATCCAGCTCCGCTCGGTCTTGGGTACTCGTTGCCTTGCGTGCGTGGCCGCATCGCCGGAGCACGCCTGCAACCATCCAGGTGCATGACTCGGCGAGACCGGGAGCCTTCAACACGACGACTGAGTAGGCCAACTTCTCCTACCCATGAGCCCCAGTGACCTCACGTCACCGCACATCCGGCCATGCCGTAGGTTCGACCCCGGCCTAGCCGGTGACCCTTACCCTCATTACTGCAGTCTGGTCCCAGCCAACCATACCTAGCTTGGGTACAGAAGAGTCGGTTGGATTGGAGCTCCGATGAAAGGTATGTGCCACTATGTGTGCTTAAATGCTTGCTCCTTTCGAAACTGTGATATAGAAGATTTCACCACTAATCGTGGTGTCGGTTAACCTACCATCACTCCGTCACTCTGCTAACTCTCCTACCCTGTCACTCTGCTAACAACCGCTTGCAATTTGTATTTATTCCTTCAATTTTAGTCATTCATTTTTACTTCATTCTTATTCCTACGGACAAGAGGCTCTGCTAACAGACAAACCTCAATGTAAAACTTGTTAACTACACTCCTAAGCACTTAATTTCTTGATGGAAGATTTATTAAGTTCTGAGTGAAATTGCTGCAAGAGATTTCGCGAAATGCTTACATGCATTTTTGGCGTCGTTTCCCCAATGTTGCGGCATCATGCTCATTCACTTATTGCACGCTCGCATTGACCTCAGCTCAAATGACCTTCTCCTCGCACTGAATATTCAAAATAGGTTAGATGTAAATTCTTGCGCTTCGAATGCATTAAAAAACGGTCCAGTTTGTTAGTGTGTTTCGAACAGATTTACATACACAGTGTGCCACATCCTAAGCACGTAGTAATGCTATTTACCGTGGCAAAATTCAAATTTCATTATTTCAGTCCGATTACCGCACCACTTCGCAGTTAACGCCGAAAGATTTCGACAACGCGTACATTACGATAATCGACCGTAGTCAATGTACTAAATGTCGAACTCCATAAATAACATTTGTCTCACGTTTCATTGATTGCCGATTGAAAAACGTAGCAATACGTGCAAGGCCAAAATACAGCTGACATGTCCCAAGACACTGGCACCTCTAAATTAATTCGTAAGTACATCCGCAGATAGATTCATGTAAAAAAACTATTTTCACACGAAGTAGCAAGGTCTTGCTGATTTTTTGACGGCGATGCCGGTATTAATCAGGCTCAGCATCAGCCGGGGCTCAGTTTTTTGAGTCCTACACGTTCACCCTGCGGCCCCTCAAATGGCGCAATGCTCGCGAGGTGGATAAGTAGAAATCTGTCACTGAAACTTTTAAGTAAACTTCAAATTTATCAGGCCAAGCATCGTACCACCCGCTTTTCGGAATCCAACAGTCTAGAAATACCTCGTACAAACCTCAAATCCTTTGGAGACCGTGCATTTAGTTTGTATGCTCCCAAAACCTGGAACTCCCTCCCGACCTGCGTTAGAACATCCCCTGACCTGACCACATTTAAAACGAACTTAAAAAACACACCTATTTAGGACAGCATTTAGTGGGTCCCTGTGATTCGTACTTCATGTGCTTATGCGTTTTGACACTGTGCATGCTGCCACTAACCACATTTGCATGCTGACCCTGTGCATGTCACCCCTAACCATGTTATTCATTTTGTTTGTTTATCAAGCATGATATTACTCACCATTTAATTGCATTTCCCTTTGTAGCAAATGTAAAGCGCCTAGGGAGAGTTCTCTGAAGGCGCTTTATCGAGTGCATTATTATTAACTTTCGCAAAGGCGAATCCGAAAAAGTGCTCTCTGATTCCACATTCTTTCACAAGCTAGAACTGCTGGTGAATCTAAAAAATAAAGTCAAATTTAATAAAATGTGTTCACATTTCTGATCATCAAGAAACAGTTATAGCTTTTAGGACTGTCGCTGCGTTGGCAGCGAGTTAAATTCGCTAGAATTTTGGCATTGAATGAATAACGGGTACGCGCGCCCAAGCGAAATGGAAAGCAAAATGGCGGAAATGTGTGAGAATGTAATGCTTTCAATCTAGTTATTATAATAATACTTGTCATTTGCATATGACCCTAAGAGAACTAAATCACTTAGAAGACACTCGGAGCTACCGGCAAATTGTGCGTCCGGTAGGTAGCTTTCACTGAATCATGCGCAAGCAAGCACCCAAAGCGCATAGGAGCACTAAATACAGATTCCCTTAAGCGAAATGAAAGCTTCCGGAACTGGTGCGTCTTCAGGCGAGACTTCAATGATGCAAGGGTTAACGCACGTAGTGACAGAAGCAGTGAGCGAATTCTATGCACTTGGTGCTTAGGAACTGAAGGCCTGATCTCCAACAGATTTTAGAGCGATGTACGGCGAGATTACTAGATGCTACGGAGCGGATGATGCGAAAGCACGTGACTAGAGGGGAGGAGCGAGAAGGTCGGTTAGGTGGTGCAGGCTGGTGCAGGCGATCAAAAACTCTCCTTCGTGAAACCCATTAGTTTTTGTGGTGTTGTGGAGTTACGTACGGAGATACGTTAAGTAACACATATCTAAGGTGTCTTATTCCAAAATGACCTCTCGTTAGACGACCACATCAGCTCCACAGTCAAGTCTGTCCACTTTCAGATACATTACAATGCTAAAATTCAGGCTTGTTTAGATAAGGATACCACGTCCAAGTTGGTCCATGCATTTGTGACATCCCGTCTTGACTTCTGCAACTCACTGCTTACTGGCCTACCAGCATGTGCGATCAGGCGATTACAGCTGGTGCAAAATTCCGCAGCTAGGCTTGTCTGTCGTGAGCGTCGCAGTTGCCACATCACACCACTTCTAGCCGACCTGCACTGGCTCCCAGTCAAGCAACGGATTGACTTCAAGGTTTTGTTGCTCACTTTTAGGTCATTTCATTCTTTGGCTCCAGCCTATCTCTCAGATCTACTCCTGCACCAGGCCAAGCATCGTACCACCCACTTTTCGGAATCCAACAGTCTACCAACACCTCGTACAAGCCTCAAATCCTTTGGAGATCGTGCATTTAGTTCGTATGCTCCCAAAGCCTGGAACTCCCTCCCGACCTGCGTCAGAACATCCCCTGACTTGACCACATTTAAAAAGAAATTAAAATCACACCTATTTAGGACAGTTTTTAGTGGGTGTCTGTGATTTGTCCTTCACGTGCTTATGCGTGCTGACACTGTGCATGCTGCCACTAACCACATTCGCAAGCTGACTCTGTGCATGTCACCCCTAACCATGTTGTTCATGTTGTTTATCAAGCGTGAAATTACTCACGATTCAATAGCGTTTCCCTTTGCAGCAAATGTAAAGCGCCTAGAAAGAGATTGAGTTATTTGAGGGCGCTTTATCAAGTGCATTATTATTATTATTATTATTATTATTACACCGAAGCACACTATAGGCCAAAGAGGATCTTGAAGTCAATTCAGTACTTGATAATAATAATAGTAATGCATTTGATAAAGCGCCCTCAGAGAATTCAATCTCTTTCTAGGCACTTTAAAATTGCTGCAAAGAAAGCACGATCGAATGGGTAGTGGTAGCATGCTCAATAAGCAACAAGAATAACATGATTAGGGGAGACATGCACAGGGCCAGCATGCAAGTTTTGCTGGTGGCATCATGCAGAGTATCAGCACGCAAAAGCACATAAGCCGAGCTGGTTTGGTCCAGCGGTTAAGGTGCTCGCCCCGACCAAGGTCTGGCTGAGGTCTTAGGCTCGAGCCTCGAGGCATATGTGAAGCGCCTGAATAGAGATTAAGTTCTCTTGGGGCGCTATATAAATGAATTATATTAAATGAATTATATAAGAGACAATTCATAGGGACCCACTAAATGCTGCGACAAATAGATGCTGCATGGAATAGAATTTTGAATTCCGTACGGACGATATGGAGCTAGTGAAGCTCGACTGGAGCGGTTCGCAGTGGCAGCAATGCCGCCGTAGACGACAGACCAGACGAGCTGCTGAGTTTGCACCACTTGAAGACAATAATGTGTACGACAATAATGTGTACAGGCTGTGATTCAGGAATACAGAAAATTGTAGCAATCCAGAAGCGATATCGCAAAAAATTATTCTTGCTTAGCTGTTGACTCTGTCGCCTGATTTTAGCAGGCTCTGGTTTTAGCGAAATTCCCTAGCAGAGGAAAGTGCTCATCATATGGCCAGTTGTTTTTGAATAGCACGCCAAATTTTCAAACACACTTCATCTGAAGAGACGCTTGACGAATCAAACAAAAGGCTAAGATCTTGACACATGAGTTTAACACTAGCCTTTCCCATAAGCTAGGCTGTATTTGATCCTGGATGTCGGAAAACTTCCTGAAATTAAATGACGATAAAACAGAACTGCTGCTCATAGGACACCCTAAAGCGTGTGGCTGGATTAAAATGCTTTGCTGTTCTAATAGGTGATGCTATTGTGCGACCTTCACCACGTGCTCGTAATCTAGGTGTCGTGTTCGACAGCTGCCTCAATTTCAAAAGCTTCATTCAGAAGACTGCCTTTACAGCTAGCCATCACATCCGATCCCTTTCCGAGATTAGAAGCTGTCTCCCAAAGTGGCTTGTAAAAAATTCAACTAGCTCTTTAGTTCTGTCTCGGCTTGATTATTGTAATTCCCTTTTGGCTGGGCTGCCAAAGAAAGCTATTATGCCACTACAGCGGACTATGAGTATGGCTGCAAGGCTGGTCTTCAAGTCCCAGCGGTTTGAGCACGTGTCACCTCTGCTGAAAGAGCTAGGATGGTTGCCGGTTGAACAAAGGATACAAAGCAAAATTCTTACGCTGACCCACAAGGCCCTGTACCACGGCTTGGCTCCTTCGTACCTAGCTGAACTGCTGCATCAGTTTCAGCCTGTTTGCGCCCTCAGGTCCTGTGTGGACGATACATTAGCTGTCCCTTTCCTCCGCTTAAAGACAGTTGGCGACAGAAGCTTTAGCTCTGCAGGTCCTAGACTGTGGAACTCGCTTCCATAATTCTTACGCAACGACAACTACTCTTCAACTGCCGACTATGGCACATCTTTTTCAGCGGTCCTGAACTGCTACTTCTATGCTACTCACTACCTCAACTGCTCGCCTGACTCTGCTATGCTTCCCACTTTCTCTTTGTTGCGTGAGACGAAGTCTGTTGGGTACCGAATGCGTACCGAAAGCCGCTTAGGCTGTGAGTTCGCTATACAAAACTCTTCTGCGTAACACCCACATGGTCTTTATGACTTTGTGGATTTACTGACGGAGATACATAGGCTCCTTTGTTTTAGCAACCGGATGCTTCTGTAAGTTAGTGGCCATCCAAGTCCAAATGTCTGGGCAGGCTGCAAGAGAAACGAGTGGATGGATGCAGAGCTCGGACGGATGCAGAGCGGATGCAGAGCTCGGGCTCTGACGAGCGGAAGTTAAGAGTGGACTTTGAACAGATAGTTTGAACTGTCGTTGCAGTAGAAATTAAAGCCAGGATTGAATTTGTAAATGACGCGGTCCAGAGAGAGGGCATAGATTGTGAAAGGAAAGAGCCTGAGACCGAGCCCTGAGCTACCCCATGTTTTAAAAGCTTTCTGGATGACCGGAAGTATCATGGATCTAAAATCTGCCATCTCTCACTGAGGTAGAACCTAGCCCACACTGGTACTGTGCCAGTGATATGTAAGCACGTCGAGCGGTGGTGCAAAAGAATCTGGTTGTCAATAGTGTCAATGCTGCTAAGGGATATAGGTGTCCAGCAGAGATACCCTGCTGTAATCAGCATAGTTCAAAAGGTCACTTTGAGCCCAGAGCAGACCAGTTTCAGTTGCATGGCTAATAATAAATCTTGATAAGAATATAGAAACATCAGAATTTAAAGCTGAAGTGAAGAGGAATTGTATGACATAACTTCAATAAATCGCATAGATACCTTTAGAATAATCAATTTCGATTGAAGGGATCTATTTGCGTATTTTGCAATTCCACCTGCGAGTATTAAGCAATATGTGTGGCTTTAACGGCTACAACCATCAGCAGGTTAAGCAAGCTGGTTGGTTTTCTAGAGTGATTAGCTAGTCGACTTAACGCGTGACTGAAATGCAAGGCCACGATACTCCACTAATATCTATATCTCGTTTCGGAATTCGTTAACTTTAATTAAGTAAATCTCAAGATATGTGCTTTTTTCATTCATTGCCAATGCTAAGAAATTCAGAACAGGGTCGTGTTAGCACTAAGATTCTACCGGTGCTTCTGAAAAATAAATTCTTTCCCCTAAATGGTTACGCAAATGCATAGGTTTATTTATAAAAAGCACTTTCTGTGAAATTACATACCCGAACCACGGAGAAACTTTGGCGTTACTCCGCACGTTACCTTCAGTTTTTCCATGTGCAGCAGAACATGCTCTACATTCTGCAAGGTCAGGAACTATGTAAAAGCGTTTGAAGTTCACAGCACCCTGAAAATCCGTTTCAAATCCGTAAATTCTCGTATTCGCACCATTACGAGATTGTAAATTAGCTCCCGCGCCAATGCTGGCCACGTGACAGTGGTATCGAATGGGCGGCCGTTCTAGGAGCTGCATCCCGTTAGCTAGGCATCAAGACTGCTGATGTAATTTATCTGCAGCAGTTCGGTGACAGAGAGGTCCGGTCGGTTCTCAGAAAGCAAGCCTGAGCGCCAGAAGCATGCTCTTTGTAGTCCTCGCTGTACCGTATCCATGTCGGGTCTTCTAGAAACGTCTTGGCACCGGCCTCTTTCCGGCAGAGACTTCGGCTGGAGAATGGCGGACCCTTTCATAAACGTTCGTCCTTTTGGAGGCCAGGGTCGGCCAGCATAGCCAGTAGCTCTCGCGTGGCTTCCGGTGATGTGAAATAAATGGCCTTGTCTGCGTGATCTCCTGGCATGTGCGACTGCTTCCATATGTAAACCTAAAATACAAGTTAGCTGCTTTAACAGTCTCAGTTATATAGCGACGTAGGAGAGCCTTTGCGGCTGTCACCGCCGCTTGCAGTGAGCAATGAAGGGTCGCCCGCTCAAGACTCGAACCTACGACTTGGATCGTGAAGAGCCAGTACCCTGCCCCCGGGGCTATGAACCAGGGATACAATGACAGGCGACATGGATGGGATTCAGACAACGCTTGGTGTGGAAAACTCCTTTATGTAATGTAATATATCTGCGTCTGTAACTCCACAAAGCCATAAAGACTATGTGGGTGTTACGCAGGAGAGTTTTGTATTTCGCACTCACAGCCTAAGCGGCTTTCGGTACGCATTCGGTAGCCAACAGACTTCGTCTCACGCAACAAAGAGAAAGTGGGAAGCATAGCAGAGTCAGGAGAGCAATTGAGGTAGTGAGTAGCATAGAAGTAGCAGCTCAGGACTGCTGAAAAGGGTGAGCCATAGTCGGCAGCAGGAGATTAGTTGTCGTTGCGTAAGAATTATGTAAGCGATTTCCACAGTATAGGACTTGCAGAGCTAAAGCTTCTGTCGCCAACGGTCTTTAAGCGGAGAAATGAAACAGCTAATGGATTGTCCACACAGGACCTGAGGGCACGAGGAGGCTGAAACTGGCGCAGCAGTTCAGCTAGGAATGGAGGAGCCAAGCCGCGGCGGGCCGTGTGTGTCAGCGTAGGGAACTTTGCTCTGCATCCGTCGATCAACCTACCGTGTGCGTGAGCACTCTATCGGTGCCCGAGAAGTCCGCAGCAGCAGGCAGTGCAGCGCCCGCAGCGGCAAGGAGGAGCGCAGACTGCGTGCGTACCGCAAGACTGCTGCGTATGAATCGCTCAAAGGAAAACGATAGGAAAATAGTATCGCCTGAGCTCAGGAATCCGATGCTCAGGCGATGCTCCCATGCATCGCCTGAGCATCGGCGAGCGCCATTCGAAAGGAGGCTCGCAAGGAGGACGAAGAGCTCCGCGGCCACCGGCGGACCTGCTGCTTGAGAGCGTGGCTGCGGTAGCAAGGAGGCCTACTTGCCCGCTGTTTACTCGCTGTGGCCACTCTGCCCGATCTTCGTTTTATTATCCGCGGCGGAGATTCCTGAAATAGACGAGCTTTTAGGAGCCTCGAGGCAGAGTGCAGTCGGTTGCAAGGTCGAAGGTGAGCAGCTAGCTGGCTAGCTATCTGTGCATTGTTGGCTGACCTCCGCGTCTATTCTAGCGTTCAGAAAGTCGCGGACAAAACATCTGCCAAAGCAAAGCTGTTTTTTAAGCTAAGAGCCTTTTCTTGCAAGTTGATATTCGTCCGTCATATGATACGGTTGCTAGAAGCATGGTGTGAAAATTGTTTTGAATACTAGAAATAGCCAACGTGAGCCCTCCTTCAATCTCGTCATGCTACGAGCACACTCGTTCAGGCGAACGCATAGTAAGCAACGCAATGTGCAGTCTGCCTACTAGCCGAGTGACCCACATATTTGTGTAATTAACGTGCGCGCCTAAGTAGGTAAATGGCCGGCGCAACGCGGTAAAGGCCAACGTTCATTGTTAACCGCAGTAGCAAGACCAATATACCTGGTCGTACCTTTTACAGCGATGACATGCAGCCGTCCTGCTTTGGTCAAGAAGGGCTTAAGTCACTCGATTTTGACGACCAAGGTCAAGCTGCTCACTTTTGCCGACCGAGGTCGTGGGCTCAAACCCTGTGGCACAAGCGAAGTGCCGGGATAGATATTCCGCTCTCTTAGGATATCTCTATACAGATCAATTGCATTCATTTACTTATTTATAAGCGGTCAGAGAGACGGCTCGAGAACCTTTGTTCCGACCAAAACTCTTCTACCGAATGGACTCGCTAATTGGCTATCGTAGCCATTCACCCATTGCACAACTATGAGTACTCAACCTAATACTGCCGCTTCCTAATTCAAATAAAGCCTGGGCCGTGAAAAACCTTGTTGGCTCAATAAACGAAATCTCGGGCGCATTGCGACTAGCCCGCTTTGCCGTTCCTCGCAGTGACTTGACCTTCGCCTTCGCAAGCCAATTGTCTGCAGGCAAATGGCGCAGCGTGTCTAGCCTTCGCGAGGCTCTTCGCAATTCATTGCTTAGCCATTTCCCTCCATGCAGCCATTATGCTCGAGTTTATGGCCGCGGCGACCCCCGCGTGTCTGTCGCGATGGTTCCCGCCGAAGTCATTGTCAACCACGTGACACCAGCCCACATCCGTTCGACTTCTGTTGCCAGTGAAATTCTCGCGTCGGCGAAGCAGTCGGTAGCGCTCAGCGAATTAAGGCGGGCTATAAAGTACTATTTCATTATCTTACTAGTCGGTGCACCTTGACGCTGCGTCGGCTGCTTGCCCATCGCTGCTCGCTCGCCAGCAGCCTCGCTCGCCGATGACGTCGGCGGCCAACTCGGCACTTTGCCGGCCGCTTTCAACCGTAAGCCCCGGCGCCGCGCGCTCCCCCGGCCGCCATTCCTTTGCTGCGACAGGCCAGTCGCTGGAGTTGCAGGCATTGTGAGTTGGGGACACATTCTACAAGATGCATTTGCATTCGAAGATACTCGTTGCTCGCAAAACGAACGCAGTTCTCATAACTTTTGACTGGCATTTTGCGTTTCCGTGATTGCTGATCGCATAATAAATCGGTTTCCAAAGCTCAGCTCGAGGCGTGCGCTCAAAGCTGCACACAGGTATGCTCTTGGCAAGAGCGTACCCCCGGCGTGCGCCGGGTGCTGCCGCAAACCTCTCAAATATCTCGAGTAACGGTAGACTACCAGCGGATTGATTCCACGCCGCAATGCGGCAGCAGACCACTTTTGCACAAGTGCCGCGTTGCTACCGTGAAAGCCCAGAAGGTAAGGTGCTCGCTCTTCACGACCGGGGTTGTGGTTTCGAATTCCGCAGTGGACGGCAATCCTTTATTGCCAACTGCAAGCGGTGATGACAGCCGTGAAAGCTCTTCTGCCGCTTTACAAATGAGGCTGATAAATCAGGTAATATTTATAAATACTTACTACCGACTTCGCGGATGGAGCCGTAGAGTCGCAGACAACCGGTCAGAATGAGGCACTTCTATATCCCTCCGAGGCATTGAAACTTGGGCAGATCTTTATCGACTTTGAAGTGAGCTTCTGTCAGACGAAGTAATGTAATGTGATGCAACGTATCTCCGCCTGTGCACCCACACAAAGTCGCAATGCCTAAGTGGGTGCTACGACGCAGGTGTGAATATCTGGTTTCCAACAGCAGACTTCATCTCATTAAACAAACAGAAATGAGAAACATTGCTGAATCGGAAGGGCATTAGAGAAAGTATGAGGCAGTCGAGGACGGCAGTAAAGGATGTGCCACGGTCGGTAATATGAGTGAAGACGTCATTGCGTACGAATTGTAGAAGTGAACTCCACAGTCTGCTGAGCAAAGGCTTTTGTCGCCACCGTTTTGTAAGCGTTTACTCGCCCTTGGCAAGTAATCGCTAATAAAAATCGTGTGCAGACGTCGTCATTTTAGGCTCAATTCATCGATCGGGAATGCAGGCTGGATTAACCAATATTGCTAAACTAACGGTAGACAATTGAACAAAGTAGACGCCACTAGACGTGCAGACCCATCATTCGATGACTCATTTAATGGCGAGGCGGGAACAGAACCGGACATCCTCATCGTGCAGGTGCTGCGATCGGTTTCTCAGGTCTGACTGGGCAATAGTGATTGCAATCGTATTTGGCCGCCGTCTGGATTCCCGCTTGAATTGGAAACGGCTTACAGGATCACTAGCCCGCTCTCTGAGGCTCTACCTCTACCAATATCTGTCTACCGAGAGCACGCGGCTGCTGCTGCTGCGGCTGTTGCTGCTGCTGCGAGGATTAGCACCCGTCACTTCCGCTATGCAAGCGCGCTTGTGCTTGTGTGCACGTTTCCGCGTGAAAGATCCGGCCTGGAGCCGCTCCGCACGCGCCGCAACAGCGCCGCAGCCGCGAGCTCGGGCGGATTGAATCTGCCCCGAAAAGAGAAAGAGGCTGTCTTACCGCTGCTTTGTCGCAGCGGCTCTCGACGTCAGATGGAGGCGTATCGACGCCGCTAAGAAGCATCCGGAAGTGCCGAGTTTGAAAGGCGGCTGCTTGGCGGTAGGCACGTGAGGGCGTAAGCTAGACGATGGAAGCTAGAGCGGAAGCCAACGTACTCGACTCGATCGCCGTCAGTTTTGAAGAGACGACGACGCGTCGACTGCTCGCAGCCCCGCAGCCGCGCGACGTCCGCCCCGGGACGGACGCCGCGTGGCAAACTTCCGGATCGGCGGCGCTGGCGTCGCCGCGGATGGCACCGCCAGCGCGGATCGAGTTGGGGGCGGGGGCGGGCGGCGGGTGGCACTCAACCGGAAATGGAAGTGCTCGAACCTCGCAAGCCGCTCGCCCGCGGGTGTGATTCTCAGCGCCGACGCTCGCAGGCGTGAGAAACCCGGCGTGGGCGGCAAATGGCTGCCGCCGGTGAGAATGAGAAGCAGAGGCGGCGCGCGGGCTCGGCAGCCGGCGTCTCGCGCGGGGCGCCGCGCGGCGGGAAGGCGCCCCAAAGCGTCGGTGGCCCCGCGCGCGCATCGAGCGCAGACATCGGTCTGCGCTCGATCGAAGCGATCGCGCGCCAGCGTCGCGCGCCCTCTCGCGTTGATCGGCGGCGGCGGCGCTCGACACGCGGGGCGCTAATTCGCTCGGCGCTCCTCGACGCGACCGAGCGGTCGGCCGCTCGGGTGATTCACGCTGGAGCGACGCGCTCAGCTGCTGCCAAGATGGACGGCGTCTGGGAGACGGGCGGCGGCTGCTGCTGCTACTGGTCAGCCATCGGATCAATTAGCGCCGCCGCGAAGTGCGAGTAAGCGCCCGCGTCGAGGTGGTGCGCACTAGCTGCCACGCGTGCGCGGCGTTTCCCTATTGGATCGCCGCCGCAATTCGTCGCCCCTTCCTCCCCCTCGCTTTCTAGCTGCGCACACTCCTCCAAGAACGATGAGCAGTCGCACTGTGCCGCCATTCGTGTCGTACCGAGGAATGGCAGGCGCGTGAGGTCGCGCGCCGTCGCGTGGAGGACGAGGGCGTAGCCTTCGATAGGGCTCAGCTTTTCTGCGCGCAGCTGCGCGCGCGCGCGGCTGACAGCCCTACACGCGGTATTTACGAGCGGTTCTAATCGAGCGAGCGAAAGCGTAAGCGTGCCCGTGCCAGCGGCCCCGCTGCGTCCGCTGACAGCTTTGGGGCAAAGCGCGCCCTCTTCGTCGCTCGCCGCGTTTGCACCCGCTAATTAATCGCCGAAGCGGTGCGCGCGCCGCCGCGTGCGCTGTCAGCTTAATGGCGCATGAGGCAAACCGGTGGGCCCCTCTGGGAGCGCTCGCGAGACTTTGAGGAACGCCACCTCGCGCCGCGCGTGCGCGGGCAGGCCGCGCCCATGTCGGCAGCTCGCGGCGAGGGTCGCCTGGTGCTCGCCCTTGGCACGGGCGAGGTTGCGGTCGAGTGCGCTTAATCCGCGCCAAACCTAACAGACTGCCGGCTAAGTGGCTACCCAGCCGGAAGCAACGCAGACCGGGCAGAAATTAGGCTGTAATTGCTATCTGCCAGACGACGCGGGGACGGCGGCAGAGGGACCGGGCGGAAACCGGAACGTGGAAAAAAGCTCTCTCTCTCTCTCTCTCTCTCTCTCTCTCTCTCTCTCTCTCTCTCTCTCGATCGTTCCTCTTCGGTTCTCGCGAAAGAGTTCAGTTCTCCTTGACAAGGTAGACTCGTCTGCGCGGAGACTCGATGGACTCGGGTGTCGCCAAAGCCGCGGCTGCGGCACATAGAGCAGCTCTCTGATTCTAGAGCACAGCTCTCTGCTTCCGGAGCACAGCTCTCTGCTTCCGGAGAGAGTGAGACTGAGTGAGAGAGAGAGTGAGAGAGAGAGAGAGAGAGAGAGAGAGACAGACAGAGTGTGTGTGAGAGAGAGAACGAGAGAGAGAGAGACAGAGTGAGAGAGAGAGAGAGAGAGAGAGAGAGAGAGAGAGAGAGAGAGAGAGAGAGAGAGAGAGAGAGAGAGAGAGAGAGGTTAGTTGTGCTCGAGGAGAACAGAGCAGGCTGCCGACCAGTCTAACGACTTGGATTTTTGTTTTACCGCGCGGCTTCTGCCGATAAGGACGCGCATGACTCTACCGGGTAGCTGTCGTACACGTGACTAATGGTGGTGGCAGCAGCTATATGCAAAGAAAAATATTGCTTCGCCGTATAACATTGACGACAACCTGTTCCCTGGGGGGGGGTAGGGCGGTGGTGCTGAGAAAAATAGTACGCAAAGCATGGAGGGACAAAAGCCGAAACTACTACAGCGAAGCAAACGAATTAAGACAAGGCGTTCGCGAGCACTTTTTACTTTTTGCCCCCTTTGTACTTTCTTGTGCTTGTCCTTTTTCTATCTTCCTGAGATGTTACAAGTTTTAACTTTCAACTTTCATAACACGCTATTCTTAGCAGATTCGGTCGCCTAGGAGAGAAGAAGAAGCTCATCCGGCTCGCTCTGAGAGCTGGCAATAATGGCGCCTGCCGCCGAGCGGACGCTAAGCGAGTGTCGAGCCTCTGTCCCGTCGCAGCGCCTCAGCTGAGAAGCTGCTGCGCTTGCACGCGAGGGGAGAAGCTCTCTGGTGGCTTGAAACCATTTGGAGTGAGCATTTCGAGACCTTCCACGTGTTCTGTTCTTGCCATCTTGCTATATCCATACTCTGAATAAGAGCTTTTTCTCTATGCGCAAATAGTCTATTCGCTAATGAGACTTTGCAGAATTTGCAATGGCTCTGTCAAATGAAGTGCCTATGATCGGATTCTGTCACCTTGTAGTAAGTATGAAGCACATTTTAGCTTATTACTCCATCAAGTCCCAAGAACAATAGCGCTTCCGCTTGGAAGAGCTTTCTGTAGTGCAATCAAAGCCCGTTGCACCCGTGGCTGGTGGTGCACGGTATCTTACAAAAATACGCAAGCTGGAAAGCAACAAGCAGCAGAGAACTGCATGACTGGAACTCGCTCTAGATCGACGCTACGACACCCTCGACTTGATGAAATTTTAAAAAATTATGCTAAGACGCACCTGCTTCTCGCAGCATTTGCTCGCTCCGTGGGAGTCCCTCCCTTTGTTAGCTTATGCGTGCTGACGCTGTGCATGTTACAACTAACCAAGTTAAGTTGCATTTTGACATTGAGCGTGTTACCACTAACCATACGATCCTGCCTCCTTTAAATAATATGAAAAGCGACTGAAATGAAAGAGATAAAGTTCTCTGGGGGTGCTATGAGAATTTATTATCATTATTGTTATTATTATAACTCGAGAGCAAGAGATTTATAGCAAGTAGGTTACAAAGATGTCACAACAAAGGACTTTTTGAAAGAGGACTATCACGATCCGTAGCATGAGCAAAATAGCGTCCTTGAGCAAGGGTTGTGGAGGTGGAGCTTTAAGGTCAGACGCTTAAATAGCTCAAACGTCTGTCATCCGTGTTTTGACTAGAAGTGAAGGATATCGAATCTCATGCCCTCTGACCTGACCTGAAGGCACGGCGAGGCTCATACTGCAAAAGCCCAAGACGTGGCATTATTCAAAGGCCGAGTTTCTACTGGACTCTACTCTTTTGGCCGGAGAGCCACCGAGGTCCTTTCAGTAGTGAAGGGAAGCTGTTAAATCTCTTAGATTTAATGATCATCTTGGTGGCTACATTGATTGGTTACTGCTAAGCGTCATGGCGCGTTTTTGTAAACCTGATAAGACACAACTACTAACAGTATAGCACGGTTAGCTAAAGGAAGCTGATATGACTTTCTGCCAACCACTGTGGTGTGTTATTCCTGAACTACTCTCCTGCTGCCGACTATGGCACATCCTTTCCAGCCGTCGTGAGCTGATACTTCCATGTTACTCACTACCTCAACTGCTCTCCTAACTCTGCTATGCTTCCCACTTTCTCTCTCTTGCGTGAGATGAAGTCCGTCGGCTACCGGATGCCTACCGAAAGCCGCTTAGGCTGTGAGTGCGCTATATAAAACTCTCCTGCGTAACACGATTTCTTATAACTTTCGACTAGCATTTTGAGTTTCCGTGATTGCTGATCAAATTACAAATCGGTTTCCAAAGCTCGGCTCGGGGCGTGCGCTCAAAGTTGTACACAGGTATGCTCTTAGCAAGAGCGTACCTCCGGCGTGCGACGGGTGCTGCCGCAAATCTCTCAAATATCTCGAGTAACGGTAGGCTACCAGCGGAGGGATTCCACTCCGTAATGCGGCAGCAGACCACTTTTACACAAGTGTCGCGTTGCTAATACATAGTCTATGTGGTTTTGTGGAGTTGCAGACGGAGATACATTACATTACATTTTAAATATGCAGTGAACAAGAGGGAATGCTATTGCAACCAACCTAATGGATTAAATTCTTCCCAAAAAAGAGGTGAAAAAAGTGGATATTCATATAGGGGAGCTCTTAATGCATCTCGTTATGCCTGCATCGTGGACTGCCAACGAAAACTTTCTGATTTTAGGTACACTCTTTGTGCTTCCAATCTAAGGAGCTTTGACGTGTTTAGTTATCAGTTCAATGCAAGTACACTTAGCGTTCATTTTTGCAATTTATAATTATTAAAATTAATTGCAATAATTTTGATATTGCATATAATAGTAATATATCAATAGCTGCTAGTTTTTTGTCTTAGTAAAGAATAGCTGTGACAGCTAAGATGGCTTCGTGCAATTACCGCGGCGGACTGACTAAAACGGGTCAGTACTGAGTGTAGTGTAGTGAACCGTTACTAGATATTTATCTCACTACTATCAAGTAGATCAATCTCCTTACGTTTGCTGGATGTAACACCTGCGAATTTCACGCAAAACAACATTAATCAGCGTGGGCCTACTTGCGTGGCTTCGTGCAGCGAATTCAAGTCTCGTAGCCGCGCCTCGTCTTCGAGCGCACGCACACCTGCACGCGAATCGCACCAATTACTCTCCCGACTAGCGGCTAGTGCATTTTTAGCAACGAAACTACTTAAATCATGACTGTAGAACTGCTTGCGATGGGTCAACTCTACGGTCAGCTCCGTGCGCTGTAGCTTGGCCTCTGCTAGCTGCATCTCTGCCAATGCGACTCGCCGTCATTTCCTTTCATCACCTTAGCTCTAATGATGGCTTTTACGTGGAGCGTTCTACGAAGCGATGCCAAAAGATTCTATTAAACTCGGCTGTCCTCTATAGAAGTGTCATACGAGTTACCCGTGTGCATTTACAGCGTAATGAAGTCAAGTGAGTTAATTTAATTTAATTTTTCTATTGAGACAGTAGTATCTAGACATGCAAGGGCTGAGGTAGAAAAATATATTTTGAGTGAAGATCATGATAGCAATTACAGTAATAAAGTATTTGCATTGGACCTTGATAGCTAAATTTATATCTTGGCACTCTAAATACGCTGCAAATTAGGATGACATTTGGTTATTTTTAAAATTATTAATTTCAGCAATTTTAAGCACACGTAGAATAATCACACGAACGGAACAAACGCTGTGAGGAATGTGCTGGTTTTTAATTCTTTTAAATTGTCTTCAAACTCAATTCAGGGGTCTTGTTGACGTTCTTCAAGAGTTAATCCAGAATTCGGGAGCGTTTGAACTAAAGGCGTAGTACCCACGGAATTTGAGGATGGTTACAAGCACACGTGCCTGCGACTTGAGTCAGACGGTCGAGTGGTTCAATGGAAAGCCTGATTGATTAGCGATTATTTCAGATTGGAAAGCCGAAGCTACAGAATAAAGGAGTCTAAAACTGAATGATAGAAGCTTGAAGAATACGCTGCTTGTGATCAGTCAGTAGATGTCGGAGAGAAGTGGTGTAATATGGCAGTTGTGACGTTCTCGACAGACAAGCTTATCCGTCAAGTTTAACGTCATCTATAAGCGTTTATAGCACAGGCAAGAAGACCTACTAGTAGTGAGTTAAAGACGTCTATACGAATCCAGACAAGAATTCAGCTAGAAGATCAAGTGGCCATGCTTCTTCAACTGAGTAATTATAAATGGATAGTTGCTTGAAAAGTTTCCACTAAACAGGATAACCATGTAAGACGAAATAGTGGGAATGCTGTCGAACTTCTAAATTCTGTATAGCCATTGCAGGATCCAGCTAACTACAAAAATTAATTGAAGCCACTATTTCAGGGTCCGAGTTTCTTTCATTTGAATTTCTTTCTTTTTACCTTTCTGCGTGATTACCGATCCATACCAGCTTTAGCCTTAGTCCTAATAAATATTTTGCAGTTTTTTGTTCAAATGCTTCTCTTTATACTTTGCTCCTGCTAGCCACCATTATTCTTTGTATAGCTACCCGTTCTTCGTGAATTGACAAATTGACCACTTGGATAGACATACAACTGTTGGCAGTAGGAAAAAGGGCATCTCTTTTCGCAAGATGTTGTGGAAGGTCTATATTCGATGAACTGCAGAGCACATGCTAAGGTCCTCCATAGTTGCTAGGTGGCTAAATTTTGTTGATTTCACGATCAAGCTAGCGGCAAAATTAACAATAGCTGTGAACGCTGGATGGGAGTTATAGGTAACCTTGGCAACGCGGAGCTAAATTAGTCTGAAATAATTGTCGTGCCACCCGCTTTTCTGAATCAAATCGTTTAGCTACACCTCTTGCGAACCTCATATCTTTTGGAGATGGCGCCTTTATTTCCCGTGCTTCCAAAGCCTGGAACTCACTCCTGACTGGCGTCACGACATTCCCTCACTTGACAGCATTTAAAAGGAAGCTAAAAACAAATCTATTTATCACAGCATTTAGTGGGTCCTTGCGATTCGTCCTTTGTGCGCTTATGCGTGTTGACACTGTGCATGCTTCCACTAACCTACATTTGCATGCTGACCCTGCGCGTGGCACCTCTACGTTTGCTCGTATAATACTTAATAATAATTGCTACGTATGCTCGTTATAATTGAGCATGCTACCGCTAACCATTTAATTATGCTTCCTTTCAGTAGCGGAGCCATAGGGCAGGGCAGGGCAGGGGGGCAATTGCTCCCCTGCCCTGCCCTGCCCTGCCCTGCCCTGCCCTGCCCTGCCCTGCCCTGCCCTGCCCTGCCCTGCCCTGCCCTGCCCTGCCCTGCCCTGCCCTGCCCTGCCCTGCCCTGCTCTGCCCTGCCCTGCCCTGCCCTGCCCTGCTCTGCCCTGCCCTGCCCTGCTCTGCCCTGCCCTGCCCTGCCCTGCCCTGCCCTGCCCTGCCCTACCCTGCTCTGCCCTGCTCTGCCCTGCCCTGCCCTGCCCTGCCCTGCCCTGCCCTGCCCTGCCCTGCCCTGCCCTGCCCTGCCCTGCCCTGCCCTGCCCTGCCCTGCCCTGCCCTGCCCTGCCCTGCTCTGCCATGCCCTGCTCCACAGACAGAGGAAGAGACAGCGGGAAGTACCACCAAGTATCCAGGCGCAAATTTCCCTCGGCCCAATGGGCAGTAGCAGTGCCAAGAAGCGAAAGGAATTAGTAGATTAGACTGTTCAGTAATTTTTCCATAAACTGCTTTTATGTGGTACCCATGTCATTATGTCTGAAAGAGCTTAGAGCTCCCTGACCCCTGACCCCTGACCCCCCAGAACCGCTGAAAATCCTGGCTCCGCCCTGCTTTCTTTACAGGAAGTGAGAAATAGGTACAAACTCGGACCCTGAAATAGTGGTTTCACTTAATTTTTGTGGTTAGCTGGATCCTGCAATGGCTATACAGAGTTTAGAAGTAAGAGATGGGTTCTCTGATGGTTCTTTATAAATTCAGTATAAGCATCGGTATTGTTGCTATTGTCATGGGAGGATTTGAAGGTTGGAAAGTGACCGGAACTGCTACGGCACTTCAGCTGGGCTTGACAAAGCTAGGCGACGGCGGGCCGCTGATACGTCAGAATGAGATTTCGTCATTCCAGCATTGATCAATGGTGAGCCGCCGAGGCCGCTTCATTGTCACAATGAACGAGCCGCTAAATTTCGCTGATTTCCATTCGATCATGCTTCCTTTGCAGCAAATGTAAAGTGCTTAGAAAGAGATGTAGTTCTCTGAGGGCGCAATGAGTTAAATGCATTATTATTACTGTTATTATTTCACGATCAAACTAGCGGCAAAGTTAACACCAGCTGTGAAGGCTTGATAGAATTTTTCGTAACCTTGCCAACACTGAGCTACATTAGTATGGCCCGAAGAGAAAAGATCCCGCTAGCTAGCGAGATCCTCACACAGCAATTGCTCTGAGTAAATCTTGTCCTTGGAAAGGAATCAAACACGGCAGCTGGCTGTGCAGGCTGGAACGTGGCTCTTCAGCCTCAGGAGGTCGGCAATGGGGTCAGTCAAAGGGACCAAATTATTACGTGCGATCCATGGCGGTCTCACTAGGGTTCCGAATGTCTGATGGACTAGAACTGAGGTGTTCCTTCATCTTACCAGTTTACTTCTGAACAAGGCAGATTGATTTGGACCTGCGCGGCCGTCGGCTTGAAAATTAAATTGGATGTTGTAAAATCGAATGATCCTTCTTAGGCAGGCACCGTAAATTGGGAACAGAACGGATCCTAGCATGGACTCTCGGGGAGCGGCGGAAGTGGAACGGAGGAGGAACGACCGCACGAACGAACATACGTACACAAATAAACGCGGATCTAGAGATCGAGAGAACACCTTGTTTTTATCCTCCCCGGCTGGGTAACCACAATCTGGGCTATCTGACCCCGTGCTTCGTTCGCACAGCAGAGCTGTTTCTACACAATATAGTGGCCGGATTTTCTGTTGAAGAAGCACCACGCAGGGCAGATGCTCGCCCGCATGCGAAGCTAATAGTCTAAAAACGATATTTTCCAGCGTTTTATGACGAATACAGAAAGAGAGATGTAGATCGCTAATTGGAGACTCGCCTGTGCACTCGCCACGAGATGTAATCGTGGCAGTGGCATTATCGCTCTTTTAAACTCAACCGGTAAACGTTACCATTCCAGCTGCTGATTAAAAAAAGTTGCTAAAGTGAAGGCAAGGTGTTCGATCAATCTGCTAGCAGCGTAATGAGAGTGAGGTTTAGCGGTGGTTTTTTTCTTATATGAACGCAAGCAGTCACTGCCTTCGTGGAAGCCCGCTTAAAGAACTCGTCAATCTGAGCGGCCATGTCTAATCACCCTCTCTGAAACCTGTATGGCTTGCAGCGCAAAACGAATGCAAAAAGTTAATGCTAACTACTCTCTAATAAAGAATGTGGCAAAATGCACCGGCTTAGATCAGCGGTCTACCGAGACAGAAAGTGTTACCAACCCGCATCTTTGCTGCATAATTAATCGGTGTAGATTTTGTCAGCTTCGGAGATGGCCTTATCGGGAGTCCTAAAAGGGTCTCTTCAGAGAGAGCTTCGCTTTCTCAGGGCTGAGCTAGAAAGAGCAGGCTTGCCTCCTTTCCTCATCAGATGGCTGAGGCGGTTATTTTCTATCGAGCGTAGATGCGACGCTGACATGTCACTCCGGCGGGGCTGGGTGTGAGTGTGAGCGAGCGAGCGAGCGCTCGCGTGGGAGTTAAACCAGGGAACTATATCCGCCGTTTTAGTGGATCTTCGCTGTGCAAATCCTAGTCCCTCTGTCAGTTCTAGACTTGGGATCAAGTTCAGACGTGATTTTTAGTTACAAAAAATCAAATTCAGCTACATCGATGGCGAAATTTGGCCATCTCGAACAACGAACGAGCCAAGCGTAGGCTAGGGGCTTGATCCAGATCTAAAGCAGCTTGGTATTCTTTAGTTCTCGCGCAAGAAGTTTGAGCAAACAAAAATCTGCAAAGGAATCTATTTCAAACTTTCAACCCTGGAAAGTGTGGTCGGAAATTGAACGTAGAGTTCGCTGATAAGTAGGGTTCAGGATAGGGATCGAGATCTCTAGCCAGTGAGTACAAGATTATCCAACTCTCGTGGGGTCAGGATTGGATCCTAGGATTCTGCAAAGGTCTGGAACTCACTCCAAAACGAATATCCAACATAACCTAACTTGACATTTAAAAAGAAGCTAAAAATGCACTAGATTCTCACAGCATTTTCTGGGCTCTCATCGCTTATCCTTTGCGTGCTAACAGCAAACTGAAAGTGGGCATGTTACCACTAAACCGCACTATGCATGGTGACACCGTGCACGCTAGCACTAACCATGAGGGCATGCTTTCTTAAAAGCCTATCTAAAGTGCCTAGGAGGGTATTAAGTTCTCTGGTGGTGCTACAGGCGTACATTAGCATCCTTATTGCTATTATTGCGGCCTGACATACCGAACACCAGTCAGCCCGATGGTATCATCGAGCACGCACGCTTCGTTTTAGGCTTCGTTTTACTCTCGTCGATCCCCTTTGATCCGATCGCTCTTATTTCCTATGAGCAACACAAGCAGCACTAGTGCAGCTACGATGCCCAGGAGCCTAAAAATGCCCATTTCGAGCAGCTGCTGCGTTTGGCAGACGAATCTCTCGCACGATTCACCATCATTTTAGAACCCTTCCTTTCGATATTACTGAAAAACCTGCTAGCGACTGACGGCTTTGCTTTTCAATTCCGGTGCTGAGGGTCTGTCAGCCTGTGCTTCATAAGATGAAAGTCCTCAGGGAGCAGCAGGCAGCTTTACGGAGCGGAGTCGCTGCCTGCTCCCTGATACCAGCGAGCTATCTACCGCCTTATTACCCATACGAGCCGCCTGCATTGAACACGAGCAGATGTGCCAGACTTTTTTGTTGTCCATTTCCATTCACTGTGTTGTGAGCGCAAGTCGATTGTTACGAGCAAAAACAGGAATGTAAAGCACCTTAAAAGAGATTGAGCTCTCTGTTGGGGCTTTATCAAGTGCATTATTATTATTATTATTATTATTAAGGGATCGTATATTTTCACAGTGGTTCTTTAATGTTCTGATGTGCCAGTCCTCCAAATCACTTAAGCTGTGCTCTCATACAGGTAAGTAACCAGCATATATATTACTTGTACCTGTACCTGAAAAAACACATACGCACACACGCACGCATGCACACCCTATATATATATATATATATATATATATATATATATATATATATATATATATATATATATATATATATATATATATATATATATATTATATATATATATATATACATATATATATATATATACATATATATATATATATATATATACTCTAATATGGCTAGGGAGCCTTTCGCTTGATGTTAAACAATATGCGTCACTGTTCTGTACAATTTAAGTATGATGCAAAGAAGAATTCTAATTAGGTCTTGACCGTACCATAGACTGTGAGGTCTGTTCTTTGGCGAGCGATACTGTAGCTTAACCTGCCCTTCGCATGTATCCTATCTCACAACCGTTACAACGTAATCAGTGATATTGCTAGGTATTACAAATGAAGACTACTGTAGGTCGTACCAATCGATCATAGTAAAGACCAAGTCTAGCTTTTTTTAAAACATTGTTGAATCACAGATGCACAATCCAAAAATTCTGATGTCGACAATAAACCATCTCCTCAACCGTTCCCAGATTAGCCCCTTACCTGATGATCCTAATGATGATCTAGCCGATCGCTTCTCTCGATTGTTTGTGCAGAAAATAGACAAGATCAGGGAATCCATCCCTGCGATGACAACCTCCCCACTAGAATGCTGTTCCTCGGTTCCTGGCTGCACCTCAACGTCTGCATTTAAGCAGGTCACTAGTGATCTAGTCCTAAAGTTCGTAATCAATCAAAGAAGACAACAAGTCCTCTGGACCATATTCCCACTGTCCTGCTCCTACGTTGCATTGACCTACTGCTGCCATGCATAACTAACATCATTAATATGTCAGTAGCCTCAGGTCATGTCCCAGCACCTTTCAAAAAAGCTGTAGTCAGGCCACTTCTCAAGAAAGCTACGCTTGACCAAAAGAACTTGAGCAACTACCGCCCAGTTTCCCTTCTACCATTCCTATCAAAGACACTCGAACGGGTCGTGGCGGACCAGCTGAACTCGTATATCGAAACCTCACACCTTGCTAGTAAGTTCCAGTCTGGCTTTAGAGCTAATCACTCCACAGAGTCAGCATTGCTTAGGGTATACAACGACCTACTTAGGAATGCAACATGGGTAGAGTGTCTCTGCTTGTTTTGCTTGATCTTTCGGCAGCTTTTGATACCATCGATCACAAAGTTCTTCTAGAGCGCCTCTCATCTCGCCTGGGCATCACTGGCACTGCTCTGCAGTGGTTCAGGTCCTATCTCAGTGGGAGACTCCAGAGTGTTGACGTGAATGGACAAAGATCATCTGAAGTACCTCTGAATTATAGAGTACCTCAGGGCTCAGTGCTAGGTCCGGTTCTTTTCACGGTTTATACTCTGCCTCTTGCTGATGTGATTGCCAAGCACAATCTAGGCTTTCACTTCTATGCGGATGACACTCAGTTGTACCTTTACCTTGATCCCTCCCACCCTTCGAGCACCTCAAATTCTCTAAACTCACTAGCTGCATGCATTGATGACATCCGCACATGGATGGCAGCAAATTTTCTAAAACTTAACGATGATAAAACTAACTTACTAGTTATGGGCAAACCCAGTGTGATCCAGAGATTGGACAGGCTGACTCTCAAAATTGGATCTGCCAGCATATCTCCAGTTGAATCAGCTCGAAATCTAGGTGTCATATTCCAAAGCGACCTCTCGTTAGACGACCATATAAGCTCCACAGTCAAAGCTGCCTATTTTCAGCTTCATAACATTGCTAAAATTCGGGCTTGTTTAGATAAAGATACCACGTCCAAGTTGGTCCATGCATTCGTGACATCCCGTCTCGACTTCTGCAACTCACTGCTTACTAACCTACCAGCATGTGCGATCAGGCGATTGCAGCTTGGTGCAAAACTCGGCAGCTATACTTGTCTGACGTGAGCGTCGCAGTTGCCACATTACTCCACTTCTCGCCGACCTGCACTGGCTACCAGTCAAGCAACGGATTGACTTCAAGGTTTTGTCGCTCACTTTTAGGTCCCTTCATTCTATGGCTCCAGCCTATCTGTCAGATATACTACCCCATCAGGCCAAGCATCGTACCACCCGCTTTTCGGAATCCAACAGTCTAGAAATACCTCGTACAAACCTTAAATCCTTTGGAGACCGTGCATTTAGTTCGTATGCTCCCAAAGCCTGGAACTCCCTCCCGACCTGCGTCAGAACATCCCCTGACCTGACCACGTTTAAAAGGAACTTAAAAACACACCTATTTAGGACAGCATTTAGTGGGTCCCTGTGATTCGTCCTTGATGTGCTTATGCGTGCTGACACTGTGCATGCTGCCACTAACCACATTTGCATGCTGACCCTGTGCATGTCACCCCTAACCATATTATCCATTTTGTTTGTTTTTCAAGCATGATTTTACTTACCATTCAATTTCATTTCACTTTACTGCAAATGTAAAGCGCCTAGAGAGAGATTAAGTTCTCTGAGGGTGCTTTATCAAGTGAATTATTATTATTATTATTATATTTTCGTGAGCAGTATTTCTCAATTTTCTGCAAAACCGGAACGGCAGGACCTTTTACTGTTCTTTCCTTTGCCTTTAAGGTATGTCTTCGAATGAGCATATAGCTATCTGTAAATGAGCCAGCATCGAGTTTGCACCGGAGCTCTGAACGTTGCATAGGAATAGGATTTTGACGCGAAACGAGTATCGCAAACGGATCACAGGCCAAAAAGTAAGTGGGAGACTCCAGAGAATTGATGTGAATGAACAAACATTATCCAAGGAACCTATGAAATATGGGGTACTTCAGGGGTCCGTGCTTGGTCCAGTTCTTTTTACGGTTATACTCTTCATTTTTCGGATGTTATTGCCAAGCGCAAACTTGGCTTTCACTTCTATTTGGATTACACTCAGTTTTACCTTTGCTTGGATCTCTCCCAGCCTCTGAGTATTTCGAATTCTCTCAACTCCCGTACTGCAAGTATTGATGACATCCGCACACGGATGGCAGAAAATTTTCTTAAATTAAACGATGATAAAACTAACTTACTATTTATGGGTAAACCAAGTGTAATTCAGAAATTTCAAATGCTGACGCTCAAAATCGGCTCTGCCAGCATATCTCCCGTTGAATCTGCACGAAGTCTAGGTGTCATGTTCCAAAGTGACCTCTCGTTAGACGACCGCATCAGCTCCACAGTCGAATCTGCCTACTTTCAGCTACATAGTATTGCTAAAATTCGGGTTTGTATAAGCAGGGATACCACATCTAAATTGGTCTATGCATTTCTGACATCCAGTCTTGACTTCTGTAACTTACTGCTTGCTAGCCTACTGGCCTAAGCACTAAGGCGCTCACAGCTAGTACAAAACTTTGCAGCTGGGCTTGTGTGTCGTGAGCGGCGCAGTTGCCACATCACACCACTTCTCGCCGACCTGCACCAGCTCCCAGTCAAGCAACGCATGGACTTCAAGGTTTTGTCACTCACTTTCAGGTTCCTTCATTTTTTGGCTCCAGCCTACCTATCAGATCTATTCCCCCACCGGCTAAGCATCGTACCACCCGCTTTTCGGAATCCAACTGTTTATCTATACTTCGTACAAACCTCAAATCCTTTGGAGACCGTGCCTTTAGTTCGTATGCTCCCAAAGCCTGAAACTCACTCCCGACTTGCGTTGCAACATCTCTTAACTTGTCCACATTTAATAAGAATAAAAAACGCACCTATTTATAACAGCATTTAGCGGTTCCCTGTGATTCGTCCTTTATCTGCTTATGCATGCTGACACTGTTGCATGCTGCCACTAACCTTACTTGCATGCTGACCCTGTGCATGTGTCACCCCTAATCAGGTTATTCTTGTTGTTTATTGAGCACGCTAATATTTACCATTCAATTGTGCTTTCCTTTGCAGCAATTGAAAAGTGCCTAGAAAGAGATTGAGTTCTCTGAGGGCGCTTTATCGAGTGCATTATTATTATTATTATTATTATTATTATCTCTCCCAGACCTCAAGCGAAAGTTGAAGCCTGATACTTGCTGCGGCCCTCGATTCGCTCCTTGCGGTTATTGGCGGCCTTTCGTCGCCGCAGGGCGGCACGGTAAATACGGCGGCTCCGACGCTTCAGTAAAAAGGGGTACCCGAAGCCCGCCCGCCTTTATGCAGCTGCTCGCAGCCACGGTGTTCTGTCAAAGATCGATTGCTATTCCGTAAACTGTGGTCGGAATACTTTGAGGCAGGCCAGTCGGCGATAATAGCTATATAGCGCCTTTGGAGGGCTCAATCTCAACCGAGGTAAATTAAAGTTCGCTGTAAGTAAATTTCTTTGTAAAGTTAGTTGTTAGTAATGGTCGCAGCAAGAGAAGCAGTAACCAAGAGCGACGTGTCATAGGGCTTAGCCAAACATGCAAAGCGCGCGGGAAGACGGTCGATGGTGCCTTGGGTTACTAGGACGCCAGGTTAGTCGCTTGCACTAAATCGACTATCAACCACTTTGGAACACGAAGAAACTGGATCGGAGAGACGGTATCGAGCAAGGCGGATCCATTACCCGGCGGCTCATGCATGTGTACCTGCTTAACAAGGAGATGCCGAGTACTCTAAGCTCAGTTGTGACGGCTGCACGTTCGTCGCTGGCGTTTTATTCGACGAGCTAGACTAGACATCTGCCTACTGTCGAACGGCCAGCTCGAAAATATTACCGATTCGTCTCGCGCAGGCGCAGAGCGAGCTTAAAATCATGAGGCCGCTGTCGAAGGATTATCTACTCTCCTCTCAGTTAAAGACGTACGGCAGGCAGCCACTTGAGCTGCCAGATTTTGTTAAGTAATCGCTACCACAGTCGCGACTTCTGATGACCATAGTTCTTAGTCGACCGCGATTGCGTAGGGATAACAGAAAATCAAGTTCATGCGCTTTGTGGCGAAGTAAAAATATTTATTCTACACAGCCTCGTCCGCTTATAAAAAAAATCCCTGACGCTGTGATGACGTCAGCGGCGATAAAGCAGACGTTTGCCATGTTTAACCTTGGCGTGATGCAAGGCGAGGCTGCAGCCGAAGTCACGCATGCTGCGAAGATACCCAGACGAGGAGGTCAGTTTGTCTGCCGGTCACCACTGATAAGCTAGTACTAGTGCGTCATTCCGCAGCAGGCGGTAGGCGATGCTGAAATTACATGAGCAAGACCACATCGGTCGCATGTCTCTGCTGAAAAGAGAGCCGAGCGCGTGCTCTCAGCGCGTCAGGCCAATCATTGTGATTTTAAGCTTAATCGTGAGAGAAAGCAGCATTCAAAGAGCCACACCGAGCGTCTAATCTTTATCCGCTGTAAAAGCACCCCAAACTGTTAGCTACCTCCGATTCATAATCGGGACGGCTTGCAAAGTTAGGAGGAAGTTACTCGCCATTTCAGTTTCAGTAGAAGATAGATCTTAGGCAGACTGGGGGTTGAGCTGATGGCTGCATTCTGAACGATGAATTAGCCTTATTTGGTCTCCGTCCTCATTTAAAACTTACCGAAACCGGATACCTTCCTGTACCGTCCAGCAACGATGGGTGAAGCCTATTTCCAGTTTCATGGCTGCCGTAGCGACGAACAACAACTTCCAGATGTTCTCTGCAGTTTCTTTCCTGTTCGTACTTCTTTCTGAATATCTCTGAAAATAAAGATCGACCCTTCACAGACTTCGACTCCTCGGCCTCGTTTTAACTAATTTAAGAAGATGGGTCAAGGTCCACGCAGCGCTTGGAGTCACCCGAGGCCGCTCTCTAGCGCTGGGAGGAATGTAAACGTAGACGCTGCACAGACTTCCACTACTCGGCCTCATTCTCCGAAGCTTTCTTGTCTCTTAAGGTAGACAAAAGCCACAGCCGCAGACGAGCGTACCGCTCACATTGCCCAACTGATCGTATGCCGAACTGTTGCTCCTGTACGTTCCGTATATTCACCGTAAGTATGTACGGTATAGATATCCCCCAAGAGACCTACTGCTAAGCTCTCGCCCGTTCACTTCACCGAGTCAGCTCGTTTAGATGTGCCTCTAAACAGCCCCAAACAAATCCGTTGGATTGCAGGCTTTCAGCTTCTGTGCTCTCAAAGCCTTCAGGTTATGACAGATTGACACTACATTTCCTGACCCGACCGCATTTAAAATTAAACTAAAACCAATCTGTTCCTTGCAGCATTTACTCCGTCTCTGCGAGTCGTCGTCGTCTATGCGGTCGCGAGTTTTGAAACTCTTCGTGCAATTACATAGATAATATATATATATATATATATATATCTAATTCATTTATATAGCGCCCCAAGAGACTTAATATATATTAGACTTAAACTTAATCACTATTCAGGCGCTTCACATATGCCTCGGGGCTCGAGCTCACGACCTCAGTCAGACCTTGGTCGGGGCGAGCACATTAACCGCTAGACCAAACCAGCTCGGCTACTTATCAGTTATCGGCTTTCTTTGCAGCCCGCTTAAAGTGCCCAGTACGAAACATATAGATCTCATGGGGTGCTATAATGATTCATTAAAGTCACTATCCGTAAGCTTATGTGCGCGCTGATTTGTTGCACGCTCAAACTCATAGGCGATGCAGCCGTAAAATAAAAGCCTATAAATACAACGTCAGCGGAGATATTTCAGAAGTCTGGCTCACTAGCAAATTTGAAGATGAGAACTTGTCTGCGATTGCAGGGTTCCTACGATAGCTGGAGGATTGCAAGTAATTCTGCCAAACCTGAAGGTTTCCGATATTGCGAGAGCCGCTGCAGTTGTTTAGCGCGAGAACTAAGAGCGCCGGGTCCGCGAGCCCACGCGCTCGCGAGCGCTCGCTCGCCCGAGCGGCTCGCTGTGCTCGGGCGCGACCCTCACCCCGCTCCCTCGCCACGCTGTCGAGCTTCTTCTCCAGGACGTCCCGGGCTCGCGACTCGGCCACGACGGCGCTCCTGAGTTCGTCTGCAGCAGCAGAAAGAGGCTCGCGTCTACGCGCTCGCCGACGGCGTCGAAGCCGCGGCTTTTCACTGCCTCGGTATGGCGCGCAGCAGCAGCAGCAGCGAGCCGAGCGCCTGCGAGCCTCTACGATCCAGCCGCGCTTTCCGGTACGCGTCTCGTGACTACACGTGCGCCCGTGCCGACTCGCCGCTAGCTACCTACAAACTCGCAGCGCATGCGTCGCTTCCAGGGCTTCCGGCCCGGCGGAGCCCGCGCGGAGAGAGCGGCGGCGGCAGCGGCAGCGCGAGGCGGTCGCCTCGAGCTGCCGCTGCACTGCCTCCTCCAGTGGCTAAGCCTCGGGACACTACACGAAGCCGCTGCCGCCGCCGTCGTCGTCGTACGACTAGGTAGGCGGCAATCTCGCGACTCGAAAGCGCGACGGCAGACGATGCAGACGATGTGGCGTCACGCTCGGCTTCCTCACCGAGTTCGGCGAGCAGCTGGCGCTTGTGCAGGTCGAACGCCTTCAGAAGACCGACCGCCGCTGCGGCCGCCACCGCGTTGCTTCGTACGTGCGCGGGAGCTTCGTTCGCTTCGAGGTGCTCCGCTGCCGTCGACGTCGACGGTCGACGCTCACGAGCGTCGGCATCTGAAAAGGGCTCTTCGCTTAGCCTCGTCGTCATCGTCGTCGCTCGCCAACGCCGCGAACCCAACGCCCCCTCCTCGGGACTGGGGCGACGATACGAGCGACGAGCTCTTTCAGCCAGCGAGGGCTTCTAGCCGTCGAAAAAAGTGCCGCCATTAGCATGCCTCCGCCGGACCGCACTTTAAAAAATACCGGCATTTGAGCAGGGCTCGGCTCCCAAATAGCCGAAGAGCAGTTTTCTTCGTCGGAGAGAGGTAGGAACTCGGCTAGCCCCGTTGGCCTTGACTCGGCTAGCCCACTTGGCGGGCCTCTTCGCCAAGTCCAAGCAGCAGGCTCAGCCACGTTTGAATTGGGAACAACGGCGGGATCGGATGACTCTTTGTTACTCGTCGAGAGACAATTTATCCGGCGCGTTCTGTCAGTGGGCGCGGTTAGACTGGAATGGACCAGCAAAGGTCGTGCGGCATGCCAAGGATATTGCCGACGTTATAGTTCCAAATGTGTTGCGTTTATGACACATCTTGAAACGATTTGGGAATCACTGCCAGCGTGCCATGACTTTGCTTGGGTGAGAAAACCGTTGCACCGCTAGGTAGAAAGTTAAGAATAATAATCATCATAATCATAAAAATATTTATATAGCGCCCTAAGAAAATTTAATCTCTTTCTTAGCACTTTACATATGCTGTGAAGGAAGCATGATCGAACGCTAAGTGATAGCATGCAGAGTGCCAACAAGCATAACATGGTTCAAGGTGACATGCACACTGTCAACGTGTGAATAATGGTTAGTGTTGCATGCACAGCGGTGCCACTGCTACGGATGGCGAGACGCGCCAGCGAATTGGGACTCTTTTTATGTGAGCTAACGAAGTTCCTCAAGTTCCAGTTCGAGTTCTCACGCAGAAGCTCCCTAACGCGAGCCTTCGAAACGGTGGCGCCGGCTCGGCGAGAAATTTCAACGCCTTAATTAGACGCTCAAAGTACCTTTCAAGCTACCCTTGGTACGCGGCGGCGAGTCACGGACTCTGACTGCCGCCACCGCCGCCGAGCTCTCAGAAGAAGTTCCAGCGCCCTGCGAAAGTACCTCTGAAGGTCTGCATTCGACAACGGATGTTTCTACTAGCGACTCTACAAAAAATTAAGCAAATAAATAAACAATTTAGAATACATTTCTGCAGAAAATTATTTTGATTTGACTAACGCATTTTGACGCAACCTGCCCGACTGTTAAGACGCAGAGAAGTTAAGATGGACTCCCGCGGCCGCTGAGACTAATGATATAACTATGAAGCAACGAGTCTTATCCCTGCTTTTGTCAGAGTGACAATCATACCTTAACTGTCTCTCTCTCTCCCCCGCCTCGATCATTCAATCTCTTACGTCCTTTCTCTCTTATCTCTGTCCCTGTTTCTGTCTCTTTCTCTGTATCCCGGTCTCTCTCTTTCTCTCTTTCTCTCTTTCTCTCTCTCTCTCTCTCTCTCTCTCTCTCTCTCTCTCCTTCTCTCTGCATCTCTCTCTTTCTCTGTCTCTGTCCCTGTTTCTGCCTCTATCTCTGCCTCTGTCTCTCTCTCTCTCTCTTTATTTGTCTCTGGTTGTGCCTCTACTTCTGCCCATGTCTCTTCCTCTGCCTCATCCGTTCGTCCGTCCATCCATCTGCGTTTGCCTCAGTCCGTCCGTCCCCCCTCTCTCTCTCTCTCTCTCTCTCTCTCTCTGTCTCTGTCTCTTTCTCTCTGTCCGTCTCTCTGTCTCCGTCTCTCTCTCTCTCTTTCTGTGCCACCCTGTCTCTCTCAGTCTCTCCCTCCCTCTCTCTCTCTCTCCCTCTCTCTGTTTCTCTGTGTTTCTCTGTCTCTGTCAATCTGTCTCTGTCTGTTTCTCTCTCTCTCTCTCGCTCTCTCTCTCTCTCTCTCTCTCTCTTGCTCTATGTCTGTCTCTCTCAGCCTTATCGATGATACGGCTGTGATCTCTGAGCTCAGAGCCGCCTCGTAACAGGCTTTCGCATCGCTAAGGTCGATAGCACTCGAGACCAAGATGTCCAATAAAAACCGATAGCGGCCAAGCGATCGGCATACCAAGGTCACCGAGTTCAGCGTCGAAAAACGTAAGAAAGCGCCCACGAGCCAGCAGTCTAGCGGCGTCCCACTGTCGCCGCTGCCGCCCGGCAGTGGCGACAGTGGGCACTCAGTGCCTCGGCTTCGCGTACCGCTGCTTAGCCGACTTACGGCTGTAGCCTCGCTGAGAGACGCCTTCGAGAACGCTATCGCGCAGTGAGGGTGGCGCCCAAGAAAAAGGTTCAGACGCCCGCGAAAAAGCCCGACGCGGCAGCTTGCTTCGCATTTAGAGCTCGGCATGAAAATTCGCTTTCTGGCCGGCCTTTGGCATGCAAGCTGCGATCGAACTTCGTTGTCCATGACGCTGCTTTAACCGCTACTTTGTCCTCGGATGCCTGCCATCTCTAAGACATAGCCTTCGTAAGTCTCCAGACGCACGGGACGTAGCTTCGCTCGCCGCACGCGAAGACTCGTGCCTCCCGCCGGCGGGGCTTCCGGCAGATGCGCTTGGTGAATTAAAAGCTGCGACCTAAATTTACCAGTGGCGAGAGAGCGATCGAATAAAGAAGATTACTTAGGAGAGGGAGCTGCTTCTGAGAGGAGGAACTGATATATGTTTAGGTTGAGAGATCTGGTTTAGCAAACGAAGCGAACGAATCGCAGGTTGCGAGCTTTCGCAGGAATGGGCAGGGCGATTACCGCAAACGCTGGTAAACGCTGAAAAGAGCAAGCGAAGGTGAATGAACTGCGAGAAATCTCTGCTGTTTGAAAGATTTTTTGCTAAGCTGCTTACTCAGCTACGTACCATTGCTAGGTAGCAAGACCAATCCTCCGTCCTAACGGAGATTCCCGCCCAGACGCGACCGATACGGCGCGAGGCCTGTCAGGGCAATCAAGGAGGCTGTTTCATGCCAAAGAGAGGTGTGATCTCTCCACAACTGTTCGCCAGTCGTTGTCAATGCGCAATATGCTACACCCATGAGTAGTCGTAGAAGCATTATAAGTAAAACTGAACATTGCAAATGACTAATAACTGCCAGGTCTGACCGAGGTCGTGGGCTCGAGCCCGTTGCATATGTGCAGCATTTGAATAGAGATTAGGTTCTCTTAGGGCGCTATGCAAATGAATTATATTTATATTTTACGGGGATCCTTTCTCGGTCCGCTATTGCTCTCAATGTTTTACTCTTAAAGAAAGTTTAGCCTTGGCTACCTGTCCGAATTGATTGTATAGAGCATTCACCCCTGGTGTCGTGTCGGTAGTTTGGAATTCCACTCCAGACACCGATGACAAGAGACACGATGTGCAGGCGTCTCAGATCTCTTTCTAAAGGCGCAGCAAAATTTTGTAATGCTGCGTCATTCTTATGCATTCAGGTCATGCCGATCTTCCAGTCACATATACTCTGCATTACAGGCAACTATCCAAACGTTGTGCATTATTGCGACTGCTAGGCGGCTCTTTAAGACGGAGACATCTTCAGGAAGCTGCTTCACGTAGCGAACTAATCAGCGATCGCCTTGTTTGCAATTTTAAATAGCTTGTGACAGATGCGTCGGCACTGAAGAATACGCGTGCTTCGCTTACTGCTCACGGAGCTCGAAGAACAGTCGGGTCAATTGTCTGACTTTTTCCAGTCACTAACGAGTACCGTCTCATTGACGTCACTGACGTGGCTAGAGTCGGCACCGAAACGTACGAAGTTTGCGTTTTCTTGATGACAATTTCCCGAGAACCTAGAGTAACCAAGTAACGGACGTAGCCGCTGGCCCTGCTATGCGATAGAGACACAAGCGTTCAAACGACTGTATGTTCTCGCTTTGAGAAAGCGTAGCTGGCATTTTGGGGGGCACAGTGGACATTTTGGCCATCGACTCAGTAATCTCCCCTGTCTGGCCCTCGTCGCACTGCTGCCGCCGCCGAACGAACGCGGCGGAGGCTGCAAGCGGATGACTGCCACGCCGTGACTGGCCGAGACTTGCTCGAACATCGCCGGCCGCGCGCGGCCTCGACAAAGCGGCAGCCAGATCTACATAACCTCACGTGACCGCTGCCGCTGGCGGCTGCTGCGGGCGGGCGCAGTGGGCGCTGGGCACATCACACGCGGCCTATGTTAGGCAGCTGAGGCAAATATTGATAGTGGGCGCATCACAGCTCGCCGCCACCGCCGCCGCCGGCTGGCGCTCGGACGCCTTGCGCATGATCAGCCTCGCGGGCAATTTAGCTTCAAAGGATAAATAGAATAAAAAGCGGAAAGACAGCGCGAGGCCGCGCGCGAGTGCCGGGCCGAGGTCGACGGTGAAGGCCGTCGTACACACACACACGCTCACACACACACACACTCTCTCTCTCACTCGCTCTCTCTCTCTCTCTCTCGCTCGCGTGCGCACTCTCTCTCTCTCTCTCTCTCTCTCTCTCTCTCTCTCTCTCTCTCTCTCTCTCTCTCTCTCTCTCTCTCTCTCTCTCTCTCTATCTATCTCTCTCGCTCTCCTCGCCTCCCCGAGCTCAGCTTCGCCGAGGCCGCGTCGCGTTAGGAACGCCGGGCCGGACATCTCCACGCAGCCACTGCCTGGGGCTGCGTCCGCTAGCGCTTCGGGACGCTTCGGTCGTGGGTTCGAGCGTGGTTGCAGCGGTCAATTCTTTGCAATTCCACCGAAAGCCGGAGCGGCAGCCACCAAAGCAAGCACTCGTGTCGCTCGCTGCGCCAACGAAGCCGTCGAATCGGTCGGCTGAACTTTAACTGCTACTCTTCCTTTTACCAACCGCTGCGGCCACAGATCGCCGTCGATCGATCGATCGATCGATCGATCGCGCGAGGCGAGCAGAACGAAAGAGGACGAAGCGCTCGGCTCGTGGAAAAGAAAGTCGACGCCGTCGAATGATTTTCGAGAGCAGCGGTCAGTCGATCCGTCAGCCCCATTTACATAGCGGCAGAAGAACCTCGGCGGCGATCCCAGCAGGCCGTACAGTATTGTCTGCGGTACGACTCGCACTCGCACGACCCGGGTTGTGAAGGGCCAGTACCTTCTTAGCCCTAGACTAAGACTGTCAGAGCGCGAGACGAGAGGCTCGAGGCGCGGAATGGACGGTCGCTAGCGGTCGCTAGTCGACGTCGCGGCCGCGTCCTCGAGCCGTGGAAGCGAAAGAACGAAGGAGCGACGATCTAGCGACCGTGGCGACGCCGAGCGCCGCCGGTGGAGGCTTCGGCGCACACACGCAAGCACGCACGCCGCATCATTAGCCGCGTCGGTCGCTTTTGCTTTTCGCGCCGGCAGACGAATCGCAGGGTTCGTTCGCATTTACTCTCTGGACCGGACGTAGCTAACCAACCCGCCGCGCCGGCAGCACTTCAAAGCCCGCTGTCGATAGTAGCCGCCTCATTAGCGCAACATTGCGTGACAAAATCGCGTTATCAAATTAGCCGTCTTCGTAGCAGACAACCTCGGTCGCACCTATGGCGCGCTGGCTGCCGACGGGGCCGACGCAGCTCGCCTCCTCCTCGGCTGAAGGCACACGATGATATTATGACAGGAGGCGGCTACGGCTACGACGGCCCGAAGCCTCGTCGGGCTAGCGGTCGTTCGGGTCACGTGCTCTGCGGCCGGTCGTGAGGTCGCTCGACCATCGCCGGGCACCGGAGCACGCTGCTGGCCGATGCGGGAAACGTCGCTCGGGGCCCCCCCCCCGCCACCTTACCTTGTGCGGACGGCGATTGGTTGGTTGGGCAGCTGTCCGCGTTGCCATCGCTACATTCCTTATCGGATCTGCAATTACAAAAGAACGCGATTGCAATGCAAATACTGTGGCAGTTTCATTACCAATATCAATCGCCAGATAGTTCCCATGCGAGGCGAGCATTTTGAGCTATGATTGATAGTGGCTCTCTGTAGCCGGCACATCTGTTCTGATACGGGGACCGCAAGGTCTGGGAAAAGCAAATACGCGACGAGCGCTATCTGCGATATTTGCTGTCGCCAAACAATTGAAGCTCCATCTTAAATGGGATTGGCTGAGTGCACTCGTAGGACAATCCCATCAACGCCGCCCGAGACGAGGTGCATAGCAAGAGCGGACATCAGCACAGCCCTGCACTCTTCTGCCCATCTGTCTCTCCCTTGTACTCTCAATGTAGCCTCTCTCTCTCTCTCTCTCTCTCTCTCCCCTCTCTCTCTTCTCCCTCTCTCTCTCTCTCTTCTCCCCTGTCTCAATATCTCTCATCTTTCTTCCTCCTCTCCACTCTCCTCGGTCTCTCTTCCTGTTTCTTTCAATCACTTGCCCTCAATCTCTCTTCCTCAGCCTCTCTCACCCTTTCCCGTTCTGCCCCACTCCCTCTCTCTAAATATACACCACACACACACACACACACACACACACACACACACACACACACACACACACACACACACACACACACACACACACACACACACACACACACACACACACACACACACACACACACACACACACACACACACACACACACACACACACACACACACACACACACACACACACGTGTGTGTGCGTGTGTTTACAGTATATCTCTCAGCCTCTCTCTATATGCGTGTGTTTACGTGTGTGTTTACAGTATATCTCTCAGCCTCTCTCTATATGCGTGTGTTTACAGTATATCTCTCAGCCTCTCTCTATATGCGTGTGTTTACAGTATATCTCTCAGCCTCTCTCTATATCTTTGGCCTCTCTGTCTCTCTCTTTCTCCCTGCTCTTCTTCACCTCCCAGGGATTTGACCACCACGTGTCTGCTTTGCTAAAAGATCTAGGATGGATGCCGGTTGATCAACGGATACAGAGAAAAGTTCTTATGCTGACCCATACGGCCCGCCACGGCTCGGCTCCTCCATTCCTAGCTGAACTGCTGCACCAGTTTCAGCCTGTTCGTGCCCTCAGGTCCTGTATGGACAATACATTAGCTGTTCCATTACTGCGCTTAAAGACCGTTGGCGACAGAAGCTTTAGCTCTGCAGGTCCTAGACTGTGGAACTCGCTTCCACAATTCTTACGCAACAACAACTACTCTCTTGGTGCTGACTATGACTCATCCTTTTCAGCGGTCCTGAGCTGCTACTTCCACGCTACTCACTACCTCAATTGCTCCCCTGACTCTGCTAGGCTTCCCACTTTCTCTTTGTTGCGTGAGACGAAGTCTGCTGGCTACCAAATGCGAACCGAAAGCTGCTTAGGCTGTGAGTGCGAAATACAAAGCTCTCCTGCGTAACACCCACATAGTCTGTACGGCTTTGTGGAGTTACAGACAGAGATACATTACATGGCATCCCATCATTCGCCGCCGTACAGCTCTTTTCCCGCCGACGAGGGGGAGCGGCCATCCAGCGTCTTTTCGCAGGGCCGCAGTAGCCGCAGCTTGCTGAAAGGGAGGGCGAGCGGACCGCTTGCTTGGCTGAGAGCTACGTACGTCCGACACGTCATCAGCTCGAATTCGCCCGCCACTTCACTCGCTGTCGGCTCTCGGGCGCGAAAGCGAGAGAGAGAGAGAGAGAGAGAGAGAGAGAGAACGCTGGACAGAGCGCTAGCGCTCGCGTCAGCGAAGTAACGCATGCTCGCCTCGAGCCTCCGGTCCTCGAGCCGACGCGCCAGCGCCAGGAAGCGCTGGTCGACCGTGCCACCGCAGAGTGGTGCGCCCCACTAACTAGAGCCCGCGGCTTTTCAATCGGCCTAGTGATGCGGCGGCTGGCGAGAAATGTGGCGAGAAAGACTGCAGCGTCGCTCAGCGTGTCACAGAGTGGTAAGCGGGCACAGCCCTCGCTCGCCAAAGGCGGCAGCGTCGGCATATTAAAGCCTGCGCTGTCATGAGCGTAGCCGCCTCCGTTTCCGAGAGCTCTCTCGGAGCAGCTGTGCTGCACTTTCGCTTTCTACTTTGGCACCGCCGCTGCTCGTCGCAATTCGGCTGCCGGCTTTTCGTGGGCTCGGCCAGCGATATGTCGGCGGCGGCGGCGGCCGGACGTGGCTCGGGGGGGGGGGCGGCAGCCGCCGCGTCAGCAAGACGGGTGCCACCTCTCGCTTCGGCGGCGGCGGCGCAGAGAGAATGTCAAGATCATTAGCGCTCGATTACGGCGCTTCGCGAGTTAATGCATTGTCAGCGTTCATCTTCGCTATTCGAGCAATTAAACGGGACTTCCTAGAAGGTCAATAAGCGCCGACACGCCGGGAAAATGACACTAGAATCCTATCCGTCGGGAGGCGTTCAGAGAGAAGCTTAGCTCGACTCGCGCTGTTGGACGAAAGTCGTCAGACCAGCTATGTCACGATAAGCCAGTCTAAGCGCGATGCCGCCAATGTCGTTATTACTGGGTCATCGGTCCGCTTGAGGCGGTCTGCAAAGCGCTTGGATGGAAGAGCTTTAGTTCTCTTGGAGCGCTAATGCAAACGACGAATTACTGTTGCTCGTCGCAGCTTGCAACGCGCTCCGATGAGTAGGCGTTCACTTCGGGAAGTAAGCTGTCGCGTCGCCACGTTACGTCGCATCGCTACGCGCTGAGTCGGCCAGGACAGTCTCTTTAGTCCGCAGTCGCTCTAGGCTCTCTTCAACTCTGTCCTAGCCTAACCCTTTTTTTCTCTCTTCAACTCTAACAGCTCCAACGACGGGGCCGCCATTTCCACCGCAAGGCGGCGGAAAATTGGGCGCGGCGCTCTACGGCCGCCGTTCGAGCGCCGCCGCCGCCGCCGCCTTGCGGGCCCATTCGCTGCTGAGAGGCTCGAGGCGGCGGCCGCCCCAGCGGCCGCATGTATTTGCAGGATTGTTGGGTCGGTGTCAATTGACGAAGCAGTCACTTCGGGGCATCGCGTGGCACTGGCAGTAGACTGCCGTAATTGCATCAAGGCGCCGTCCTCAGCCGACCTACCTACCGCACAGCCAGCTCCTCTGCGCTGCCCTTCGCTGCGGGGCGCACTAGACCTCTCTTCCGCTTCCGCCCAGTCTTTCGGCCGCCGCACGACTTTGCGCTGCCCCCATAGCATCAGCCAGCACGCACTACCTTCTTAACTTCTCACCTTCTTCGTGCTCGCGGCAAGAACGCCGCCGCACGGTCGGCCTTCATAGTGCGGGCCGCGCTCGCACGTCCGCTCTACACGCTTCCGGTCGCCTCTCACCTGGTGCACGGCGATGCTGACGAGCGCGACGAATCGCTGTCGTCGCGGACGCCGCATCGGTCCCTAATGCCGCCGCAGCCGCCATCGCCGCCACTCGAATCGACCTCGTCTTCCGACAGCGACGCGCTGTCCGCTCCGCCTCCGTCCACGACTCCTCCGCCGGCGGCGGACCACGCCTGCGGCAGCCTGCCCAGGCGGCTGGCGAACGCCATCGACATGGCGGCCTGCTGCACCAGGGCCGGGTGGTAGGGCGACGCGACGAACTGCGGCATCCTGGCGGCGGCGGCGGCTGCCGCTGCAGCCGCGGCCGACACGAGACTCTGCTGCGAGCACCTCTGGTAGGCCGCCGCGGCCGTCAAGGCGGCCGTGTGCTTGAGCTCTGCAGCGGGCGGCAGACAGAACCGTGGTGCTCTGCTCGGCGGCGCTGACGTGCAGAGGGCAAGCAGCGATCTGCGGCTCGGTGGTGGCGGGGGGGGGGCACTCCTACGGAGTGCACTAGAAATGCAACGCTCGACTCCGCTCTCTCTCTCTCAGGTGCGCGCGCGCGCGAGAGCGTCACTTCCCATCATCAGTTTCCCCGCTCCGTTAGCCGTCTCGAACTGACAAAAATGGCGTCCGGAGAAATGACCTCCCATCACTCTGCATTAACAACGATTGTCCCTGGCGAGCAAAGAGGCCCGCCCGGGGCAGGACAGGTCGCGTCGGCTGCGCCTTTGCCAAAGGGTCCGGTTGCTTCACGCGACTCACCGAGTCCACGCAGCGGCGCGCGAGAGAGACGGGGAGCGAGCGGCGCTCCGGCCCTAGAAGCTAGGCGTCGATCTGTCGCGCGGCCGCGCGCGTGCCGCGAGCGTCTGCGTGCGAGCTCGCCTTCTAGACTTCGCGAGTAGATGTCGTCGAAACCGCCGCTGCGGCAAGGCAGCTTTGGCGGCACGTCGCCAAGCGTTGAGGCCTCGCACGCGGCATTCGCCGCCGGCGTCCTCTTGGGTGGCCTTCCGGGTCGTGCGCTGCGGGCAAAGAAATGAGGCCGGCGAGCGTGTCGGCGACCGAAAGACAAAGCGAGTGGTGCACAAGAAAGCTGGCAAGACTCGGGGAACGGGAATTGCTGGGCTCTGACGAACGCAACTGAAAGCTGCGGAAGGTGAAGAGCACGTAGCGACGCGTAGCTTTCTCTTTTAGCCGCCGCCGTCGCGAAAAAGCGAGCGTCCGCTAGCGCTGAAGTGACGGAGATCGCCATTGCCTGCGCTGAAGTAGCTGGCCGGCTTTTTCGGCAAACACGCGAGCTAGTTTTGTCGAGTGAAAGACGCAACACCAACGGGGTCTCCAAGCCACTGGCGAAGAGCGGCACTATCGTCGGCCGAGCTTGCGGCGATTGCGAGCGGCCAGAGCGCATGGGTCGCCGCCGCCGATGCTCGAATGTTCGGCGCGGCTCTATTGAGCGAGTGGGCCACCGAGCATGTGTGCGCTCGCTGAGGCGGGTGGCGGAAGACTCCCTGGACGCCGGCCGTCAGTCACAGCCGACTTGCTGACATCTTCAGGTACAACGTAGGCTGTGCGTCTATGCTAAAGCGTCCAAGTGCCGCGCTCGTTCAGTGATCCCAGTTGCGACCAACTGTGGTGCCAAGCAGGTTCGACCGAGGAATTGCAAGAGATTCCCTACGTGCGGTTTGAGCTTCACTGCGTCACTTGCGACATGCGCCAGCGTCCGGCTGGTGACGCTTCAACCAAGCATCTAGCTGCTGCTGCTGCAGCTGCACATTGCAGCGACCGCTCTATCTAGCGGGACGAGTTCTCGGCAGTTCTGCTAACTCCAAATCAGTGACTGGCCGTGCGAGAGTGCGACGTAGCTGCCGCTCGCCCGGGCGAGAGAGCCATTGGCGATACAGACTGCGTCGCTTTCGCCCGGTCCCCCGCACATTCTCGGCCAGCGCTCGACGGAGCGGCGACCAGATGTCAGCCGGAAGAGGTTGCCGTCGGCCATCTTGGCCAGCGCTCGACGGCACGGAGACAACATGTCGGCCGGAAGCGGTCTCCGCCGGCCGCCACCGGCCCGCGTCGTCCAGCTTCGGGCGTGCTGCCACTCAGCGAGGCCTTAGTGGAAATTCGAGCTATCGCCTCGCCCACACCTGTCGGGTGGCCTGCTGAGAGCGCCTCGCTCGCACGCGCGCGCGGGCGAGCCTGGCACCTCCCGGAGCAACCCGAGCCGCGTGTGCAGCCTTCTCTGCGGCGGCCCGCGATGCCAGCCAGCTGGGCACCGATTGAGGCCGGCCGGCCGGCCGCGCCAGCGCGAGGGCGGGGCAGGGCAGGCCGCGCAGCAGTCTGGGGCTCCGCTTTCGCTTCCGAAAGCGGCTTCGCCTGCGCTTCCGCTCAGGCCGCCGCCAGGCGAGCGAACGCTGAGCGCGCGCCGATGGCCGAATTGATCGTGCGCCGCCGCGAGCAGGGTAAAAGTAAGAGTAAAGGCTAGGTGATTTGACAGCCTCCTCGTTTCTATAGTGGAGGGGGGGTGAGGTGGGCGGCGCCGGAGCAGAGGAGTCGTAGCAGCTAGCCACCACGGCTCCCGCTTGCATTGCGCAACGATGAATTGCACACGCGCAGGACTCAAGCCGACGCTCAGCGTCGTGAAGTGCGAGCACGGCGGGTGCTCGAGGTGGAGTGCCGCGGCGGGCTCTCATTTGCCCGCCGCATGCCGCAGGTTCTGAGCAGTGTGCAGTGCGCCGCTCAAGCGCAGACGCAAGCTAAGAGAGACGCCAGGTGAGCCGAGCCAGCCGCTCATCGGACGCTCCTCCTTGAGACGCTCGTCGTCGAAATGAGCAGGCCGTATTTTCCATTCCTTCCCGTGAGCCGTACAGTGCTGTCAGAGTTCGACATTACGAAGAGGGGGCGAGCGGGTCCATTGTTTATCTGCATCACCAGCAGCAGCAGCAGGCCGCAGCTGTATTTTTGCTGGCATCGAGATCCGTCAGTTTTGGCTGCTGCTCGCTCTTATTCTGGCCGCTGGCGTCAGCTAGAGTCTGGTCTAAGCGATTCCGTCGGCGCGCTGCATCCGGTTGCCCGGCGCCGTGTCGTCACCACCCCGCCCATCCGCCTCTGCCACCCTTCCCCGTCGCCGCCGCCGCTGAATCATGTTCGCTAATGGCGACGACGATGCGAAAAGCTAATTGCTCGGCAGCTCGACTGCCGTTGACTAGAGCGGCGCAGTAATTACGCCTCGAAATTGGTAAGCTAAACATTTTCCACGATTCGAAGGTTTTCGGCGGCGCGCCTGCTGAAAGTGACAAATTGGTGCCGACACTGATCCGCGCAGGGAAGTGCAGTCTCGGTGCGTTTCACCTCGGGGCTTGCGGACCGCGCGGCCACGGAGCGCCGGCGAGCCGTAGAGGATCGCCGGCGCTCCGTGGATAGCCCGACCCAGACCGAATCAGACTGCCCGTCGCCTGTCCAATCTAACTTTCTTTAAACTTCAGCCGCGTCTCGCTAGCTGGCACCAGCAGCGAGGCCCGAGGCTCTCCTTCTCCCTCTCTTCCTCTCTCTCTCTCTCTCTCTCTCTCTCTCTCTCTCTCTCTCTCCCTCTCTCTCTCTCTCTCTCTCTCTCTCTCTCCTCTCTCTCTCTCTCTCTCTCTCTCTCTCTCTCTCTCTCTCTCTCTCTCTCTCTCTCTCTCTCTCCCTTCCTCTCTCCTCTCTCTCTCTCTCTCTCTCTCTTCTCTCTCTCTCTCTCTCTCTCTCTCCTCTCTCTCTCTCCTCTCTCTCTCCCTCTCTCTCTCTCCCCTCTCTCTCTCTCTCCTCCTCTTCTTTTTCTCTCTCTCCTCTCTCTCTCTCTCTCTCTCTCTCTCTCCTCCCTCTCTCTCTCTCTCTCTCTTCCTCTCTCTCTCTCTCTCTCTCTCTCTCCTCTCTCTCTCTCTCTCTCTCTCTCTCTCTCTCTCTCTCTCTCTCTCTCTTCTCTCTCTGCTTCTCCCCTCTCCCCTTCTCTCATCTCTCATCCTCTCCTCTCTCTCTCTCTCTCTCTCTCTCTCTCTCTCTTCTCTCCCTCTCTCTCTCTCTCTCTCTCCTTCCTCCTCTCTCTCTCTCTCTCTCTCTCTCTCTCTCTCTCTCTCCTCTCTCTCTCCTCTCTCTCCCTCCCTCTCTCTCTCTCTCTCTCTCTCTCTCTCTCTCTCTCTCTCTCTCTCTCTCTCTCTCTCTCTCTCTCTCTCTCTCTGTCTCTCTCTCTCTCTTCCTCTCCTCTCCCTCTCGCTCGCTCTTTGGCGCAACTTTTGGTGTATCTGGTGCACTGGTTTGGCTATGATAGAGAACGCGCCGTCGTAGATAGGTGGCTCCGCTTAATCCGCTTAATCCTCAAGTGCTAAGTCGAGGCGGCGGTGAGCCTTGTTTCCGTCGGCGCTGCACGTTCACGCCCGCCCCCGCCTAGCCAACTGCCCGATTCACTTCAGACTGTCGGTACCCGGTGAGCTAACGTAGCGCGAATCGCGTTAGTGGAGCCGCCGCCGCGATCGTGCGAGCCTCAACAAGTGAGCCTTCGCGCTCCTCCGAAGCGGGACAGGAAACTGCCCCGGGCCAGATCGAGCTGGTTTTGTCCAGCGGTTAGGCCGCTCGCCCCGACCCCCGACGAATGAATTATATTTTTTTTATATATTGGGCACGTCGAGACCTTATATATATATATATATATATATATATATTTCACTTGTATAGCGCCCCAAGAGAAATTAGTCACCATTCAGGCGCTTCACACATGCCTCGGGGCTCGAGCCCACGACCTCAGCCAGACCTTGGTCGGGGCGAGCGCCTTAAGCGCCGGAACAAACCAGCTGACTTTGACGGCTCTAGTGAGCAGGACAACGCCCGGCAGTAAGCAGCGCCGTCCAAACGCGAGGCGTCGTAAAGACGGCGGCGCGTGGTGGAGAATTGCGACCGTTACGGCGACCGGAGATAATAATAATAATAATAATAATAATAGTACATTTGATATTGCGCCCTCAGAGAACTCAATCTCTTTCTGGGCACTTTCCGCCGGGTTCGGCTTGCTTCACGTACGCGCGCTCGCGACGCGCCGCGCTGCGCACGCGTGCGGCGTCGCCAGCCGCGAGAGCTGCGGTTCGCCTCACTCTCGCTCGCCGCCCTTCGCTCTGCCAATCCGAAGCTGCGGCGGCGCGAATGCGTGGGTCAATACGTCTTGGCCTCCAAATATGCATCTCATTAGAATTGCACGAGCGTGCCGAACAATGGGCGACGACGGGCGACGGGGGTAGGTGCATAAGAAGGATTACGGACCGTCGCACTGAGATGGCGGCGGCGGCGGCGGCCGATTCCCATCCAAACACACAACCTGCGCCCGCCCGCGCTGCCCGACCGTGCAAACAGCCGCCCTCGCGAGCTCGCCGGCGCGAGCGCGCGGCCATCGAGAGTTATCTCCATTCGATGGGTATTTGACTTCAGGTCATAAGAAGCTTATGGGATAATATCCTGCCCCTGGAATTTGAATTCATTAGGCAGAATACTGTTGAACATGCGGAGACGCCGGGCGCGAAGGGCTCCGCAAATCGCACCGGAACGATGGGCGGTGGCGGTCCGGTGAGTGCCGCGCCAGCGGCCGCGTCGAACCAAGCGCCGAGGTGGCCGGCGACACTCGGCTCAGACGACCGGCGCAGCAGCCAATCTCTCTCTCTCTCTCTCTCTCTCTCTCTCTCTCTCTCTCTCTCTCTCTCTCTCTCTCTCTCTCTCTCTCTCTCTCTCTCTCTCTCTCTCTCTCTCTGTCACACTCTCGATTTCTCTCTCTTTAACACTACCTCTAACTCAGCCATTCCCTCACACATACTCTGGCTCTCCCTCTCTTCTCTCTCTCCCTCTCTCTCCCTCTCTCTCCCTCTCTCTCTCTCTCTCTCTCTCTCTCTCCCTCTCTCCCTCCCCTCTCTCTCTCCCCTCTCTCTCTCTCTCTCTCTCTCTCTCCCTCTCTCTCCCTCTCTCTCTCTCACTCCCTCTCCCTCCCTCTCTCTTTCTCTCTCTTTCTCCCTCTCTCTCCCTCTCTCTCTCTCTCCCTCTCTCTCCCCCCTCTCTCTCTCTCTCTCTCTCTCTCTCTCTCTCTCTCTCTCTCTCTCTCTCTCTGTCACACTCTCGATTTCTCTCTCTTTAACACTACCTCTAACTCAGCCATTCCCTCACACATACTCTGGCTCTCCCTCTCTTCTCTCTCTCTCTCTCTCTCTCTCTCTCTCTCTCTCACGGAACAAATTAGCAAGACGTGACCGTTGCACTAGCCCTGGGCGGCAGAAACTTCGACCCGAGTTTATCGGCCTTCACCTTTAGCACCGCCGCCGCCCCGTCCCGGCTCGACTCGTCATCGGCTGCTACTGCTGCTGCGGTTGAGGTGAAGCTGGCCGGGGTCAGGGCGTGCGCGCCCTCTCGCGGGCCCCGACCCGTCTCAGCAGTATATTTCCTCTCACAGGTTTCGCGCACGGGAGGGCCAGTTTGTTTACTGACGCGCCGCCGGCCGCAAGCCAGACCGGGTTTAGGACCGCAGTCGCGCTAATCGTGTGCAACTTTAGAATAAAAAAACATTGGGCAAAATTAGCGAGCAGAGTTATATTGCTAAATAAACAGCGAATGCTCATTGAGTCAGCTCGAGCTCCGCGTGCAGTCGGCGGGTTAGCGAGATTTAATTCCAGCGTCAACGAATGTCAATTCCGCTGCTAATACCATTGAAAACACGCCGCACTCGACCTCGCTGACGCCGCCGTCGGTAATGAGCTCTCTCTCTCTCTCTCCATCTCCCTCTCCCTCTCTCTCTCTCTCTCTCACTGTTTCTCTCCAGCCTCCAGCGCTCACCGAAAACACCCCGCCGCCGCCGCCGCCGCTGCCGCTGCCGCCGCCGCGCCTCCTGGGCCGCCAAAGTCGACCGGCTTCGGCGGCGGCGTCGCGCGTGCGGCCCGCGGCTTCGCGGGCGAAGGAGCGAGCGGAGCGATCCGTCGCCGCATCCTCCTCTGTCTCGGAGCAGCACTCGAGGCTGCACCGCCGCTCGGGCCGAACGTTAACATCCTGCTTTACCGGCATTAGCCGACCTCCGCTTGTGGTGCCGCCGGGCGCGGCGCGTGCAAAGCTCTTCTACTCCGCTGCCGCGTCTCAGACAACCGGCCTCTACTGCCTTTCTTTTTCGTAATCCTTCGCTAAGAGGCTTTCGCAAAAGTCAGCTCGCGGTCTTCGCCCGCAGGGGGGGGGGGCGGCGGCGGAGGTGTCCGCTCCCTCTTCCTCTCGCTCGCCCGCGTTCGCTCGCCTCTTCTCGCTCGCGGCCGCTACCGCCCCGCCCGGTCCGTCTGTCGGTCAGACTCCTTCACTAAGCTCATTTTTGCTCAGTTTTCATTTGCTTTTGCTGCTTCTGCTGCTGCTTCTGCTGTTTCTGCTGCTGCTTCTGCTGCTGCTGCTGAGATGCCTCTCGACTCCCCCCCCCCCCGTTCAGGGCAGTCCGAGTCGTCCTTCCCGCGAGTATAGTCTCTCTCTCTCTCTCTCTCTCTCTCTCTCTCTCTCTCTCTCTCCTAACCCATTCGCACAGTCACTCTCTTATTTTCTATTAAGGACCTGCGGGTTAAATGGCTGCCGAAGGAGATCACTCGCTGTAACGTTGTTCTCCTAACGTCTGAAGATCGCGAGCGAAGCTCAGGAGAGACGCCGCCTTTCCCGTCTCGCGCGACGCCACGCTATCTCCCGAAGCCTGCTGCGCGGCACTAGGCCCGCTCGGGTATTCATTGAGCCGCCGCCTACAGATTTAGATTCGGATTTCTAAAATGCTTGCGTCCCAGTGGCAGATTTCTACCAATTACCTTGAAATGCTACGTGCGCAAACCGCCGCAGCCCTGCCGCCGACGCCGCTGTCGTTCAGGCGGTTTGCCGACCCTCTCGTCAAGTTCTCTGAATCTTCAGAATCGATTAACTTGACAGTTGCAGCGGCGGCGGTGACGCTCGGACGAGAGATTCTCGCGCTTGCCAGTGGCTTCGCTCAACGAACACGACTTGGCTAATTTTCGCCTATTTCGACAGTGCCGCACGGCTCGTTCGCGCGCGCCCTCGCCTCTTCTCTTCCGGCGTGCGCCACGAGAACGAGAAAGTGCGCTCGCAATATTCGCGAGTTCTTTCGCAGCAGCCCGCCCGGCCGCCCGCCGCTCCGCGTCGCGTCGCGAAGTCCCGCCCCGCCCGCGGAGCCGTCCCGCCGCCGCCGCCGTCAGCTGCGCTGCCGGCCACGCCGCGAGCAACGCCGCGCGCACAGGGCGGCTCACCTTGACGTCGTGCAGTCTTCGTATAGGATGTCGAACTCGTGCGGCGCCAGCAGCTTGCATCGGTTGACGCCGGGCTGAATGGCGCCGAGGCCGCGCAGTATGCGAACCTGCTCGACGTTGCACACCACCGGCGCTATCTCGAGCCGCTTCAGCTTGGTGTAGACCGTGTGCAGGCCGCCGACGAGGTGCTTGAGGAACAGGTCGAACGCCTGCGGCAGGCAGATCATGGGCCGCCCGCACACGACGAACGACGCCACCTGAGCGCCGCGGTAGTCCACCAGCTTGCACACGTTGTTCTCCGGCGAGTTCGGGGCATGCGGGGAGACGGCGTAGTGACCGCCGCCGCCGCCGACCGCGCTTAGTCCGAACGCCGCTGCGGCGCCCTTCGGGTACTTATCGACCCTTTCAATCGCGCCTACCGCCGCGGCAGCGGTAGGCGATCGCGGAGCTGCCGTCGGAGGCGGCGGCGATCGGCTACTAAAAGCCGGGCAAACTTCTTTGACCGGCGGCGGCGGCGGCGGCGGCGGCGGCGGCTGAGCCTGTTGCGGCGACGACTCCATCGTAAAGAGCTCGCTCGTCCTTCTCTCTCTCTCTCTCTCTCTCTCTCTCTCTCTCTCTCTCTCTCTCTCTCTCTCTCTCTCTCTCTCTCTCTCTCTCTCTCTCTTAGGTCGCTCGCTCGCTCGTTCGGCCTCGCTACTCGAGCACGAGCTGGCTGCGAGCGAAAGCAGCAACGAGCCGATGTCTGAGCCGATGCCGAGGCTTCATTTTATGACTGAGCCGGAGGCATCCGGATTCAGCGGCACCGCCTCAGCGGCCCTTCGCTGTCCAGGCGCTGGCCAATCGCCGGGCGGCGCCGGCGCTGCGCACGCCCCCCCCCCCCCGATCGCGAGGAGCCGTCCCAGCTGCCGCTTAAGATCGCGATAAACGGAATCTAAAGAGCGATAGCGTGCGCTATACTTCGGCGCTCCATCGTATCGTGGGCATTCCCACAGTCGGCTGCTAGGATATCGACAAGGCACGCCGAGCGAACAAGCGAGCGGCGATCTGTGCGACGTCACTGCAGGCAGCGCAGCCAGAGAGGATAAGCAGGGCTGAGGCTGTCACAGTTACCCAACTTTATCGTGTATCTCCCTCTCTCCTTCTATCTCTTCTCTCTCTATCTCTCTATCTCCCTCTCTCTCTCTCTCTCTCTCTCTCTCTCTCTCTCTCTCTCTCTCTCTCTCTCTCTCTCTCTCTCTCCCTCTCTCTCTCCGCCTCTCTCTCCCTCTCTCCCCATTCTTCCTCTCTGTTTCATGCTCCTCAGTCTATTTTGACATTGTTTATATGGGTCATAGCTCAGGGATAGGCTACTTGCTCTTCACGACCCAGGTCGTGGGTTTGAGGACTGCCGCTGGCAATCCTTTATTGCCAACTGCAAGTGGTGGTGACAGCCGGTAAGACTCTTCTGTCGCTATATAAATGAGGCTGTTAAATCAGCTAGCCTTTTTTAAAAGGCAGAAAAATATGACAGCTATGAAGAAAAATGCCCACTCCTTTGATGACGATTCGAAGCCGCCGGCTTCAGCAATAATCGAAATTAATAAATAATGAGCGAGGTCAGACGAGGTCGGACGAAGGCAAGCGCTTTTCAAAACCACCAGGACCGGAACCTGGAATTCATTCAACCTCGACCTTGCTCTCAACCTCGATATGTATTGGTTCTGATTTACCAGACTTACACGGATGAGCCAAGGAAGCTCCAGCAGAGCTGTGAAAATGGACGCGTCCACGCTGAGGAAATAAAGCTGTTAAAAAAAGCCAGTACTTCAAGTCGCTGAGGACTGCAGCAAGAAAGGATGGCACGCTCCCCAAGTGCGCCCTACCTCCCTCGGCACTGTTGTTCTGGGACAACTGTGGAAAGCTCGGGGAGCCAGATCGAGCCTCGAGCAAACAACGGGGGGCCAATACGTCAGCAGCGTAGCGAAACGCCGCCGGATGCGACGCCGGGTGGCGCTTCACTTTTGAGAGATCCGACCAAACTCCGACGAGGTTTGCACCATCAGACTGTCGGCAACAGCAGGTAAATGGACGAGTAAGACGCATAAGTGAGTCGGCTCGTCTGTGAGTCTGTAGGATCCTTTGCATTACCACATGCATATCGACCTGCTCGCCCTAACTGAAACTTGGCTAAAATCGATCAACTGTCTGACAATTAAAGACGCTACCCCGACTGGTTTCTGATTCTTTCATACCCCTAGATCAATCAAAACTGGAGGTGGAGTTGCTGTTATCGTGTGCTCGAAATTCACCTTCAAGCCATTTGCAGTACTCTCAAAGCAGTCTTTTGAATCGATTGTCTAGGTCTCACCCGAAAACAAGCTATCGGGGGTGGCAGTAGTCTATCGCCCACCAGGTACCAAATCCTCCTTTATCTCAGATTTCTCAGATCTCATTTCGATTCTGTGTGCAGGAAATCGATACTTCCTCGTTATGGCTGATTTCAACACTCACTTCGAAAAACTTATCTGACGCCTCCAGCGCTGAATTTCGTAGATTTACTAACTCATTGTATCTTGTGGCTCATGTGCACGGCCCTACTCACATCAAGGGTCACACACCCGACCAGATTTTTTCATGCAACTGCACTTTGCCATCACCAATTGTTACCAAATCCTGCTTGTCTGACCACATGCAGATCTCATTCAATCTACAGTGTGTGCCCGCCTCCTCTTCCTCTAAAATCACCTGTGAATCGCGAAACCTCAATACCCTTGAGATCGATGCTGTCCGTGAGAGAATATCTGCTTCGCCTCTGCTGCTCAGTCCTCCATCCGACCTGTAATCATCGGTAGATAGCTACAAAACGACGCTAGCTGACACGCTCGACGAGTTTGCACCTCTGACTAAGCGCAATGTGCGCCCTCGCTCAGACTGCCTATGGTTTACCACAGACATTAAACTAGCCAGGTCTACTAACCGAAAGCTTGAAAAACCATACACAAGATCGCGACTGACTGTCCATCGAAAGGCATATGAAGACTACTGAAGGTCGTACTAATCAATCATAGCAAAAGCCAAGTCTAGCTTCTATAAAAACATTGTTGAATCGCAGGTGCATAATCCAAAAATGCTGATGTCGACGATCAACCATCTCCTCAAGCGCTCCCAGATTAGATCCTTACCTGATGATCCTTGTGATGATCTAGCCGATCGCATCTCTCGTTTCTTTGTGCAGAAGATAGACAACATCAGGGAGTTTATCCCTGCGATGACAACATCCCCCCTAGAATGCTGTCCCCGATTCCTGGCTGCACCTCAATGTCTACATTTAAGCAAATAACTAGTGATCTCGTCCTGAAGTTCATATTCCAATCAAAGAAGACAGCAAGTCCTTTGAACCCTATTCCCACTGTCCTGCTCCTGCGTTGCATTGATCTGCTGCTGCCACGAATAACTACATCTTTAATATGTCGTTAGCTTTAGGTCATGTCCCAGCACCTTTTGTAGTCGGGCCACTTCTCAAGAAAGCGACACTCGACCAAGAAAACTTGAGAAACTACCACCAAGTCTCGCTTCTACATTCCTATCAAAGACACTGGAACGAGTCGTGGTAGACCAGCTGAACTCGTATATCGAAACCTCACACCTTGCTAGTAAGTTCCAGTCTGGCTTTAGAGCTAATCACTCCTCAGAGTCAGCATTGCTTAGGGTGTACAACGACCTACTTAGGAATGCAGACATGAGTAGAGTGTCTCTGCTTGTTTTGCTCGATCTTTCGGCAGCTTTTGATGCTATTGATCGCCAAGTTCTTCTAGAGCGCCTCTCATCTCGCCTGGGCATCACTGGCACTGCTCTGAAATGGACCTATTTCAGTGGGAGACTCCAGAGTATTGACATGAATGGACAAAGATCATCCGAGGTACCTCTGAAATATGGGGTACCTCACGGCTCCGTGCTAGGTCCGGTTTTTTTCACAGTTTATACTCGCTCTCTCTTTCTCTCTTTCTTGCTGATGTGATTGCCAAGCACAATCTAGGCTTTCACTTCTATGCGGATGACACTCAGTTGTACCTTTGCTTTGACCCCCTCTCAGCTTTCGAGCAATTCGAATTATCTCAACTCCCGTGCTGCATGTATTGATGACATCCGTTCATGGATGGCAGCAAATTTTCTTACACTAAACGACGATAAAACTAACCTAATAGTCATGGGCAAACCCAGTGTCATTCACAAAATGGATGTACTAATGCTAAAAATCGGCTCTGCCAGCATATCTCCTGTTGAATCAGCTTGAAATCTAATTGTCATGTTCCAAAGTGACCTTTCGTTAGACGACCACGTCAGCTCCACAATCAAGTCCGCATACTTTCAGGTACACAGCATTGCTAAAACTCGGGCTTGTTTAGAAAAGGGTACCACGTCTAAGTTGGTCCATGCATTTTTGACATCCCGTTTTGGCTTCTGTAACTCACTGCTTGCTCGCCTACCGGCATGTGCAATGAGGTGCTTATAACTGGTGCAATACTCTGCAGCTAGGCTTGTCCGTCGTGAGCGGTCCCCACACCTACACCACTTCTCGCCGACCTGCACTGGCTACCAGTCAAGCAACGGATCGACTTCAAGGTTTTGTCGCTCACTTTTAGGTCACTGCATTCTTTGGCTCCAGCCTATCTCTCAAATATACCCCCCCCCCCACCAGGCCAAGCATTGTACCACCGGCTTTTTGAATCCATCTGTTTACCAATACCTCGTACAAACCTCAAATCCTTTGGAGACCGTGCAGTTAGTCCGTATGCTCCCAAAGCCTGGAACTCAATCCCGACTTGCGTCAGAACACCCCCTGACTTAACCACATTAAAAAAGAACTTAAAACATACCTATTTAGGACAGCATTTAATGGGTCCCTGTGATTCGTCCTTCATGTGCTTGTGCGTGCTAACACTGCATGCTGCCACTTACCACACTTGCATGCTGACCCTGTGCATGTCACCCCTAACCATGTTATTTATGTTGTTTATCAAACATGATATTACTCACCATTCAATCGCGTTTCCCTTTGCAGCAAATGTAAAGCGCCTAGACAGAGATTGGGTTCTCTGAGGGCGCTTTATCGAGTGCATTATTATTATTATTATTGTTATCCCGGCCCTGTCCTTTATGTCATTATCTGGTCTAAGAAATATTTAAAACAATATAATTCATTTTTATAGAGCTCAAGAGAACTTAATCTCTATTCAGGTGCTGCTCATATGCCTCAGTGCTCGACCCTACGACCACAGCCAGACCTTGGTCAGGGCGAGAACCTTTTTAACAGCTGGACCGATTATAATAATAATGATAATAAATAATACTGATAAGTAATAATAAATAATAAAGATAATAATGATGACAAATAATGATAACAATGATAATGATAATGATAAATAATAAATAATAATAGTAATAATATCAATCTACCTCCATGTCTGTTGATTTTACATAGAAACAGTAAATTGGCTGAACTCCTTGGAATTCAAGAGCTGTTCCGTTGCCGCGTACGCATAGTTGCTAGCAATCGAGGTTGGATAAAACAATTTAGCATCCTCACTCAAACTGTTGCGTTAGTACAAGCTATAAAGGAATTTTCTTCATTTGACTCAAAAGAGGAGCGGCAATTGGCATGTCGTCGTAGCAGCACAAGGCCACGCGTGCCGTGTTTTGAGGGCCTTTTTATCATCGCCCGTCAACACGAAACACACAAAACAGAAACTTTAACTGTCTGCTCCTGGTTTGTGATTGGATGGCTCCTGATAATAATCATATTGCCAGTGTGGCGGTGCAATCGCGTCTGAAACGCCCTTACAGCTCCCTTTAGATGACTGGCAATCAGAAAATGTGATAGTAGCAAGGCGATAAGAACAATGCGGCCGCGACATGTTTGAAGGGTTATATATATATATATCTACATATATATATATATATATAATCTATTTTTAATGTATCTCCGTCTGTAACTCCACAAAGTCATAAATACCATGCGGGTGTTACGCAGGAGAGTTTTGTACTCACAGCCTAAGCGGCTTTCGGTACGCATTCGGTAGCCAACAGACTTCGTCTCACGCAACAAAGAGAAAGTGGGAAGCCTAGCAGAGTCAGAGGAGCACTTGAGGTAGTGAGTAGCGTGGAAGTAGCCGCTCAGAACCGCTGAAAAGGATGAGCCATAGTCGGCAGTAGGAGAGTAGTTATCGTTGCGTAAGAATTGTGGAAGCGAGTTCCACAGTCTAGGACCTGCAGAGCTAAAGCTTCTGTCGCCATTGGTCTTTAAGCGGAGGAATGGGACAGCTAATTTATTGTCCACACAGGACCTGAGGGCGCGAACAGGCTGCAACTGACGCAGCAGTTCAGCTAGGTACGAAGGAGCCAAGCCGTGGCGGGCCTTGTGGGTCAGCGTAAGAACCTTGCTCTGAATCCGTTGGTCAACCGCCATCCATCTTAGCTCTTTTAGAAAAGGAGACACGTGCTCAAACAAGGTACGAAGGAGCCAAGCCATAAGAGAAATTAATCTCTGAACCTAATCTTTATTCAAGCGGCGCTAAACATATGCCACGGTTCGAGCCCACGACTTCGGCCATCAAATATTTTCCCATTGACCCAGTGACCTCGAGGCACCGAGCACCTTAATCACTAGGCCAAACCAGAGCCGTGCGGTTGAACCACGTTGGCTGTCGTCGAGATTGTCTAGTAACTGACCAGTCTTGTCTGTCTGCGCGACTATTGGTGCGGGCTGCTACTCTACTGTCTGGTCGTGTAACGACATGCTGTGCGATCATTGTTGGTCTTTCGGTGAACCGCGAACTCTGTTAGCTAATTAAGTCGGTCGTATCTAGTTGTCAGTAAGTTCACAAGCAATATCAGAACGTACCCGCTGGCACCAATTAAATACCGATTCTCATGGCACAAGTCTGGCCAACGGCGTGCAGCTTTGGCAAGAAAAGCTAAATCCTTATTTTGAATTACCTTGTCTGCTTGAATTAAATGTCTGCTTTGCATTAGCTCGTTTGTGTTAGCTAGCGCTGACGTCTTCGATACCGTACTACATTCTTCACTCACCGCGGTGTCTTCTGTCTTCACGGATGCTGACACCCTGGGACAGGAATTAGATACATACAGCCGCTTACGTGCCATTATATTTATATATTTATTTGAATTTAATAAATTTTACCTATTTTCCCGGACATATTCAGCAGAGGACCTTCAGCAGAGAGCTTTCGGAGTCAGGCGACGATTATTCGGATATAGCACTTAGATCAGTTCGATTGCATGGGAATACTGACGACAATTATCTTCACTATAATAATAACAATAAGTTTGATATAGCGCTCTCAGAGAACTCAATCTATTTCTAGGCACTTTACATTTTAGTTACATTTTTATTTATATCGCCATGCTATCAAACTGATCATATTTGATCGCGCTTCCTATGTAGCAAATGTAAAGTGCCCAGAAAGAGATTGAGTTCTCTAAGGGCGGTATATCAAATGCATTACTATTATTATCACTAAAGCGAAACTCTCTTGCGGTGCCCTGCTGCTGAATATATAGCAGCAAGTGCCCCCCAACCAGCATGCGGTGCTGCTGAATATATCGCCCCCAACCAGCCCGCACAATGCAAGCTCGACACTCGTACTACCGGCAGCCAGCACTGCTGCTGCTGCTGCTGCCTCTACAGTCCCTACCTGCAGCATGCGATACCAGTCTCTCAGCGCCACATCCGTTCAACCTGCCGGCTACTGTGACGACCGGCCCTAGCAAACCGAGCGCTCATACTGGGCTGCAAATGTGTTCAGCCTGCGAAACCGGCTTTAGGATGCAGTTTAGCTATGAAAACAGCGGTAGATGTCATGCTTAGGCCGCCAGGGGGCAGTAGACGCTGCATGCGCCTGGGGGTGGGAGGGCAGTGGACGTTGTTCGAGTCGAGGGCAGTGGACGCTACTGGGGCAGGTGAACAGTCAATGCTGCTTGGATAAGGGGAGGGGCAGTAAACGTTACCCGGGAAAAGTAGAAAGTAGAAGGGGAGACATAGCCATAATGTCATGTATCTCCGTCTGTGACTCAACGAAGACTGAGAGGGTGTTATGTGAGTTTTTCTATAGCCCGCTCAACGCCTAAGCGGCTTTCGGTATGCATTCGGTAATAATAATAATAATATTACACTTGATAAAACACTTGCAGAAAACTCAATCTCTTTCTAGGTGCTTTACAATTGCTGCAAAGGGAAACGCAATTGAATGGTGAGTAATACCATGCTTGATAAACAACATGAATAACATGGTTAGGGGTGACATGCACAGGGTCAGCATGCAAGTGTGATTAGTGGCAGCATGCACAGTGTCTGCACGTATAAGCACATCAAGGACGAATCGCAGGGACCCACTAAGTGCTGTCATAAATAGGTACGTTTTTAAGTTATTTTTAAATGTGGTCAAGTCATGGGATGTCGTGACGCAAGTCGGGAGTGAGTACCAGGCTTTTGGAGCATACGAACTAAATGCACTGCCTCCAAAAGATTAGAGGTTTGTTCGAGGTAAAAGTAAACAGTTTCCGAAAAGCGGGTGGTACGATGCTTGGGCTGGTGGGGAAGTAAATCTGAGAGATAGGCTGGAGCCAAAGAATGCAGTGACCTAAAAGTGAGCGACAAAACCTTGAAGTCGATCCTTTGCTTGACTGTTAGTCAGTGCAGGTCGGCGAGAAGTGGTGTGATGTGGCGACTGCGCCGCTCACGACAGACAAGCCTAGCTGCAGAGTTTTGCACCAGCTGTAAGCGCTTGTTTGCACTTGCCAGTCTAGGACCGGCTGAGCCAAAGCTTCGGTCGCCAACGGTCACCATAGTTTCAGGAAATGTTCTAATTAAAATGCTGGCCACAGGCTTGACCTGCCGTTTGTTCTCGGAAACCATCTTCAGAGCCAGCAGTCTGGTCTAATTACACCCTTCCTGTTCCGCCTACCACCGAAGGGCAGCCTTGTGGCTTTGGCATCGCGTGAGACCCATCATTATAATAATGATAGTGATAATAATAATTGCTTTTACTAAACATTTTCGGATCTTCACATAACCTTGAAAGGAAGCTATGGGCTGATCACTGGCAATAAATAGAATGCACGAGACTTCAGCACATGTAAGCACACAAAGTACAAGTCATATTGACATGGATAATATCACGAAGCAAATGTGTGCTTTTAGCATTGCTTTAAATTTCAAGTCGATGGATTTTATAATGTCAGTCAATAGCCATTTCCAGGCTTAAGGAACGGAGGATTTGGAGGCAGTCTAATAAGGATTTCAGTAAGGCGCAGCTATACGACTCGAATTAAAGAAGCAGGTGGTGCTATGGAATCCAGAACAATATGAACTTACACATTAGTGAGCAGAAGCACGAGAATAAATGGACCAAAAAGTGATTGAGATGTGCTGGCAGAGCCGATTGTGAGCGTTAAACTCTCCAATTTCTCAATAACACTTGTTTTGCCCTTACCTAGGAAACTGGTTTTATTATCATTCAATTAAAGAAAGTTTGCTGCCATCCATGTGCGGATGCCATCAATACATGCAGCAAGGGCATTGAGAGAACTCGATGTGCTAGAGGACTGGGGGATTAGAGCAAAGGTACAGCTGAGTCTCATCTTATAAAAAAATCTTTGTAAAAGTGAAAGCTATACTGTCTGGCGATCACATCGGCAAGAGGGAGAGTATAAACCGTGAAAAGAACAGGACCAAGCCCTGAGGTTCCCATGTTTAAGAGGTTCGTCGGATGGTCTTCGTCTGTTCACATCAATTCTCTGAAGTCTCCCACTGAGATAGGATCTGAACCCCTACTAAAGAATTGCTCTCACCCCTAGAGCAGGGGGGGTGGTGGCACCGACCACGTTATTGGGCAGGGGCAGAAGCTAGAGCAGAGAGGCTGGTTGAAGCAGCCTAATGCCAGTCGATGATCAACAGTCGAGTGCTTTACGAATAAGCGCTCGTGATTTTGCACTATAATTTTTCACTACACGTGTATCTTGCCTCTCACTTGAAAATACTGGCTTTTCCCTTGTGCTAATCCGTTCACCTCTCCGAGCCTGATTTATCCAGGTGAAAGTAGCCTTCCTTGTTTAGCCTTACTTGGTTTTTTCTCTTGTTATATTTTCTTAGTGATTCTATAGGGCACAGATGGCTATACCTACATAATTTTTACATGTGAAACATGCAGGGCTATGCTTTTGCGTTGTGTGTTACAACGTTAAACAACTGTTTCTTGAGGCTGAGCATATCGATGACCAGGCAATGATCGCATACTGAGAGTGATTGAGTTTACACTGGCATTCTTGTGATTATGGAAAACTGTGTAGGAAAGTAGTAGAAGAGGTTCTTAATGAACCAACTTTTAGCCTCACGGAGTCTGCAACACTCTTTCAAGTGACATTAGCTTGAGAATCGTCAGCATAAAGTGATAGCCTATTACATGGGCCAAATCAAGTTTCCCGGAGTTCAGTTTAAATGGAAAACATCAAAGGACCGAGGACAGACCATAGTGGAACTCCACGTGTGACTGGTCTGGTGGATGAGGCTTGACATGACGCGAGACGGATTGAACACGACCGAACAAGTACGATTTGAATCACGAAAGTACCTCGCCTGCCAGACTGATCGCTATTCTCATACTTCCAAAAAGATACCGTAGTCACTAGTGTCAAAGGCAGCTGACCTACCTGCGCTAGGGCAATGCTACTCCGTCATCGTTACTGTATGGGATGTCACTGGTTAGACCAGTGGTTCTCAACCTTCCTAATACCGCGACCCTTTATTACAGTTCCTCATGTTGTGGTGACCACCAACCATAAAATTGTTGCGTGCAAAATTTTGAAATGCGTGTTTTACGATGGTCTTAGGCCCCCCCCCCCTGTGAAAGGGTTGTTCGACCCCCCTCAAAGAGGTCGCGACCCACAGGCTAGGAACCGCTGGGTTAGACGGAGGAGAGCGGTTTCAGTGGAATGCTACTAGTTGAACCCGAATGAAACTTTTCTGAAAATTCATTCTTTTCAATGTGTGCCACAAGCTGCTTAGACAATTGTTCAAGAGTCTTTGATAAAAAAAAAAAGGAGGAAGGAAAACTGGGCGATAGTTTGATAGGATTTCTGAATCTAATTCAGGCGTTTTAAACATCGGTCCAACTATGGCCGATTTGAAGGATTTATGTATGACCTCCTTTTCCAGAGCAGCATTAAAAATATGTCATGGCTGGACTAAGTTGGTCTGCCAGTTAAGACCACAGAAAGGATGATAGATGGGTCTAGAGGAGGCGAGCTCTTTTTTTTATTACTCGAGTTTCAGGTAGCCGCATCGCGAGCTAAAACCTCTGAAATTCTCTTAAGGAAAGTCACAGGTTACGATTCAACAATTGCTTTATTCACAGGCGCTTTATGGTGGCACGAATGTGCATAATTTTAGAGTGAAGGCTGAAAATCTGTCGACCGAGCCGTTAACAGCTGGGGAGTAAGACACCTCACAGAGTTGGCAGCAAATTATTCACCGTATTACCTCACGTATGTTAGATTTGTGCGAGCAGTCACACGCAGCAAAAGACGTCTCGGACAGATGCCGTTTATTACGGAACAAGGAACAGGGCCGAAGCGACCACCGCGCTAGCTGATGAGCTTCCGGGCGTGCCCATAAATGGGTCCGCTGTTCTCGGTCGGTGGCTGGTTAAGTCAGGAGGACCCAACGGTGTCTCAAATCCTTTGGAAACTGCCTTTATTTCGTATGCTCCCCAAGCCCGGAGCTCACTCTCGACTAACGTTACGCAATCCCCTCGCTTGACTGACATTTAAAAAGAAGCTAAAACGCATCTATTTATCGTAGCGTTTAGTGGGTTCACGTCATTCGTCTTTTGTGTGCTTACGCTCTGACACTTTGCATGCTGCCGCGAGCCGTATTTGCATGCTGACCCCGTGCATGCCTCCTCTAACCATGTTATGCTTGTCATTGAGCATGCTACTACTAACCATTCGACCATACTTTCTTTGCAGAATATATAGAGCGCCTAGAGTCAGATTAAGTTCTCTGAGGGCGCTATACAGACTATTATTCTAGTTATCATTAGTATTAACTGGTCATTAGGGGAGCATTTAAAGTATGGGCTACTCTCATGCGCTTGGTCATGAATCATGTGCATGATTCAGAGAGGCTGTGAGTGCCTTCTTGTGTGCTTCTAAATGTGCAAACGCAAGAGCGAATTTACTCAGAATAGGTGCTAAATAAGCTCCACCACGCGACATTTTCTCTAACTTACACTCGAGAGCACCCAATATACAGCAGCCTAGTCAATGCGAAAAGTTACCCGACTAGCATCTTTTTATCTCATTCACCTTGGTATTGAGCTGTAAAACAACCCCTCATCTCTGACTAGCAATAACGGCAAACTGATTCAACAGCCTCATATATATATAACAGCATAAGAGCCTTATCGGCCACCCCCATCCTCAAAGTGGGTAATAAAGGATCGCCCATTGCAGGATTCGAACCCACGACCTGGGTAGCAGAGAGTGACCACCTTACCCCTAGGCCTAGACCCAAGGGCTCTCCTATCAATTAGTACATCAACTTTAAGACATTGTCACTCACTTTCAAGTCACTTCTCTCGCTCTGGTCTACGTATCGTAAATACTTACTCCTTAAACTACTCTTGAAGCAGCGGCTCAGTAGACTCAGGTCGTCTATTGGTACCTCTAACCATCCTCAAATCCAGTGGAGACCATGTCTTCAGCTGCTATCGCTCCCAGAGCGTGGAACTCGCTGCCGATAGATATCACATTTCCTGACTTTATGATACTTAAAAAGGAAGCTAAACACCTTATCCTCGAGGGCTTTGCTCTACCTTCGTAAATTGTCTGCTGTGGACTGATGATTAACTAGGAAATTGTGCATGATATTATCACAAATCAGTTGATACGGTTCCTACCCATCATCTGTAAAGTGCTTACACAGAAATTGAGTTCTCCTAGAGTGCTGTACACATCTTTTATTATAATCATTATTATTATGAGCCCCTAACACTGACTCCAGAGTGGCAGCTTACCGACGCTAAGCCAGATCAAATTGAAAAATCAGAACAGAAGGTACGAGGCTTTGTACAAGAGAAGTTCAGCAAGATTTACTTTAACATAGATTGGTGCTCGATGACTTAAAAAATACGGAAACTGTGGGGCCGTGATGGCCCAGGTGGTAAGGTAGGGTGCTCTTCACGACCGAGGTTGTGGCTTTGAATCATGCAGTGGGCCCTGAATTGCCGACTGCAAGCAGTGGTGATAGCCATTAAGGCTCCTCTGCCGCTATACAAGTGAGACTGTCAAATCAAGTAATTGAATACTGTATGTCAAATAAAACGCCGATTTGACTCCACCCCGATCAAATTTGCAAGTGAAACCAGCTTCATAGCTGTTGATAAGGTTAAATCAAGGCAACGAAGACTTAGGGCGATGCAATATTGTGTAACGATGCTACTTGTGTGCCCTCAGTTAGTCTGGTCTTCCCCACAAGGCGGTATAAGTGGCCTGGACATGCCAGATCTAGTTGCAGAGGCTCTCTCTAATGATCGACCAGTGTTAGCTCACGCATTAGCCATACATAATGTTTCAACTCTCTCCCTGCATTACCGATTGCTGAAAAGTCTGCTAATAGGCTTGTCCGGTGTGAACGTAGCGAATGCTACACTCCACCACTTCTCCCCGACCTAAGCTAGCTCCCCATCAACAGAGCGTCAACCACTTCAAGGTCTTTTCACTCACTTTTCGGGCCGCCGCCCTTAATTCTCTCGCTACGGCTTACCAATGGGAGTACTTGAGCTAATTACTCCTCAGCCTTTTCCTCGAACCACCCAATCATCTGACTCTGGTCATTTAGCTGTGCTTCTAATCAAATTCTTCGGATACCGAGCCATCAGTTCTTTACTTACAGATGTTCAATCCAGGATGTCGAACCAATTTTTTAAAGTTAAACGATGATACAACCGAGTTCCTACTCAGAGGAGACTCTAAGCATATAGCGAGGCTAAGGGACTTTGCTATTTAAATTGGTGGTGCTGTAATTCGATCATCATCGTGTGCACAAATTTAGGTCACCTCTTTGATAACTGCAATAAATTAAAAAATTTCATTAGGAAGTCCTCATCAACAGCGAGTCGTCATGCTTGATCCTTGTCCGAGATTAGGGACTGCATACTACAGTGGCTGGCTAAAGATCTCACTAGCTCCTTTGTTCTGTCTAGGTTGGCTTACTGTAATTTAGTTTGACTGAGCTACCAAAAAGCCAGAAAGACTCTGCAGCCAGTGATTAATATTGCTCCAAGGTTGTTCAGCCAATCTCAAAGGTTCAGCGGCTGCTGTGAACAATCAAGGTCGACCGCCAGCCCGAAATGACTGGTGTCAATTACGGCCACTATACACTAAAGTATATCAGTATAAGGCATCTATACTGCCACCAACCTCCTGCTTGGAGCGTGCAGGGAGGATGACAGCACCCTGGTCGCGTACTGACACGATGGACACACACACACACACACACACACACACACACACACACACACACACACACACAGCACATAACTTCAGAATGAGCCCGGTCCACCGGCAGGCTAGCATCACAAACAGTAGAAAAACAGACAGAAAACGTGCATGCAAAAAACGGTTGTTAACATATGTATGTACAGCCCATCGTCAGTTAGAGTAATATCATAGGAAAGCATAAGTGCACACCGAGTTCTGTACATGACAGTGGGTTTCAGATGGAAACTTCCGTTACACTTGCATTCCACACATGTAAAACAATAGCCGGCACATCCGGGTGCGCAGATAGGCACATTCCTGTTGAGCAGCTTGCGATGAAGCTTAGAAGAACTTTAATTTGCTGCTTATTGCCAAAAGCATCAAACCGTGGATGGATGGGTGGGCCACAAAGAATAACAAAGCAATTCATGCTAGATTGAATAAGATTGACTTGCAGTTGAGGACGGTGAAAGAACTGGAGTCAGAGGACACCATCCTCATGATCTCTTGTACTTCAGGCTTTAATTGGAAGAGGTCAAAATGCTTTCTGTTAGACCTGCAAATGCCAGGCTGCCTGTCACGAAAACAACTCGTGGCCACAACAATAAATGCTGTTCTGCTTTTAAAACATGCAGTCACACTTAGGGTCAGGCAAATGTTTCCCAAAACAGAAGGCCCGGCGTTGTCTTTCCTGATCAGCCACGTGACTCGCTGGGTGCCATACATTAAACACCCTGGATAGCAGCTTTCCTGGAGAGGTAAAGTGTAAATGTAGAAGTTATTATAATATCTCTGTGCGATAATTTCGACTAATGCAAAACTTGTTTCATTCATACTGTAACTTGGCACATAATTGAGAAAAGAGTGGGACAAAATCTTGCGAGCTATCTATTTTGATGCCACCAGTATGGTTCTATCCCAGGTACAATAACTCTTTAACTTAAATGAACAAATCAGCTCACCAGCTTTACGTAAATAGTAACTTTAAAAAACTACTTCAGGGATGTCAAGATTAATTTTTCATTTGCTTCAAAACGGTTGTAGTGAGCAGAGTAGAGTCCTTGAGTAGAGGGGGGAAGCTGACTCACAAGTAAAAAGCCAGCACCATAGCATTGGGGATTCAATGAAAGGGAGGGACGTAAACCTTGGCAAGCTACGGGCAAACAGTGTGAGGTTTACATCAATGACAAAAGCTAAAACAAGTTTTCCATGGAACTACTCCATGGACATTACGTCAAGAAAGCATACCAAAAGCCTGAGTATACAGCATTGAATTTGATAACAGTGCAAAGCCTAAAGTGAAAGACAATGATTCTGATGGACCAAAAGCCGATACTCATGCCGATCTCTTCTTGCTCAAAAAAGTTGAATCCAGAACAAGCTCAACTGCAACCCGGCTCGACACATAACCCAAAGCTTAACTGCCAAACTTGAATGGAAGCATGAAAGCTCGATCGGAAGTTATTTGTAGTTGCACTGGCAAGCCAACCAGCAAAAAGCTAAGCAGTGGACCAATCTCAAGTAAGAATTTTGCTATACTTCCCACTGAATGTTTGGCCCTCTAGTTCAATCTGGTTGCTGAGGAACTGGCGAGGTGTGTCAACCTGCAGGGTGCCCATAATACCTTGAAGTCGACGGCAAATATGGAAGACCTGAAGCTAGCCTTTGAGCTGCCTCCTTGATAATTTTTTTGCTTTACTGGCAAGAAAATTGCTCAACTCATTCGATATAAGTTCTGGTACATAGTGCCAGTGCCCAGATACTGAGCGGCATTACCATCATGGCTACTAGAGTCTCACCGAATGCTAAGGGCTATTCCAAGTTGCAAAAAATGTTTGGTAATCATTGAAAATGGCAGCTAGCCACATGCAGCTCCGGTCACAGAGTTTACAACCCCTAAAGTCTGGGCTTGACAAGCGGGTGCCCAAGAAAGAGAAAGTGCAACAAAGAGACACAAACACACACGCTGGCGATACTATGCCAACGACAGAAACCAATGGAAGAAGCAAATAGGCAGCTTACCGGATTTTCGACAGTTTTTGGAGGATGACACTCAGTTTTTCTAAGAGACGCTCATCAAGATTTGGAATCTTCAGCACCATTGCACAGCAACGGAACCATGCCTCACAACTGCAACTCTCCAGGAAGGCTGGTGTCACGGTTGACTCGACAGTGAGCAACATGTACACATCGAGGACGGCAGGCAAGTGAACCTACGACCAGCAATTATACTGCTCAATGTATGGCTGCAGAGTCTCGGAGGCTCCAGACAGCAAGCAGGGATAATGTTTCCATTTGAAAAAAACAGTGGCTACAAGATCTGCATGTCAGCAATCAGAAAGGTAGAGCCTCAGCTCCATTTACTTAAATGAACCTATTGTATGCCCGTCAGTGGCAATGTATGTCATCAATCATCAAAAAAAAACTATCGGCTAAAGAAAAAGTGCCCAAGATCGAACAGAGTAGAAAAAGTAGGCTTATGGTACTGACAGGGTCTTCTAACAAACTAGTTGTCTTCTCTACAGTGGCAAATGCGCATCAACGTATTCATGACACCCTAGCAATTTTGTTTTACTGAAAATTAATATTTAAGCAGCCAGAAAATATCGATCTCCAAGAAAATAAGAGGTGACACAGGTTGGAGGAGAAAAAGAAATAAAAAACGTTTTAAATTCCATAAATAAGCCTGTTGATCACAGCGGCATTTTCAAAAAGGTTTAGATGAGCCATGAAAGAACAACAGAAGATATAGGCACAAAACTGGAGCAAAGCAAATCACTGTTATTATCACATGATAACCTGCACCGGTTACCTTCGTCGTCGGCTTGAAGTATTGCATGATGACCGAAGTTCCCTGGTAGTAAACAAATAGCTCCTTCGACCTTTCTTCCTTAAGTTCTGCTTTCAGCAAGTCAAAGGCGTTGGCAATCAAGTCGGCTGAAAGTAAGGATATTATTATTACAGTTCACGATTTATGGTCACCGACCAGATTCAGAAAAAAGCGATCGTTCAAGCTAGGATACAGTGAACTAGTTAAGCATGTGTACACATCGAAATTCTTTCCCTCCATTACTGTATCCATTATTAAGGTCTAGTCATAGTCCAAATATGAGGTCAAGCATTCCTCACTCTCATCCACCATACTCTGCATCTTCAAGCATGTCACCGCACATTTTCATGGACAGTGAGCATCTTTGGCTGGTATGGACATCGACATACGACCAAATTGATAAAGCATAACTAGTTGATGTACTGATAATATTAATAATAATAATGCACCTGCATAGCACCCTCAGAGAATGTAATCTCTTTCTAGGCAATTTATATTTGCATCAAAAAAAGCATGATCGAATGGTTAATGGTAGAGTAGTGCGTCAGATTTCCGCCCAAACTTAGCAAGTGATTGTAAAGCCAATCACCAGGTGAGCATGTTTGAGCCACTATTTTGTAGCCAAATGGCTCAGCATAAATAGGTTCGCACAGCCACTGCTCAATTAGATTTGCTACAGGATAGTAGCTTCGGGATATTTCATATAAAATATAATTCATTTGTATAATGGCCCCGGAGAACTTAGTCTCTATTCAGGTGCTTCACATTTGCCATGGGGCTCGAGCCAACGACCTCGGTCATCAACTGCATTTACCTTGACCTTGTTTGTGAACAGTTTGTGTGGGTGATAGACTGGGCACGTGCTCTATCGCTTGATCTCTAAAAGCGATAACTGAAATGGTAGCCCTATAGCAAGTTGCAACATAGGCACATAAGGGCAGCTAAATCAGGTAAAATGATTGGCAACATCAGAAATGAATCATCCACGAGTTTTGCATCGTAGGTGTCAAAATGTCAACAATCAATCATCGCGACAAGTTATATCTGGTAGGTTATACAGGTTAGTACCACTCTGCCAGCAGTGTGTGTACCGAAACGGTTAAAGGTTCACAGGAAAAAAATGTAATGCTGCCTCACCCTAATATGGCAGCAGACATGCACAATTAAAAGTGACCTATTGCATCAGTTGTAACATAGCTTCTTACAGGATGACTCTATGCTTACACCGAAGCACAGCAAGTCGCAGCATAAAGCATGCCTAACTGCCTGATAGACGACTTTTGGTTCACCACCTACCTACTACAAAAGAATACTAGCTGATTTAACAGCCTCTTTTTGTACAGTGACAGAAGAGCCTTTACGGCTACCACCACCTCTTGCAGGGGCGATAAAGGATCGCCCACCACAGGATTCGAAACCACGACCTCGGGACCGAGGTCTTGAAAAGAAACCGCCTTACCTAGTGAGCCATCACGGCTCACCATAAGTAGGCTCAAAGCGGCAACTTGAACCATGAGCCTCTCAGAGAGGCTCATGGTTCAAGTTGCCGTGAAAGCAGTTGGAGTGGGCACGCAGTCGTGCACGCACAGCTAAGCCGTGCATTAATCTCCCCCTGTTCACGGCTACACCCAAGGGACTAGAGATGAGCCTAGGCCCCAACCGCCGACTATATCGGAAAGAGCGCATTGGGTGACACATCCGGCGTCAGCATCCGGCCCCCACTGCCCCGGGTGAGATCAAGGTTAGGCCTCGCTTGGCAAGCAGTTGCACAATTCTGGATAGGCGGGACACCACAAGTGGCTCACTCGCGGCGCACACACACACGGAGTAACAAACCTTGACTCAGATTCTTGAGCAGCAGCAAGCAGGAGAGCAGCCGAACGTGGAGGTCGGGGCTCTTGACGAACACGAGCCTCGGCCGCACGGTGCCGCTGCCGCACGCGTTGGAACTGAGCGCCTGCTGTCCGTCAGTCGCCGTGGACGCTCTGTCGGCGCCATCGGACAAAGGCAGCAGCGGCCTGTACAGCTCCTCGCACAGATGCCGCATGGTGGCAATGAATGCAGTGTTCTGCAAAATACCCCTCACGTGGGGTCGTCGAAGACGAGGAAATGTCGCCGATGCGCAAAAGCCCACGACAAACGAGCTTGCTTTTGCGAGAGAAGCTCTCGCGCGACGGTCGACAAGACGCATCCACTTCCAGGACCGAGCGCGCACACTCTCGATGACGCTGGGCACGCACCTGCTTCGTCTCGCCGCGGTCGGCGAGCAGGCAGCCCCAGTAGATGAACTGGAGGCTCGGCAGTCCGAGCCGTGCAGCAGCCAGCTCGGCGTTGTCTCGAAGCCTCCTCACTATGAGCGGCGTCAGCTGAGGGAGCGAGCAGAAATGGAGCAGCAGTGAAACGGCGCCGCCGCCGCGCTACTTAAGGGCTGCGGCAAGCTGAGCGAGAGGCTGCGGCGGGCTCGCGGAGACGGCAGACGAGCGGTCGCCGCGCTTGCTCGCCGTACCTGCTGCGCACTGTCGACGAGTCTGAAGCGCAGGGTCGCGTCCAGCACGGCACTGCGGCTGCAGCTCGGCGCCAGGACGTCTCGGACGATCCACTCCAGCGAGAGTGACAGCGCGTCGTAAAGTGAAGGCGCCGGCGCCTGTCAACGTAGGGTTAAGGCCGTTCAGCCTGGGCCTCTCTCTGAAGGCCACATGTAACACACGGCAGCGGCTCTAAGACCAGGCACGATGCAAGCGACGACGTAAAATGCAATCTTGTAGACACCGGGAGCTCTGCATCGCAGGCTGCTCAAAAGAGCGACACGGCAGACTTACAACAGCCACGTGCCTCTTGACTTACAAGTTGACTCTCTAGCGAAGCTTTGAAGCTAAGCTCCTAATGCTTCAGCAGACAGCCTCACTGACAATAGTAGTAACTGTGGAAACCCACGTGGCCATTGAGCATCTGCATTACCTTCGGCTTTCACATTTATATCCTCGAGGCTGTCTTGTCTTTAATGCACCTTCAATTTTATGATGGGGGTAATTACAATGATTTGAAAACTTTGATTTGCACACCCATTTCTTATGCTTGCAACACAAGGTAACACAACCTGAGAGTTTGGATATATTGCTTGCTGCATGCTCGACAACGTGCTCCAAAATTTGAGCAATACTTCAGCGATGCCTGCTATGCTAATAACGTTCAATGCTTGTGCAGTCACGCCTTTTTGCTCGGAGCAACACAGCAGGACGACCTGAGCACGGCCATGTCAAATCGAAGCAACGTCGATTGAATTTTTCAGATGCCTTCACTCTGTTGCTCCGGCCAGCCTATCGGACATACTTCCTACTCAGGTTTCGCATCACACAACCCACTCTTCTGACTCGGGTCGTTTAGCTGTGCTTTTAAACAAATTCAAATCCTTTGGAGACCATGCCTTCAGTTCATATGCTTCCAAGGCCTGGAACTCACTAACGACTGACATCACGTCATTTACTGACTTGACTATGCTTAAGAAAAAGCTAAACACCCACCAAGTCATCACATCCTTTGCTCCGTTCGTGTGAATCGTCCTGTGTGCAGTAACCAACGCTTAAACTATGCATTTTATCATTAATCTGGCCAGATATGAAATGACCTTAATTTTTTTTAGCTCTATAAGGATGCTAGTTAAGTGTTTTATTATTATTGGTAGTAGTAGTATTAAATGCAGCCAACGGTGCAATGTGTTCGACATCGGGCACTAGCATGTACCTTTGCACAGCCAAGCAAATGCTGAGCATCGAGTAGTTGCAGCACATCCCCTTTAGCGGAGATAAATTGTAGGCGGCTACTTTAGCTTCATTAAAGTTGTGGTTTCAGGTAGCCAGCTAATGTCGTGTACCGATCTGCATTTACCCAAGTGAGCAGTCAGATATTTCAGCAAAACCTCACGATTTGTTCTCTAATTTCGTGGTATAAAAACCGATCCACGCACAGCTCAGGCAGTACAAACAGAAATCCTGCAGGCACACTTGGCAACAAGGTAACTGGTGGGATGACTCAATGATCTCGCAGGCCATCCTTAGTGCACGGACGAAGTCCTATCGGTCGCGAAATTGAGAGGGCATCCACCGGGACACTACGGGATTGTGGGTTTGACTTCATCGGGGTGGGGGACCGACCAAGATTACATTCGGATTCATCGGAACCACAATCGACATCTGTGTGGCAAACTTGCATGGCCATAGTCAGAAAAGCTTAACCTGTCCATCTTTATGGAGCCTTCAAACTAGTCAAATTCTTTCAACCTCTTTCACGAAGCTTAGAACAGCATGTTGCACTGAAGAAGAATAACACCACAGGCATCCCTTTCACCTACAATGCAAATTTTAGCAGCATTGTAGTAGCTGCCTTTGCCTTTAATCACACAGACATCGATGAAAGGATCATTTCATGGTAACTACCAATCAGTGAACCACATGCTTGCACTTCTGTGGCTTACTTGCTCGGGCTTTACCATATGGATCTTAACTCGACACTAGCAGAAGACAGAGCATCTGCGAGGACTCCATCCAAGCATTTTCGAGTGTTTAGTTAAGCTTGCCAACCTCCTAGATTCATGCACACTTCCATGCATGCTTAAATGTGCACGTAAGTGCATGCATACGCACACGTCCATGCCCACATGTATATCTACGAGTGGAGAGACATTCATGCACGGGGCGAAGGCAAAAAGAGTCGCCGAGCATACAGTAACTAGTCATAGCAGAAGCTCACCTCAGCGGATGTGCGAGCAAGTTTCTTTTTGCGTTGAGCACCCAAAAAGGAGTTCTTAACGTCAAGTTTCGGCTTTAGCTCGCTGAGCACGTCCTCTGTCTGTTTGTCCTTGAACTGCTGCACCCTCTATGGCACAATGACACAGCAGATCAGCTTGAAGCTTTCAAAAAACCTAGCTCAATGGATAACATTGATTGCAATCACAACTCCAAAGTACACGAGGCAGGCTCATCAGTGGCCCAACAGTAAAACAGTATCAGTGGCCCAACAGTAAAACATGACAGAAATGTCCAAATGCACCATCCTAAGCCAGCCAGCCAACCTACATGATGTCTGAGTGCATGTTTGCACATATCCCACGTGTATATGACCACCAGCATTTGGCAACGGCTACATTGAGAAAATACTGAAACATCGCACTAGTTCACGTGACACCTGCATAAACGGCAAGGGGATCGATTACGAAGCAGCCGATTGCCAAAAGTCAACGGTCATTCCTTGCAAATAATAATAACAACAATACACTTGATCAAGCACCCTCACACAACGCGAATCTCTTTCTAGGTGCTTTACATTTGCTGCAAAGGAAACACGATCGAATGGTACAGGATCCTATCGAGCGATGCCGCCCACAGCGTGCATACCACAAACCTGCATGCAGCTTAGACACGTACAACATTTCCAAAGTGCTGTCATAACAAACCTAGCTTTGCAGGCTCTAAGCACATGCAGCTGGCAGGCCAAGCTGTGCACACGCGTCTCGTTTGCATAGCTCCTAACCTGCAGATTCTCGAGCCTCAGCTTGAGGCTCGTCGCCTGCTTTTCAAGTATGTCATGCTGACTCTGCAGGGCCTCAAGCTGCAACAGCAAAGATCTGCGAGCATTGATGGCGAGCCAGCACTGCTCAGCACCGCCCGGTGGCTCAGTTTCGGTGCTCGACTTGTCAGCATGGCTGTATGCCAGCATCGAACGCTAGTCCGAGCTAATGAAAGAGGCGCCGCAGAGGCACAGGCCACTGTCTACCTCTGCCGAACACGACAGCAAACCATTCCGTAGCATGCCCGACAGGCATGACCCAAGCACAGCTACCGAAGCCGACATGCAAGCGAAGCAAAGACAGGACAAAGGCACCGCACCTGCTTTTTCAGTTCGTCGTTAGCAGATCTTAAGGCTTCAAAGTTACCACGTAACCTCTTGTTCTCCTTGCATTTGTCTTTCAGCTGCCTACTCAGGATCGCTACCTTCTCTTTAGCTTGCTAAAAACAAATTGAACGAGGCAGTGTAACCAATCGAATAGCAGCTGATGCAGCATCGGCCCAGGCTAATAATAATAATAATAATAATAATAATGCACTTAATAAAGCGCCCTCAGAGAACTCAATCTCTCTCTAGGCACTTTACATTTGCTGCAAAGGGAAATGCAATTGAATGGTAAGTAAATTCATGCTTGAAAAACGAACAAAATGAATAACATGGTTAGGGGTGACATGCACAGGGTCAGCATGCAAATGTGGTTAGTGGAAGCATGCACAGTGTCAGCACGCATAAGCACATCAAGGACGAATCACAGGGACCCACTAAATGCTGTCCTAAATAGGTGTGTTTTTAAGTTCCTTTTAAACGTGGTCAGGTCAGGGGATGTTCTGACGCAGGTCGGGAGGGAGTTCCAGGCTTTGGGAGCATACGAACGTATGCTGTTCGGGTGTTATTAAACCTGAAGCATGCACCCTTAAGAGCCGTTCGTTTTCTATGCTATCTGGCATCAAATGGCTATCTGCCTGATAGCCTGAAAACTGCTGGCTCTGCCTTGTTCTTAAGATAACCAATAGGGCAATAATTGCAGTGGCTTAGGGCTGAGCTTCGTCAAAGATACGGTGGAATAGTTAGCAAAAGAAAGGAAATTATAAGCCTCCCACTCGTATTGGGGTGCTGATGTAATACAATATATCTCTATCTGTAACTCCACAAAGACTGCACTCGTATTACACGGGAGAATTTTCTATAGTGCACTCGAAGCCTTATCGGCCTTCGGTAGGCATGTGGTAGCCAAAAGGCTTCATCTCATGCATCCAAGAGAAAGTGAGAAGCAGAGTCTGAGTCAGCAGGGCAGTCAAGGAAGTGACGTAGAATGGAAGTACTGGCTCAGGACAGCTGGAAAGGATGTGCCATAGTCGGCAGCTGGAGAGTAGGTATTGTTGCATAGGAATTGTGGAAGTGAGCTCCAAAGGTCACAACTGGTGGACCAAAAGCTCCTGTTGCCAACGGTCTTTAAACATAGGAATGGAGTAGCTAATGTATGGTCCATAGAGAAACCGAGGGCACGATGAGACTGGAACTGGTGCAGCAATTCAGCTAGGCATGAAGCAGCCAAGCCTTGGTGAGTCTTGTAGGTCAGTGTTAGAGCTTTGCTCTATATGTATGATACTCTATATGCATATATATCTATATGTATATATATATATATATATACATATATATATATACACACACACACACACATATATATGTGTGTGTGTGTGTGTGTGTGTGTGTGTGTGTGTGTGTGTGTGTGTATATATGTGTGTGTGTGTGTGTGTGTGTGTGTGTGTGTGTGTGTGTGTGTGTGTGTGTGTGTGTGTGTGTGTGTGTGTGTGTGTGTGTGTGTGTGTGTGTGTGTGTATACACGAAAGCCTCATTTTTATAGCAGCAGAGCAGCCTAAACGGCAATCCCAGGTGCTTGCAGTAGGCAGGCAATAAAGGATCGCCCACTGCAGGGCTCAAATCCACGGCCTGAGTCGTGAAGAGTGGGCACCTTATCCTTGGGCTAAGACCCAGAGTTCATGTGACAAGCCACTGGTGCCATGGCAGTCGTTACCACTCCAATCAAAAGAGATGGACCACTCTAGTATTCAACAGCGCAGCAAATAGCAAGCAGCATTTCTTGCAGTAAGCCAGAAGCCACCACCGTGAGCTGCAGAGTGGCTGATGACAGCTCCGCAGACTGAATAGCAGCGCTACGACGAATTAGGACATCCTGCCACTGCCAGGCAGAGATCGCTGTGCGGTTCGCGCAGACCGCGCTGCAGGCCGGCAGGGAAAGATGAAGACGACGAAGCAGTGGGCAGAACAAGCACAACAACAAAAGCCCTTTCTCGGCAGTGCGCCTCCTTTCGTCGTTAGCACAAGGACGACTGCATCCGTCCGACGCACCGCCGGCTGAGCAGCAGGAGCAGAGGTGAGCAGCAGGAGCAAGCAGCTTCAACGTCGAGCGTCTCACCATTTCGACTTGGGAGCACTTTTCGTCGGCGCTGCGGTGAATGACGCGCGCCAGCTTTCTGTAGGCTCTCTCGATCTCCTCCTCCCGGGTCTTCAAGCGCAGCTCACGATCGTGCAGCAGCCTGTTCTCCGTCTGCAGCGTCATTCGACAGCGGCGGCGGAGGAGGCGATGAGACACACGAAGACTAAGCACCGTCAAGTCGCTGCCGAATGCTACACACAACAGCGACTGGTGAGAGGAGCGCGAGCTCGTGAGCCCACCACATACGCGACCCTCGATCGCCAGCCATGGAGGTGGCGCCGCCGAGCAGCGCCAAGGCAGACTCCCGTTCGGCGTGCGCCTGCTGCTGCTGCACAGCACGTTCGGCACGCGACCGCCAGCCAGCCAGCCAGCCAGCCAGCCAGCCAGCCAGCCAGCCAGCCAGCCAGCCAGCCAGCCAGCCAGCCAGCCAGCCAGCTGCTGCGAACCTTAAGTCGAGCGCTGATGTCGTGCAGCTCCTCGTAAACGTTTTCGAACGCGGCTCCATCTGCCGCTCGAGAGCTAGCTGCCGCCCGGCTTGCTGAGCGCGATCGGGCGTTGATGCCGCTTCCGTCGTCATTATCCGCGACGGCGTCGTCGGCCTCCTCTTCGTCCTCCTCACTCTGGCTTGAGCGCGAGCTGCAAGAGCCGATACAATGCCGGGCACGAGAGGCCACCATCTTGTACTCGTCTGCTGTCGGATCGGTAGTCATGTTGTCCTCCTCATCATCGTCTTCACTTTCTTCGTCCGTGCAGCCCTCATCATCTGACGGCTCGACCGTAGCAAAGGTCACTGCAATGTGGGTAAAATGACGTGGGTCATAGCGACCCCTGCAGCAGGATTCAGCAACGGCTTATTTGGGAACTGGAAATAACGTTGAACATGGCAGCTGAACGAAGGCCCACAAACGGACAAGGCCATGAACACGCCGCCAGTGTGGTGCTTAGTTTTTTCTGACTGGTTTTAACAGCTCTCTATCGTTACCAATATTTGCACTTGCAGAAGCTCAGGTACATCAATAATAATAACTATTAGTATTAGTATTATTATAAGACATTTGTATAGCACCATAATAGAACTAAACCTTTTTCTAGGCATTTACATATGATATGCAAACGAAACGTGTCAATCGGTTAGTGATGAAATACACAGTGTATGAAGGAATTTGCACATAAATGTTAATTCAAACGAAATCAGCTAATTTGGTGAGAAACATGTGCCTTTTTGGCTTCTCTGTAAATGTCGTCAAGTCGGGGGGGGGTGTCGCGATGTCAGTCGGGAATTAATTTCAGGCTTTGGGAACATAAAAATTAAAGGCACGGTCTCGAAACGATTTGAGGTTGGTTAGGGGCACAGCTAAATTACTTGAGTCAGAAAGGCAGGTGGTAGGATGTCTAGCCTGGTTGAGGAGTAGTTCTGATAGGTAGGCCGGAGCAAGAGAATGACGGGACTTAAAAGTGAGTGACAGAACCTTGAAATCGGTATGCTTCTTGTGGAGGAGCCAGTGCAGGTCGCCAAGAAGTGGTGCACTGTGGCAACTGAGACATTCACGACAGAGAAGCCTAGCTGTAAAGTTCTGCATCAACTGCAAGCACCTAACTGTACAGGCCCGAGTGGTGAGTTACAGAGGTCGTGACGGAATGTCACAGATGCATGGACCAGCTTGGATGCGGTTTCCCTGTCTAAGCAGGCCCAAATTGTTGAAATGGTACGGTTGAAATGGACAAATTCGACTGAAGCTGACGTAGTCGTCCAGTGAATGATAATAATAATAATAATTCGTCTACACAGTGCCTTAAGAGAACACGATCCCTATCGAGCCGCCTTGGAGAACTCGCTCTTGGAGAACCAGTACTCAAGACTGCCGTGACAGTGTCAAGCATGCACAAGCAAACAGCATCATGCTTAGGGCCAGCATTATAAAGCAAACATGAAGACACACGCGGCCAACGAATCGTAAGACGTGTGGCTTGTAACAGGCACTATAATGCACAGACAGGCATGCAAGAAAAGCAGACAGGAACAAAGGCAAGTTCACTGGGGCGAAGGAAAAGCTGGCTGGATCAGCCATATGTTTAGCTGAAACTTGAAGGATGCAAGGTTATTGCACATTGTGACCGTATCCAGAAGAAATTTTCAGACTTTAGGTGCATATAGGCTGAGGGCTCAATCACCAAAAGATTTTAATTTATTAACTTAGTGTGGTGGGGTAGGAAGACGGCGAGATGCAAGATGACTACATGCTAAGGAGCTGGTGGTGCGAGAGCACACTGGAAGAACAATCTAGGATAAGTAGGCTGGAGCTAGCGAGTGAAGTCAAGCCAGACTATGATCTTGAAATCGATTCAATGCTTGATGGAGAGCCAGTTAAGCACAGATCAAAGTGGGGGTGATGTGGTAGCTACGCCATTAACGACTGACCAGACAAGCCGCATAGTTGTACACCAGTTGCAGCCGATTAAGGGCACATGCCAAGAGTCCTACCAAAAATCAGAAATTGCAATAATCTAGACACAATGTCACAAGCGCATGAACTAGTTTGGCTGTCGTACTCCTTTGTAAGCAGGCCATGGTTTTGGCGAGGTTCCCTAATAGAAAGTAGGGCTAGCATGACAGTGGACATAATGTGCTCATCCAATGACAAGTCGTTTTTAGAAAAACATGATTAGATTACGGGCAGACGTCACTGGAGTGTTGCTAGCTGAACCAATCTTGATGGCAAGGTCTTGTTACTTTCGAGAAAGGTCACTTTGAAACACTACAACCAAATTGAGTGCAGATGAACTTATATAAGCACAGGGTTACAACAGCAGCCACATTTAACAAAACTAATCACTTCTATATTGCTTCTTTTACAGCAACTGTAAAGTGCCTAGAAAGAGATTTAGTTCTCTGAGGGCACTATATATAAAATGTATTATTATTGTTATTATTATACTGCCATTAACTGGGCTTACAGATGGGTGAACTCACACTGTGCACTGGCATCAGCTGGAACCTTAAACATCCGATCGCTAGTTTTACCTGCCGGAGTCGATGGCTGCAATAAGCATTAAGCATGGTCAGACATCATCCTCAGCAAACATGCTGGGTATAGATTCTGTGGGCCAACTGCCGCTATATATTATGAGTGCCTCGTAGAACCTCGAACCTTGTATAGCAACAGCAGGAAGCCGACTGGGCTGTTGTTGGTTACGATGATGCTGCAAACAGCACCTCTTGAGACTGCAGCAAGTTCATTCCTGGTTGCGAGCAGGCACCACGGCAAATACAGGTGTATAACTAAGCATAAAAATCTGCGCACAGACGCATTTTTGGCACGGACGGCATCGCTCCGAAGCCCAGATGGCCCAGACAATCACCTCAAAGCATCGCACAATATGAATTTGATTTCAGAATCTCATTTAACGACACTGGTTCAATTGTTTTGCTGAGCAACTTCCACTTTTCCGAGGACAACCGGAAGAGCAAAAGCAATGCATAAACACACGCGCCAGCCATGGAGCCTTTTTGTGACGTTAGCTATTTTCGGAAATCTGAGATCGGTTTCACTGCATGATCTCCGCTAGCCTACCGCAAAGATAAAGCACCTTAATTGTTCATGCAGCATCCAACATATGCAAAGAGAGAAATGTGTGACATGTACAAAGGCTATGCTGGTTACGCTGGAGTCAACTGCAGGTTCGTCAGTATGCGACCAGTCTGCCTGCGAGTGTAGACTGCAGGGACAGAAAGCTCGGCATGCCTCGGCATGCCCGGATCGCTCGGTCCACTTGCGTATACTTGACAATGGCCCTAAATGACCCAACCTATCCAGTAATTGTAGACCTTTAATCTTCAGGCAGTTATACTGACGCCACTACGGAAGAGTCGGGGTGAACAAAATCGCCAAGTAGGCTCATACCGCAGTCCAGCAGACAGAGCAACTGACGCCGTAGCCTAGAGACAAGCTAATCGAGTCTAGACAGAATCCGACTGCGCCACAAGCGCGCACAACTTTTGAGCCTCAAAGTTTTAGTCGAGAACCATACCGTCAGGCATTCTGTCCATTGAAATGAGACGGCCGAAACGCGACTGCGTGCGGCAGTAATCCAAATCTGGTGCCAAGCAATTGGAAGCAGCCTCCGGTTGAGGAGCGCGGTCTTTGCAAGTCACAGGTGTATCAACGTTATTTTTAGTATAATCATTATAGGATTATTATATTTTATAATAATTGTGTTTTTCCCAGGCGCGCCCGCATTTTAATCCAAATAACGCGGTATCTATCACCATGTCGACGCATGCATCCTGATCATGTCCCGGACAATTACGCAGTTGCCCTCGACATGGCATCGCTAGGAGCGGAGGTTTCATATCGCATAAATTTTTCTAAAGATATTCACGTTTTTAGCACTACATTAAAACCATGGGTGGTACTTTCAACAATGAGAAATAGCCCAGCGTGCTCCGTCCATTACTGATGGCCTCACTGCTTAAGGTCATTGCCATTAGTAACCAACGCCTGAGGTTGGCCACCCCAGCGGTTCCGGCGCGAAGTAGGGGGTGCGCGGCGGAAGACTGCGACGCGACTGTCTAAGCATCTAGACCGGCGGAGATGCAGAGTATCGTCTACGCTGCCTGAATAGGAGGGCGAGTCACGTAGAAGGGACGCAGGAAGCCGTCTCAATCTGAAGACAGCCGCGTTGCGAGCCGTCGGTCGCACCGCAGGCCTCTTGCTGGCTCGTGTCGAGCGCTGAGCCGTCGGGCGTCGCCGACGAGAGGATGTCTCGAAGCGGTAGCGCTCGCTCGCTTACGAGAGGAGACAGCGGAGCGGCGGCTCCCGCGGCCGCCTCCGTTCGTCTGCCTCCAATTGACGCGGTCGTGTCTACAGTCGGAGCCGTCGAGCAGGCCGAAGAGTCTGCCGAAGCCACCGGCGGCGGCGGCGGCGGTCGGCCGCCGTCGTCGAATGCGGCCTCGAGCCGCTCCTCGAGCGCCGCTGGGAGCCGCGGTAGGATACCGTCCGCTCAGCCGCTGCCACCCATTCGTCCGCCAGCGGACGACGACGACGACGGCAATGCGGACGACTTCGCGAGCGCGACCGAGTCCGAACTCGTCGACCGACTGTCGCTGGCGGACCTTAGCGAAAATGGCGACCGAACCGCGGTGGTCGCCGCCGATGATGACGGCGAGGCTGCGGTGACGACCCAGCGGCAGCAGCAGCAGCAGCAGCGCCTGCGGAGCGACGACGGGAAGCGTGCAGTGCGACGCGACGACGACGACGACGACGCTCGCGAGCGCGGACCGCCAGCGCCGGCGGCTCGTCGGGGCGGTGCGGCGGAACAAGCGGTCGGGCGAGGCGCCATTTTTTCGGACGACAAAATGTGCCAGACCGAGCTGTCGTGGCAGGAAATAGCTGACATGGTCGAGGCGTCGAAGAACAAGCGGCTCGAGCCTGCAGGTGCGTTCGGTCGCCGCGATTCGGCGAAGATTGGGGCGCCGCAGCGGCGGCTCCGGCGAGCGAGCTGAGCGGCGCCGGCTGAGCGGCCGCTCGCTCGCCAGAGCTCGAGCTGAGCGCGGCCTTCTTGTCGCGCGGCTCCCGGTGACCGCGTTCCGCTCATTTTTAACGTGCAGCTAGGAAGGCCGGCTTTGCGGCATTTCCGGATTCTCGCGCGAGCCATGGAAGCGCGTGCGGTACGAAGCTTGCGCTTACGATCACTTACTTTGTCGGAAGCTATGGCAATCAAAAGGCGTCTTGGCCAAGTCGCACGCTTCCTTCGACTAGAAGACATCGGGGAATTAATTGGCACTGACCCACTTCTAAATCCGGTCATCGCACTTCCTGAACCAGTCGTTTGTTGCCATTCGATTGTTGCTATTCTATGCGAACTCTTCTCTTGCTAGGTTATTATATTGTCTAAATTGTCAAATTATCCCATTGCTTTCCTTCCAGCACGGTCTCACTATCCATTCGATTTTTATGGATCCTATCTTCTCTTAAGCCTGGTTTAGACGTTGGGTCTTGCTTCCTACCTGCTTCCTACCGAATCGACTGTTACTCCGCCTTCTTTTTTTGTATGAGGATTAGACGGCGGTCTTGCTCACTGTCAGATTGCCTACTCGCTCTGCCCACTAAGCGTTTATGATGATAATATTAATAATAATGTACTTGATAAAGCGCCCTCAGATAGCTCAATCTCTTTCTAGGCGATTTACATTTGATGCAAAGGGAAACGCGATTGGATGGTGAGTAATATCATGCTTGATAAACAACATGAATAACATGGTTAGGGGTGATATGCACAGAGTCAGCTTGTGAATGTGGTTAGTGGCAGCATGCACAGTGTCAGCACGCATAAGCACGTGAAGGACAAATCACAGACACCCACTAAAAACTGTCCTAAATAGGTGTGTTTTTAATTTCTTTTTAAATGTGGTCAAGTCAGGGGGTGTTCTGACGCAGGTCGGGAGTGAGTTCCAGGCTTTGGGAGCATACGAACTAAATGCACGGTCTCCAAAAGATTTGAGGTTTGTACGAGGTATTGGTAAAGTTTGGATTCCGAAAAGCCGGTGGTACGATGCTTGGCCTGGTGGGGGAGTAAATCTGAGAGATAGGCTGGAGCCAAAGAATGCAGAGACCTAAAAGTGAGCGACAAAACCTTGAGTCAATCCGTTGCTTGACTGGTAGCCAGTGCAGGTCGGCGAGAATTGGTGTGATCTGGCAACTGCTCCGCTCACGACAGACAAGCCTAGCTGCGGAGTTTTGCATCATCTGTAATCGCATGATTGCACATGCCGGTAGGCCAGCAAGTAGTGAGTTACAGAAGTCAAGACGGGATGTCACGAATGCATAGACCAACTTAGACGTGGTATCATTATCTAAACAAGCCCGAATTTTAGCAATGAGATGTAGTTGAATGTAGGCAGACTTAACTGTGGATCTGATGTGGTCGTTTGACGAGAGGTCACTTTGGAACATGACACCTAGATTTCGAGCTGATTCAACGGGAGATATGCTGACAGAACCAATTTTGAGCGTCAGCCTTTTCCATTTCTGAATCACATTGGGTTTGCCCGTAACTAGTAAGTTAGTTTTATTATCGTTTAGTTTTAGAAAATTTGCTGCCATCCATGTGCGGATGTCATCAATACATGCAGCAAGTGAGTTGAGAGAATTCGAGGTGCTCGAAGGCTGGGAGGTGGTCAAAGCTAAGGTACAACTGAGTGTCATCCGGATAGAAGTGAAAGCCTAGATTGTGCTTGGCAATCACATCAGCAAGAAAAAGAGAGAGAGAGAGTATAAACTGTGAAGAGAACCGGACCTAGCACGGAGCCGTGAGGTACCCCATATTTCAGAGGTACCTCGGATGATCTTTGTCCATTCATGTCAATACTCTGGAGTCTCCCACTGAGATAGGACCATTTCAGAGCAGTGCCAGTGATGCCCAGGCGACATGAGAGGCACTCTAGAAGAACTTGGCGATCGATAGCATCAAAAGCTGCCGAAAGATCGAGCAAAACAAGCAGAGATACTCTACTCATATCTGCATTCCTAAGTAGGTCATTGTACACCCTAAGCAATGCTGACTCTGAGGAGTGATTAGCTCTAAAGCCAGAGTGGAACTTACTAGCAAGGTTTGGAGTTTCAATATACGAGTTCAGCTGGTCTACCACGACTCGTTCCAGTGTCTTTGATAGGAATGTAGAAGCCAGATTTGGCGGTAGTTGCTCAAGTTTTCTTGGTCGAGTGTCGCTTTCTTGAGAAGTGGCCTGACTACAAAAGGTGCTGGGACATGACCTAAAGCTAACGACATATTAAAGATGTAGTTATTCGTGGCAGCAGCAGATCAATGCAACGCAGGAGCAGGACAGTGGGAATAGGGTTCAAAGGACTTGCTGTCTTCTTTGATTGGAATATGAACTTCAGGACGAGATCACTAGTTATTTGCTTAAATGTAGACATTGAGGTGCAGCCAGGAATCGGGGACAGCATTCTAGGGGGGATGTTGTCATCGCAGGGATAAACTCCCTGATGTTGTCTATCTTCTGCACAAAGAAACGAGAGATGCGATCGGCTAGATCATCACAAGGATCATCAGGTAAGGAGCTAATCTGGGAGCGGTTGAGGAGATGGTTGATCGTCGACATCAGCATTTTTGGATTGTGCATCTGTGATTCAACAATTTTTTTATAGAAGCTAGACTTGGCCTTTGCTAGGATCGATTAGTAAGATTTACAGTAGTCTTCATATGCCTGTCGATGGACAGTCAGTCCTGATCTTTTGTTTGCTTTTTCAAGCTTGGGCTTAGTAGACCTGGCTAGTTTAATGTCTGTGGTAAACCATAGGCCGTCTGGGCGAGGGCGCACAGTGTGCTTAGTCAGAGGTGCAAACTCGTTGAGCGTGTCAGCTAGTGTCGTGTTGTAGCTATCTACCAATGATGACAAGTCGGATGGAGGGCTGAGCAGCAGAGGCGAAGCAGATATTCTCTCACGGACAGCATCGATGTCAAGGGTCTTGAGGTTTCGTGATTCACAGGTGATTTTAGAGGGAGAGGAGGTGGGCACACTGTAGATTGAATGAGATCTGCATGTGGTCAGACAAGCATGATTTGGTAATAATTGGTGATGACAAAGTGCAGTTGTATGAGAAAACTATCTTTGTTAGGGAGGTAGGAAACGGCTGTCCGTGATGCACATTCCAGTCAATTAGAGTGGGCTGCCGCGGCTTATGTTTGGCTGCTTTTGTTTATGTTTATTTTTTTAATGTTATGGACTTGGCAGCTCAGCATCTTACTCTTATCTCGGCCGCGTACCCAAGCAAGTGCTTAGAGCTACAGCATTTCTCTATGGCCGCCACGTTTCGCTAACGCAATAACCGGTAAAATGAAATCTGTCCGCTAGAGCCTTTACCGCTCGCCGCCCCAAAATTGGTGTCCTGAACTCTGAGCTCAGAGTGTCCCATAAACAGGTACGCGGGTGGAACTCATCGACGATTCCGCGAGTCAGATCATCGGCCACTCCTTTCAAGGCAATGCATTAGGCGTGGCCTGGGTGGCACCTATGATTGGTCACCTGCTAAATCTTGCCTGAGTCTTGGCTGAAGAAGTAGAACCGGGTTTAATCCTAATAATAATAATAATATACTTGATAAAGGTTTGGCTGCTGAGTCTTCGTCAAGTCTTCCCGATGTCTTGGACCGCCCCGCTGTATTGGTGACGCATACAACGAAGGCTCGAGTAGGTAGGAAGCGTGTATGAAGCAAGACTCGCCGTCTAAACCAGACTTACAGCCTTGTTTAGACGACGAGTCTTGCTTTGTAAAGGTCTCAGTCTGAGTCAGCCCGAGTCTAACTCTGTCGGGCCTAGTCTAGTTAAATGCATTTTTCCGATCTGCTCCGAGCTACCACTGCCGCCGGGTTGGATGCCCGCGCCACTTAATTGTGGCTTCAGCTAAGCCAGACCTTCCAGCCCCGTCTGACAACATCATTTCAAAGCAGCACGTGCCACCTTCGATGCGAGGCTAGCAGCTGGTGGGTTTTGGCGGTCAACTAAATAGTTGCTTAGCCCATTAGAAAAGCAGCGATCGCCAGAAGCTCGATGCGGGACGACGATGCTTTGCTACTCGTAAGAACAAATAGATAAACTTGTAACAGTTCCGCGGTGGCTACTCCATAACTTTGCTTTTCCACTAATTCCAGGAAAAAGTTCAGGACCGCGTTTGCAAAATTTTCCAGGTACGATTGTCGGCGCGCAGCAGTCGCTGCTGCTGCTGCTGCTGCTGCCGTGACGGCTCCCTAATGGCGGAGCTGCTGTCAACGCTTGACTCCGACTCGGGCCTCCAGTTGCAATTCGCAGCTCGAAAAGCACATGCTCATTCCTGCTGCTGCAGCATTCCGCCTTTTTTCCACAGAGAATCCAACTGTGCCGTGCCCGGTGACGATATGCAGCTGTATGTTTACCAGGAAATGTGTTCATTACCTTAATATCGGTATCGTAGAGGCTGGCTGACCTCGCGACGCCACCGCCGCTGCCGCCGCCGCCGCCACTTTCTTGTCACGATGCGGCTTTGCCTACTGCTTTGTACCCTCCGCAAGAACCCGGTGCCTCTGCTCGCAAACCCGAAGTCGGCGCATCGCCTCCTATGTCCCATCTCAGCGAAACCGACCAGCCAGACTGCTGCCGCTGATTTACCCGAGTGGTCGACCGCTTACGGCATGACCAGACGCACGCCTAACGCCCCCCTCGTAGGCTCCTTGCTCTTCGAGGGTCACGTGTCAGAGAGAGGGAGAGAAAAGAGAGACCGATGCCGGTCCTCGGCGGCTCCGAGACTAGACTCCTACGAGTGCGTTGCAACCGAGCGCTTACAAAAAGGAGACCGTGGTGCGTGCACTCAGCGGTGTGTTCGGCCGTCCGACTAGGGATGGCTGGCATTCCGCACTCTTTTCAGATCCAGGCCGAAGCTATTTGCTTAGCGACAGAAGGTAAACCCCGCCATAGGCGGCCAGCAGCTGCTATCGTGCATTTAGAGGCCGCTCGTGCACGTGCTCGAGAAGCCTGCTGACCTTCATTGACTGTTCGCACCAGCAGCGTTCGCATGTTTCTCGCCTGCCGCTTCGCTCCAGCGCACGTCTCTGCTCCGTTTGAGGGGCATTGCAGCGGCCGTAGCTTCTGCGTCACTACGTTTGCCTTGCTGATCAGGCCGTCAAACGTCCTAGTTTTCCAGCAGCCTTCGCCATCGGAGTGGGAGGGCTGTGGTGAGACTCAACCGCCGTCAACGACCGAGCAGCCATGCTAGCACTCTTGCTATTTCCGCTAGCCGCCACTCTTTACACAGCACACACACACACACACACACACACACACACACACACACACGCGCGCGAGCTCGCTCGCGCAAGAACACGGCCGAACGGGCCGAAATGGCGAATCTGTAATGTTCCCCACTCCCATAGCGAGTCACCCTATACTATGCGACATTCAAATCCATAAGTGTGTGCTTGTCTGCCCACCGACAGCTTGACCTGCACATGCTCTGGCCGAATCGCCGATGCAGACACAGGCGCTACCGCCTCGGTCGCAGATTCGGATTCGCCGAGGCCGGCGAGCCAGCGCCAGGCTTCGTCGGCGAAACCGAGGCTGCTGCCTCGGTATACCTCGCCGACACAATCGCACCGCCATTTTCCTTAGAGGATAAATACGGCGTGGCGCGTTTGGCGCCGGCGAGCAAGCCGGGCTCCAAGGTGTCTCGCTACTCTTCCGGTGGAAACGAGGCGAGCAGCGACCGTGGCGGCGGAGCAGACAAGTCGGCGGCTGCCGGAGGGCTCGGCGTCGACGACTCCTTGTACGACTCCGTCGCTGCGACTGCGCTGGTATTCCCGTTCCGCGACGATGCCTACGGCGAACCAATTCCCGAGCTCAGCGACAGCGACTCGGACGTAAGCAGCAGCCGCTGGCCCTACCCCCCCCCCCTTGCCTGCGCCCTAGCACCGCTACGTGCTGCTGCTTGGCGCCCATTCCTCGACGGCATGACGAACTGCTGGCACCTGTCATGCCCTCTGCGTTAGTCGGACTACGAAGAGAGGAAGCAGAAAGCCGGCGCCACGTTGCCCAGCGTGGGACCTCCTCAGATACTCCAGGTAAGCTAGCCAGCCTCGGCTGATGGTCAACCGGCTACCGCGATCGCCCGACGATATCCATTTGGGTACCGGGTCCGTCCATTCACCGCTGCAGTACATTCGCGAGTCCGAAGCGAAGACCTTCACGGAAATACGAGACAGCATGAAGGCCGCTGATGCGGACACTGCAGTCGCTAAGGATGCGAGTAGCGCAGCGTCTGAGCAGATGACTTTCTCGGGGAAGTGCGACTTCTGCGGGCAAATGATTAAGCCCTTCCCGACGCTGGTGCAGCAAGTAAGTTGTGCGATTAAAGCCGATCACCGCTCTCAGTCTGTTTCTCTGTCTCTCTCTCTCTCTCTCTGTCTCTCTCTCTCTCTCCCTTGCTCTAATATTCGCTGTCGCTCTGCGGCATGTGTCGTGCGAACGCCTCGCACCGGAATTTGCGGAGCCCCAGCTTTATTGTCGTCACTAACGGGCCGTAGCGGCTTCCAAGTTCGGGCAGGGCTAGGCCGAAAACATAGCGCTCGTGGCGGTGCTAGTCCTTGCCGACACGCGATAAATACCCGCGACGCTCTCAGCCTTGGAATCGCGGGGAATGACTTTTATGAGTGGCATCAATGCACGCAGGTACGCCGACAGTCGTGAAAGACGACGACGAAAGCATACAATCGTAAGCCATCTTAGCGCAGCAAGTCCATGTCTGTGGTGGCATAGAGAAGTCTATTCGACAGCGACGGAGGGCTACATGCGTCCAGAATAAGCCATGGCACGAGAGTGCAACCACTCTCGTACGGCGCCCCCGAGCGTCTGTGAACCGCCTGTTCGGCGTGCAGCTGCTGCCTGGCAAAAAAAGTCTTGGCTGATTTAACGGCTCCATTTGCACAGCCGCCGAGAAGGCTTATCGACTATCACCACCGCTTCCAGTTGGCAATAAAGGATTGCCCAACTGCAGGATTCAAACCCACGACCTCGGTCGTGAAGTGCGAGCACCTTACCTCCTGCGCTATCGCTTCCCCTGAGCTCCTAACTGAATGTTACTAGACGCCGGCTTGTATGCCGCCATTGATTATCGCCTAACCGTTTCGTTTCCATTAACAGTTTAGGGAGCCGCGAGCGCTAAGTATCTTAGTTGTCATAATCTGGCTGATCTGACACTCCGCCACTTCATCGAGCTTGTTCTTTCCTTCGCAGCAAACGCTGCCCGCCCAAGATCTGTACTGCTGCGAGGAGTTCGCCGAATTCGTCCGACTCGCCATCCTGCCGCCGCCTCCGAACGCGCATCTAATAGATGTCAACCCTCACCGCCACTTTGGCAGCAAGCAGGCACGAACCGCCGCCCTGGAGCGTGCCGAAATCAGGTCAGAGCGAGTCTCCGGTGGCTGGGGCGAGGTAGCTCCGCCACAGTGGCCCTGCGGCGGACGTGAGCACGGCTGGCAGCTTCGCGTCGCGTTGGCACCGCCGCAAGCACGCGCGCGAGCGCTTTTCCTTGCGTCGTTTCAGAATGCGAGAGCGAGAGGTGCAAAAGCAGCAGCAGGCGGCCGCCGCAGCAGCGGCAGCTGCCGCAGCGGCGGCCGCCGCGTCTGGAGGCGTCGGCGGCGCCGGTGGGGCGGCAATGTATGCCTGTAAGTCTCTGCCCCGCCACGATACGCTAGGTGCACAGCATGTTCCACGCCGGTCGTTAGACTCGAGACCGGCCGCTGCGTGGCGTGTGCTCACGTGGGTTCGCATGCCGTGCAGCGGCCAGCGCCTCGCATGGCTGCGCCGGCAGGCTTGCTCCGCCGGAACTAGAGGTCGAATGCCTACCACGAGTGGCCTCCTCAACTGTGGTCGCACTCGAACGTCAGCTGCCAATCGGTCTCGCGCTGGCTACGTCGCGCGGGGACGTACGCGGGGAAGCCAATGGCGGTCGCTTCGCGGTGGCAGTGGACGTCCTCCGATCGACGCTACGTTTCGCCTTTCTTTTGTGTCAGTTCAGCGATAAAGCAACCACTCGGCCAAGCGAAGTTTCTCTTTAAAAAAAAAGGAAGAGTCGTCTTGGAAGCGAGATGTACAAACGCAGTTGGCGGTGGTGTGTGTTCGTCAAGCAACGTCGCGTTTTCCTGCATGGTCCGATCTGCTGACGATAAATTCAACGAGCTAGCACAAGTTTCCTTGGTTTCTCTCCATATAAGACAGCTGGGATACCGAGATGTATCATCAAGGTGCATGCACCACTAAAGGGAAAGAAAGGCCGCAGCGAAAGACCGCATTGTCAGTAGGGAAGGAAGACACCGAGGAAGATCACTTAGGGAGGAATGACATCAAGTCGAAGCCGTTGCTGAATGCTCGAAAAGTGCTGATGCCACAAGCTGCATATCAAGTTGGACCTAATTAAGTAATTGTGTCACTAGAGCTCTTATTGAGGCGGAAGCTTTTAAGTAACTACAGCACGTCTTTCTACAACTGTCGGGGCAAAGGTCAAGGCTTTTATCACCGTTCGACTGCCGGTGAGTGTGTGAAGAATTTGCCGTGAAGCCAAAGAGGACGGACGGAGAAAGCGGCCGTGGGGTGGTTTCGCTGCAGCGGTTCATGACATTCTCGGCAAACACACGGCTGAGGAAAAATAAGCAACTAGTTCAGGCTCTTGTACAGAATGATGCCAAAATGGAATGTAGACAGCCCCCGAAAGTCCTTCTCCTCGATGCTCTTCTTGAAGATTTCATGGAGGGCATTAGAGCTTACTCGGAGGAGCGAGACGAGTGCTTTCGCCCAAATTTACTAGACTTCAAACGTCTAGACTAAAGATAGTATAACAAAAAGCTTACCCAGGAGTGTGTTTGGGGGCTTTTTAGAGACAGCGATTTGCAATATAACCGAAAATCTGAATCATCTACTCATTTCTGAATCCTGCTAAGAGTCCTATTTTTGTATGACTTCAGAGTATATGCATGATAATTTTCATTTATTTGCTGTTCTTTGTGACTAAATTTGGTCCGCAAGAGGCGACTTTGTGAGTTTTTTCGTCGGAAATTAATTAGTTTCTCGCCAATCACTGCCCTGGTAAAGAGGCAAAGTTTTTGGTTCACAATGACATGTTTTATGCTTCGGGGGAATAAATAAATCAGAAATAACGCCGATCGACCTGGAGCAGAAATTGCGTTCGGCCCAGGTCCTCAGATTTGTACGTCGCCAGTCTCGCTCCGCGTGTAGCTAATAACGAGAATCTTGGGCAATCTATTTTCTAGCAAAAAATAGTCCGTTTCCGACCACGTATCGCATTAAATATCGCTATAAAACGATGCCCGTGGATGGGCAGGATTTCAGCCTCTTCTGCCGATCGTCACTCGGTGGGCCCGACTCCGACTCCCGAGTGCCTGTCGCCGGATCGGCTAACGCTGTACGCCTCGGCCGGCGAAGCCACGCCGCAGCCGACAAGACGGATTCGCTCGGTCCGTCCGTCCCTCACGCCTTCTCCGGCGTGGCGATGACGCGAGCGCCGTCGAGCGGCGAGCCAAAGCGAGGTCCATCGTTGTCGTCGCCGCCGCAGTCTAGCGCCCTGCCCTCGGCGAATCGTCGTCGCCGTGCCGCTGTCCTGACCGCGAGCCTCCCGGACGCCGAGGTCGGTTTTTCGGTCGACTCTCTTCCGGAAAACGGGGCCAGCTCGAAGCCTCGTGCGAGCAGCTTCGTTTTCAGCGAAATCTCGGGTGACGATCGAGATACCGTCGAACGAAGCGAACCAAAACCCGACCAAAGCGCACTGTTTCGCCGAATGGTGGCCCGAGCCATTCGTCGTGAGTCAGACGCGATCTCGCGAGCTGCCGACGCCGCGACGAGGCAGCTTGACGAGCCGGCGCTGCAGCTCGCCCAGACGCTAGAGGCAGCTGGCATTGGCCACGTGGCGAGCGGTCAATGGCGGCGGACATCGGCGAGCCGCCTGCCGGCACCGCACGGCCGCTTGCGAGAGTGCTGCCGCGTGGCCGGTCGGACGCTGCCTCAGCGATTCTGTCTGTCGCGCTTTTCAGACGCCCGAGCCATGAAGACGATCAACTTTCAGCTGTCGTCGCAAAAGTGCCTGGACGAGGGCTGGACCGTGCGGCCGCCATCGCCCATGCAGCCGGAAACGCCCATTCCGGAGGCTTTTGAGGTGGAGCCCGTCGACTGGCCGTCCACGCTCGACGAAACGTCCGACCGCGCCGCCGACAGTGACGAGCCGAGCGCTCTCGTGGCGGCGGCCGAGCGGCGGCGGGTATGCAAACCAAACCGCGCCAGCGCCAGCTCTGCAGCCATGCGAATCGTCGGCGATATCGGGCTCGTCGAACCGTCGGACCTGCTTTTTCGGCGTGCATTACCATGGTGTTTACGACGATACAGACCTTAAATGCTTGTATGCCATAGAGCACGGGCTCGCCGAAGAGTCAAGATCCCTAATTTCCTTGGACCAATCCAGAGCAGGTGTATCTTGTACCATGTACCATTTACCGTGGCCGATCTCTCGGAGACAGTTCGAAGAAAGAAGAGAGAATATATATATATATATATATATATATATATATATATATATATATATATATATATATATATATATATATATATATATATATATATATATAGAGAGAGAGAGAGAGAGAGAGAGAGAGAGAGAGAGAGAGAGAGAGAGAGAGGTATGACCTGTAAACTGTTTTTGTAGGGTTGGCAAGATCACAGCAAAGTTTTTAAATAGGTGGGGCTAGACTCACAATTAATGAAACTATAGCACAAATTTAGTTTTTATTAGACATGAGCTCGGAGGTTGCTCATTGAGTGGAATTCATGCACAATTTCGCCGTTGATGACGGTATAGATAGATAGATAAACATACAGAGCTGACAGTAAGAGAGAAGAGAGAGAAAGAGAGAGAGCGTGAGAGGAGGGAGTGATGATGAATAGAGAGACCCCATGCACACACGCAACAACACACACGGACGTGAGTGCGCCCAGACACACACACACACACAAAGACAGACGGGCTGAGAGATAGGCAGAGAGAGAGAGAGAGAGAGAGAGAGAGAGAGAGAGAGAGAGAGAGAGAGAGAGAGAGAGAGAGAGAGAGACAGAATGACAGACAGACAGGCAGACTGACATGGGAGAATGAGAGACAAAAGAAACGGCAGTTGAAGAGGAGAAATGAGGCGAGGAGAGCAAGCAGAGGGACGATACACTTGGAGGGGAGAGAGGAATGAGAGCTGGAGAAGAGATGCAAAGAATTTCGATGCGCATCGATTTCGTCGTGACCTCTTACGCTTAAGGTGCACCGCAAGGAACCGGTGATGAGGTACTACGAAGACGGGCGTCCGTTTTTAATCATGTTTCCTGACGGCACCGGCAACGTGTTCTATCCCAGCGGTCACACGGCGATATCTGTGTCGTCGATCAAGGCCGGACACTTCACCTTTCTCGTGTACGACATCGAGGAGCACGAAGAGGCTGCGGTCGGCGTCGAGCTGGGCACGACGTCGAAGTCCCTACTGGCGACATTCGAGCCGGACGCCAACGGCGCAAGCTACTTTCCCAACGGCCGCGTTCGGTACGATTGCATGCGGTGCGGTGCGCGGAAAAGGCAAATTTTGCGAAGGCCAACGGATCGCCCGATGAAGTCCTCCGCATGCGCATTGGGGTAGGGATATTAGAAGCTAGAGCAATTTTTTTCTCGTTTAATCTAGAGGTCATATGACGATCTCGCTTAGGATAACGAGGATCAAATGCTCGCTGAAAAGTTCGCAGACTTTAATAATAATAATAATAATTATAATGCACTTGATAAAGCGCCCTCAGAGAACTCAATCTCTTCCTAGGCGCTTTACATTTGCTGCAAAGGGAACTTTCTTGACGAGGGAGTTTTGCTTTCTGAGCAGCAGAGCGGCGAGCTGATTGCCCTCGCCCTGGAGCGAAGTCTTTTTAAATGGAAGCGGCGAATCGCTGCGTCAATAGAGACCTAAGACAGATTTCCTCAAGATAATACAAATTATCGCAGGCCGCTACCCGCTATTTACCGGAGGTTTGGCGAGAAAGATTCCTGTGTGAGTCATTCCTGGTATGATAATGTGAAATCTGCCTGCAGCTGCAGACACATTGCTGATGCCTACTAGCTAGCGTTGACCCACTTCTAAAAACTGTGTTTGACAGAAATTGCAATGTCAAGCTGTCACTTGATTAGGCTTAACTTAAAAATGATTAAGTCTGTCTCGTGGGACGGAAAAAAGGACAGGGCAGTTACCGGTAAAAAAAATGGTAGTAGCTCCTCGTCATAAGTTTATTTGTGATGCAGTTTTTAGGCAACGTGCATACTTAACGGCCTCGTACAGTCTAATTTGTCGTTTTGAAAGTTAACGTGTGGTCGAGATTCTGATTGTGACCAAAGAGTTGCAGTGCTGTTGAGTGGTAAGAGGTACGCATTAACTGTATATGAACAAAAGTCTTTTTTCATAGGAAAATATTCGCTTTCGAAGGCCCTCTTCTTTCTTACTAATTATAGTAATAATAATAATGCATTTGATAAAGTGCCCTCAGAGAACTCAATCTCTTTATAGGCGCTTTAAATTTGCTGCAAAGGAAGCACGTTCTTGCTACTACTTTGCGATTAATGCCTAGTTCGCTTTAAGAAAGAAATAGTAGTAGCAATTTACGCAAAGTCACAAAGCTGATAATAGGCAGGCTTGACTGTGGAGCTGATGTGGTCGTCTAGGGAAAGGTCATTTTGGAGCAGGACTCCCAGGCTTCGTGCAGATGCTCCGGGAGGTACCTGACAGAGGCGATTTTGAGCGTTAAACATTCCAATATCCGATTCACTCTAGGCTTGCCCGTAATTTGGTTTTATCGTCGCTAAATTTGAGGAAGCCATCCAAGTGCGAGATGTCAGCAAGAGATGCAGCAAGGGAGTTGAGAGAATTTGACGTGCTGTCGGGCTGCGAGGGATCAAAGTTCAGGTAGAGCCAGGTGCGTAGCAAGGCGTTGACAGGGAGAAAGACAAATGTTGTCCGGGTGCCAAGGCTAAGGCCAACAGGGAGTCCAAAGAAAAATGGATTGTGCATATTTTTTCTAAAATGTTTTCATTTAAGAATATCAATCTTGATTTTGTGCAAGTCCCTGTTTCAGCGGACTTGACTACTGCTGGCTGAGCTAGTACTGCTGCATGTACTGCATGTGCAAAAGCTTGGACCAAGCTTGACGCTTTGGCAGGACACACTCGACGCCATGAAAACAAGAGGGGGCTTCAACCACTGTGTATTCGGCTGGCGCACGCAGCGCAGCTCGGCCGTAACTTGTCAGGTGTGACAGGAAAGAGAATACTTGCCTGTGACAGGAAAGAGAATACTTGCCTGTGACAGAAAAGAGAATACTTGCCTATGAGAGGAAAGAGAGTACTTGCCTGTGACAGGAAAGAGAATACTTGCCTGTGACAGGAAAGAGAATACTTCGCAGAGATGAGAAGGCAATTTTTTATAAACTGTAATAGCACACGTAGCTCGATACCTGGTAGGAGTTTATGCTGCAATTCGAGATTCCGTTGTCATTACTTTTTTTTGGAGCAATAGAGAGCACCTACTTGCTACTTACTTTTCAAGATCAACTTGGAGGTAGAAAGAACTGAAGAAAGTCTTAGCCGTCACTGTCAAACGTGACTCTGCAACAAGGTGGAGTGCAAGAGTTGAGGCTGTGAAAGCTATCAGTGATGAACTGAACGAAATTGTAGGTCTTCTGGAGCACCTGTCCGATGACATAAGTGGAATACTTGAAGCAAGAAGTGAAATTGACAGTCTCCTAAATTGTATTTTGAACTTTTTGGCCCTATTGCCATTTTGGTACAGCATCTTAAGGAAGACTGATTGCATTCAGAAAAGACTGCAGGATCCAAAGATGAACTTCAAAGACGCTTCTTTTGACCTCCACTCTCTTGAAATTGAGTTGTCAAGACTTCGAGAAGACACATGTCAAGAATCACTACTAGATGCCAAAAGATGTGAATTGTCGGGAGTTGCAGTTGAACGAAGAATCCACCGAAGGATTCAGATGTTTGGAGAATTCTCTTAAGATGTTGGTCTCACGACAGAGGGGATTTCAAGAATAAAGGACAGCGTATTTCAAGAATAAAGAAGGACGGTATCGACTATCTCCGACAAGAAATTACAGCTAGGTTTTCCCTGCTTACAGATCTTGATGCTAAATTTAGTTTCTTGCATGAGGTTGAGAAGCCTTTGAAGACATTTGAACGGACACAACTAAGCCAGCAATGTGTAGATCTCAGAGGCTTCTGTTGTTCAGACGTTGATGGAACAAAGCTGTAGAACGAAATATGCGACTGTAAAATGCTTCTTGCCACACGTCACGACTCGGCACTAAAGACACCACCGGAACTAATGTGTTTCGCTGTCATTTATGGAGAAGATGCGTTTCCTAATTTGAGAGTTACCTTGCAAGTTTTTCTTATCATAGCCGTATCAGTTGCCAGCTGTGAACATTTGTTTCGCAAAAGATAATCCTGTCTTATCTGAGGCCATCAGTTGTGCAAGATTGACTCTATGTGATTTGGCCTTGTAAAGCACAGAGAAAACACTGGGAGAATGTTGACTTTCAAACTGTATTAGATCAGTTTGCCGCTTTCAAGGGCAGAAAATGCAACCAAGTTAAATCTATGATAGCTACCTTGTACCTGTACTACAGTTTATAAAACTTTCTCGACCCGATATGCCTGTCATCGCGTTTTTTGCATTTCTTCTACGTGGTGGCTATTTTGCAGCAATTTTCGGCAAGGGGAGAAGGCGACTATTTGTAGCTTTGTCCACGGGCGTCGCAAGGTCTCACTGCGCCTCTGGGTACAGCTGTGTGTCATCGGCTTAGAAGTGAATGCCTGGATTAAGCTTGGTGATTACATCGTGAAGAGAAAGTCAGCCCACACGTTCGTTGTGATAGTTAATTAACGTTTAAGCCTGCCATTTACATCCGACTACTGATACCGTTGACACGTTTTTAAAATCTTTGGTTGCTTCGGTGCGGCTAGACCGAGAGAAAAGCGGCCGAGTCGCGTCTGCCATCTTGTGGAAAGGGAGGGTGGCGGCCGTCCTTCTGGTACGGCTATTGCCTTCGGCTATTGCCGCTACCTAGCAGTTTGTCTAGTCGGGAGTCGGGCAGGGCTGTCGGGAGGATCCGACAGGCACCGCCCTCGCCAGGCAGACACGATTCCCTTCGAACTCCGTCTGACGCGCCGGTACGCTCCTTTCGAACGCAGCCTCTACCTGAACCAGACCGGCGGCCAGGAGCTTAGCGAGACCGGCTCGAGCAGGCGGAAGTGGAGCTGGCGAGACTACTCCGAGCAGCACGTGCACGCGCCGCCCTATCAGCCCGTGTGCTTTGCACTGAACAAGTACATCGGCCTGCGAGTGATCGGCCAAGACAACGTCGGCATGACGTTCTTGCACAGCCAGAGAAGCTGTCGCTTCAACGTCGGCGTCAAGCTTAAGGTTCGGCCGAGCGGGAACGCCCGCCCCCACGCTGGCTCGCCTTCCCTTCCCCCCCCCCCGAGGCAGCTCCGAGCTTATTCTGCTGGTGCAGCCGCTGCGGCAGCAGTAGAGGTGGTCTACGAAGCCAGCCGGGGCGCACCTGCCACCCACCCGAGAGGCTGTTTTTTGTAGCTGGTGAGGCCCGAGAGCCTGCCGCCCGACACGTACGAGGATTACGAGATACTGCTGGAGGAGAAAGCGACGAGATCCAGGCAAGCCGCCCCTCCCCGCCCGGTATCGCTACCCGGTCTCGGTACCGCCCTTCTCCGCCCATCACTGCATCCGCTTTCTCGGGGCGCCATTGTCGGCCTTGGCTGGTGGCTGACGCGTTTTCACGGCTGCTGGCCAAGTACCGCTTTCGCCCGCTACAGCGAACTCATGGAGAAGATCGCGATACTGCTGCGATTTAACAAGTCGACCAAAGCCGACCGGATGGCGACGTCGATGCATGTAGCTCGGAGACGCCTCAAGGTGGAGAGAAAGAAAGAGAAGGTCGAAGCTCTGCGCCTGCTTCAGGAGAAGAAGAAGGCCTCGAAAGTCACGCGTCCGCTCACCACGGCGGAGCTCGCCGACCAGCGGAGCGGTGCTCAGTCGCCGGCGTTCATTACCAGCGGCGAGAACAAGCAGCCAGCCAAGCCGACCGTGATCGTCAATTAAGCGATTGGCCGACCCGTGCTGACAGGACCATCTGCCTGGCAGGCTCTGACTCCACCTCGACGGCCTGCCGGTCGGGTGGCTCGTTCCTCGTCCCCCATGCACGCACGCTTGCACGTCCTGGGATATTCGCCGAGACCCGCTTGGCAATGCGCGCATGCGCAGAGCGAGTTGTCTCCCTTCAGCCTTTGAGCCTTTTGCCTGCCGGGAGGCAGCTCGAATCGCGAAAAGAGCTGCTGATGCCATAGCTCGCACATTAATGCGTTTTTTTAAATCGCGAGGGAGTGAGTATGCAAATGATGCTTTGAGTTACTGGCGCTTCGTGGCGACCATTTCGGATGCTGAGCGAACGAGTCAGCCGGTGCGGTTCGTACCGGCGTTCCAGCTGTGCCCGTTCCCGTTGAGCCCCCCTGCCGGCTGCCATGTCACGCGAGAGATCCATCCGAGCTGCTTTACTGTGGGGCTCGCTCGCGGCCCAGCGAGTGGTGCTTCCAGTCATTAGTAAATGGTTTTGCATGGCTGCGAGTCTCTGAGAGGAAAGCGTAAAACGGCTATAAATTGCAGCGCTGCTGAGGGAGCTGGTGTCGTGGGTGCGACGGGCGTGGCTGCCATCGTGACTGAGCGAACGGTGCACTCGAGATTTAACGATCGTCGTGTCTGTTCGAGCAGCCGCGAACTGCAAAAGACCGCCCCAACAGAAGCCTTTTATTTGGGACGAAGAACTGGACCGTAATGGCCTGAAGTGAGTCCGCCGTTCTCGGCCGGAAAAGGGCGGTGGTTGGGCATGTCAGGAGGACCTAATGATGGACCTGGTTATGACGAACTTCAGAATGTAGCCAACTTACATTTTGGACCCGACCACCTAAGTTGTATCTCCGTTGGTAGACAGCGCTCCTGCTGCAGCAAGTCCGGCTACAGTGAACCTAAGGACGTAATGATGCAACCGTGGACGAAACCAGGGATTTGATGATTAGGAAGGAGATGTGAACCTTGACCGCTACAGACCCAGCCACCATATTTGATCCTTGGCTGTGATCGAGGTCATAAACGTTGACGTGACCAATTTCAGGCAGTGCATACAGGACGTAACTACATCTCCTCTCCCTTTCTGGTACACGCCGCCGCTCTTAATTCGAACCGCGGGCTTCGATTGCATTCTTTCAGACTGCAACTCCCGTCCCCGGTAGCTAGCAGTTATATGACATAATTTGGTTGGTCCTGCCGAGAGCCTAAAAACAGACCTAAGAAGCGGATTGAAGTGAAAGAGAACTAAATAAAACACCCATAGAACTGCCTTCTTATGTAGGAGGCTTTTCAAAGACTATAAATGTAAATAAACGAATGTCCACAATTTCACTCCTGTTTCCAAAAGCTCGAAAATGGTACTGCAGGCGCTACTTCTAAGTCAGAATGTCAAGTTTTACAGCTTAGGCCTTCCGTGCTGCCACGCTCCGGGGAGTCTTCTCAAATAGATTGTTGCTTTCGGTAATGGATGCAATCAAAAACTTACAATAATATCGCGAATTAACGATTCTTTTCAAAGTGTGACGGCGGGTAATAACAGCGAGACTTAAGCAGCCAGACAGCAGATAAATACCAGAAATGTAAGGCAACGAAAATAAAGCGTCTAGCGTCGCCGAACCATCAGCTGTTAAATAGTTACAGTTGTTCTTTTATTGTCAAGCTTTCAGCCATTTCTTGCAATTGCCATTCTTAAGCTGTCACGAAACGGGCATGCAAACTAAGAAACGGAAGGTAGTCGGCTGCAATCTAAAATATGCAGATTCTGAAGTGTGCCCGAACTTCGCTCAACAGGAGGTACGTTTATACACCATTCTGCCCTCTGAATAGACATCATTAATGATCATTTACATTTTTGAACAAAGTTTAGCTTTGTGTATTGTCAATCATTTTTAAAATTCGTTTCGGGTCAGCTAAAGGTCTCGTTTCATCGGCGGACTAACCCAGCTGGCTATAACAACAGCTCATTTAGCCGCTATGTCGTAATTTGAGGACATTCAAAAAGCAGCTAAAACTATCCATTCCTCAGCCGATGCGTTTCGAAGAGAGTCCATAAAATAGGGCGTTTCAAGAATCTAGATGCTATGTCCCAGACGCATTAAGCAGATTCGGATTTTGGCAAGGTTTCTTAACTAAAAGTAGGCTGAGTTGACAGTGAAGGAAATGACCTCGCCGAATGTTATGTCGTTTTGGAACAGCCCACCTAGTTTGAAGGCTGAAGTAAAAGGAGTGATGCTGGATGAACCAATCTTGAGTGTGAGGTCTCCCACTTTCCGGCAGCACAAGGATTGCTCATAACTATCAAGTTTGTCTTGCCATCGTTATGCTTCAAAAGATCAGACGCCATCCAAACACAGATGTCGATGCAGGATGTCAAAAAATACTAGCTGATCTAACAGCCTCTTTTTGTATGGCGGCAGAAGTGCCAAAAAAGCTATCACCACAGCTTGCAGTGGCAATAAAGGATCGCACACCGCAGGATTCGAACCCACGACATCGGCCGTGAAGAGCAACCACCTTACCTTGTGTGCCATCGCGGCAACAGAAATTAAGTCAGACATGGAGCTACGGTCAGACATGGAGCTACGCTTAAAAGAGTCGAAAGAAAGCTAAAAGCTGGGTGTCGTCGGCGTAGAAAGAAAAGCCGAGATTTTCTAGACGATGATATCGGCCGGACGATCAGTAAATATGGTGAAAAGAAGGGGCCTAAGATCGAAACCGGAGGTACACCAAAGGTAAAAGGAAAGGGCTTCCTAGATGACCGACAGCCATTTACACCCAAACTCTTGACATCTATTAATCCAGTTTAGCACTGTGGCAGTGACACCTAAGCGTGTGGATGGCTAATGCATGCATGAGTGACGGTGTAACTATGGTAGGCAGTAAATAATACTTACAACGGGTGAAATAGTCACAACAGCTGGGCATCTGCACAGCAGAATTCCTTTGCCTTAATGGAAAGTAATAGCATGGGTCTCAGTGCAACCTCGGAAAGCTGAGTCGATCAAATTTTACCACAGCACCAACGTTGCGACGGCGGCGCATCTCGCCATGCTGCATATAGAGCGAAGAACTAAGGGACAGTGAAAGTATCCATGCAGCCACTTGGAGCCTCAGCCTAGTAGCTCACACAGTTGCAAGTTGGATGACAGCTACTACGACGCGACTCTTATGCATTTTCAGTAACCTGCTTTGCTTACCTTGTAGCATAAAAGCAAAATTAATAAAATAAAAATGATTCATTTGTATAGCGCCATAAGAGAACTTAATCTCTATTCAGGAGCTTCACATATGCCTCGGGGTTCGGGCACACGACCTCGGCCTGACCTTTGTCGGGGCGAGCACCTTTAACTACTGGGCCAAACCAAGGAAAACCGTCCGATTTTAATACCAAGAAACTGTGCAACTGGCACGCCATACTTAATCTTAGGTGGCTTATCTAGCAGGTAAGGTTGAAACCGGCTTCGAATCGGGCAAACGATAGACCGTTGGTAAAAGCTTTTACCCTGCCGATCCTTGCCGGTGGAATTCACTTTTAAAATTCTGATGCAACATAATCTCTTCTGTTCCCGACGGAGGAATATCCTTTCCGGCCGTCCTGCTATGGTAATTCCAAGCTACTCACTTCAGCGACAGTCGTCCAAAGTTGGCTACGCTTCTCACTTTCTCTTTGCTTCGTGAGATAAATTATGTTGGCTACCTCGTTCATACCCGAAAATCACTTAAGTTTTCGGTGTTATACAGACCGACTCCGGCGAGACAGTCAATAAGTCCGTGAAGTCCCAAACGGAGATACATTTAGAAATACGTACACAGTATCCTAGCAAATAACGGCCGGCACAGCATTCAAAAGACAAGGGACAGAAATTGACCAAATTTAAATCGAGCCCAAGCCTTGGGCGTGGCAACGTATTTATTAGGCAATGCTGCACGTAAGCAGCCCACACGACTGTCAGCAGATCGCTGGCAGGCTCGAGTGCCCTCATAAAAAGATAGAAAAAGAAAATAATCAAAAAGTATTGCCAAGATCCCATAGGGACCAGAACACTGCCTTCCAAAGCAGTTTGCAGCTACTCAATAATGCTGGGAGACCAGTTGCTGCAAGTCACACAATGCATGACTGCAGTTACTAGGCACAGTAACTGGCACAGTGCATAGGCTGTTTTTGGTTAGGAGAAGAGCAGGCGCCACGACATCGGTGTACATATAGTCGGCATCGGATGGACTGCTCTCACAGAGACCATTTCGACGGCACTGATTGAAAGGAAGGTCGTGGGGGTTCCCCCACCAAATCGTTATCAAGACTTCTTTGGCAGACTGTTTCGGTATGCTACAATTAGTGTGGCCGAATACGTCTCAGTCAGAAACACACAAAAAACATGTCAAGCGCGTCAAGCTTACGAGGTCATCTCACGAAGGCGGCCAACGTGAGAAATCCTTACCTTCGTCAACAGAGGAAAAACTAGAGCCCGCATGGTCAGAGACAACAGAGCTGCCGCTGAGGACCTGGCTGCATATTGCAGATGATCGCTGGAAAAGCACCGGGCTTCTCGAAATGGTTGGAGCAGAAGTGGTGCATCCTACGAAAAATCCACAGAGCCAGTGCAACATTTTTAGTGGCACATTCAAGCACGGGTTTTGACAATCAGGCTACGAATGAGCACCAGAACGAGCACCAGAGCAGCGACGATGGCGGCAGGACCTACCCTGGGCAGATAGGTCAGCAAGCAGAGGCAACGATCGGCAATGAGAGACAGTCAGACGATCGGTGGAGAGCTGGTGCAAAGCAGCCGACGAAGTGGCCGGCAACGTACCGTGCACTGCCAGTCCATTATCAACCCTTCCGGCGGCTCTTGCTGAGGGCTGGGATGGTACACAAAATGATTCTGACACAGACGGCCCAGTCTGTTGAGCAGAGTTGGCATTAATGGCCCAAGGCTGATGCAATTTACTACTCGCCTGAGAATGAGAAAAAAGCACGTCCGTTCAGTGGGAGCTCAACACGTTTATAAAGCCACTGGAAAGGAAAGTAATGCAATGTAATAATATAATGCAAAATAAACTGGTCTTGAATTTTCATGCGGCATGCTACAGGAAGCAGCAGATTAGAGTCAAGTAAAGAGGGGGGGGTTCAATAATAACGCAGAGCATAACTGAGCTTATGACCCAGTTTTGAAATTCCGACAGCCTTAGGGCGAGAGTATGTTGCCAGCCGTTTAACATAACAGATTTGAAGGCATAATAAATGAGTGGAAGAGAAAAGATATTTCAGGAATTGCACTTGGGTCTGGTAAGCACTACACCACAACAGTGACTTTGCCCAAGTGCTTATAATAACTGCATTCATCACAAAATCAGCATGGCAGGCATTCTCACCTGCCCAACAGCAGACATAACAGCCTGCAAGTGAACAGGCGAATTCAGTTTGGCAGGATCAGGCAGCTGTTTTAGGCTGGCACTACTGCTTGCACTGTTACTGACACTACTGCCGTAGTGGACCGAGGTATGTGCCAACTTCATAATCTGATCCACAGTCAGGTGACCCTGCTGCTGGCGGTGCATCTCCTTCAGTGCTAGCTGCTCAGGAGTGAGGGCTGAGCGATGCTGTACAGCACGGGGCCGTGGCTGCTGCTGCTGTAACGGTTGTGACTGCCGTTGCTGCTGTAGTAGTTGTTGCTGAGGGGTAAGCTGGCGTGCTGGCTGCTGCATGATGTACGGTGGCCGAGGAGACGCCTGATGCCAGTGTGTCTGAGTCTTGGATGGTACGGTCGATGCCGTTGCACCGCCACTGCTACTTGATTGACCGTCCAGAGCACATGGCCGCTGCTGCATAGCTTCGTGTGAGCTCGTGACGCCCTGAGGAATCGGCTTTGATTCTTGCTTCGCGAACGTCGGACTGCCAGAGGACGGCATGGGCAGATTACCTGATGGCTTAATTTGAAAATGAGCAAGTCCAGCCGAACTGGTCGTGGAAGAGCCCCCAGCTGGATGCTGAGGTGCTGAACCTGGCACTAGCGAGGTAGTTACAATGTGGTTAGCAGTGGGCGGACGGCCCCTGCTGGGCAGCAAGCCCAGGTCTCGCTGGTCGGGCTTTGCGGTGGTGACAGCTGCACCGAGAGACCGCTGGTCTGCCTGCTGCGGCTGTCTCTTTACAGCAATTGTCGTAGCTGCCACCCCAGCACTAGGGTGATCATGCTGGTGTCTCTGCAGCTCGCTGGCAGGACGCTGGTTGTTGCCATGTGCAAACTTCACCATTACCTTACCGACCGAGGAATGGATAGAAGATGGAGGGAAAGCACCAGGGCTAGGTCCACAATCACTTAGCACGGCAGCCTTAGCAACTGCACTGATGCCTGCTGTCGCAGGAGCAACCTTGGACGTATCAAGAATAGAGACCACGGTGGGAACTGAGTGAGGCCTTGCAGTAGTGACCTAAAATTAAATATCTGAATTAACCGGCAGCCAATTGATTGATTCTGAATCTTTTCAGAGATCAAAATCAAATTCAATATTCTGGCCTTGCAAAATGCCAACGTTAAAAGCTAAGCATGGCCTGCACTGATACGAAACATGCTCCAATGGCTTGCACTGACCGTTAAGTGTCCTTGAGAGCGAGGATCAGACGACTGAGGTGCCTTGACGATCGACGACATAGCGGCTCCCACATTCTGGCGTTCTAAGGTGACTGCTTTGCTCACTGCAGCCGTTAAAGCAGGAAATATGGCAGCACGAGCTGGAACCGAGTTAATGGCACCTGCTGCCAGTGGCCGAACGGAGGACTGGGCGCTAGCAACAGCACTGGCGCACACAGCTCCGACGATTCCGCTAGAGATGCTCGCAGGCGTGGTGGGCATCGAGGCTGCACTAGTGGCTGCAACCCTGGACGGCATGTCGGAAGGAAGTTTCTGAGCCCGATCCAGGCTGCTGGTCGCCGGAGCATGGCTAGCTGCCTGCTTAGCTAGCCTGAAGCCATTTGCATTGCTGACACTGCTGCTCGAATTGTTCGCATTACCAGTGGCTACAGCTCGTGCCTCTTCGCGACAGCTGGCCCCGCTCGTATTCCTGTCCGGGCAGTCGTCTTCCTTGGGCAGGAGTTCGTCGGAGCTGCTAGCGCACTCGCTATCGAGGCTCTCACTGTCCTCTGCATCATCGTCAATGTCATCAAGGATCGTCCTGGGCGAAGTTGGAGCTGCTGCAGATGCATCTGCGGCAATGCTGCTGCTACCGGTAGGCACCTTCCCAGGCTCTGCTCTTTGAAGCTGCGGCATTGGGGCGATGACGTCCACTGCCTTAGCGTTACCCATAAGACTGGGCTTCTTCAGCTTGTTTCTACCAAATAAACACGTGTAAACACAATGATGAATGCAGCCCCATGTCCCACGTTGAGTGATGCCTTTAAGGAATATGCTTAAGAAGTTTTAGTCTGGCATGCGCAATGACCAGGAGACACCGCTTACTCACGGTGGCTGTGATGTCCATCGGCTGTGTGCCATGCGACTTTCCTTGTACAAAACCCTGTGGAATGCATAGTTTACACATACTTTCTGTGGACAGCAGGCGACACAACCTATTTCAGCAGGTACTGTTGTTCGAGCCAACTTGGCACATTTAGGCTCCAATGCTTAGACCAATGCAGCAATAGCAAGTTTACCTTGTCTGCATCCAGCCTTTAGGCCAAAAAACTTTTACTTCCAGGTTCAAGAAATCTTTAAGGAAATCTTCTGCTTTTAAGGAAACCTTCCCTTTCGTCCTTGTGGTATGGTAGCTGTCCATTTTAAGCTGCACCACGGCACAGAGTAGCACCCTATTGAGATAGCCATTTTTAACACAACCCTGACGATCAAGGCACATGCGATCCAGAAGCAGGCTAGTATAAATAACTGCACCACACCAATAAGACAGATGAAATGCAAAGTAGGACACACAGACCAATTCGATGTTTTAAAAGACGCTCGGGGAATCCTGTGAAAAAACATCAAGGCATGCAAACAGGCTTACACTACACCTTACCTCAGCTGGTCAGTCCAAGGAAACTTCTTCCTAACCGTGACACTCTTAACTTTCTTATCTGATCCATTTTCGTTAAGCTGAGGCAAATCAGTCAACCGGTCATCGTCATCACTTAACGCTGGAGGATCTTCTTTCATGTTATCGGTCACGGCTGCATCAGCTTCACGACTTCAAGTGAGAAATCAACCTAATTAGTAACATTAGTTTCACAGCACCAAGGTGGGCAGTGAACAAACACATCTAAAGGGCTCTCTGTATTGACAGAAAATCTTCTCAGATGCTTGCTTTTGGCCCTGGGCATATACAGTTCAACCCCAAAGACCTTTGAAAGTGCAAGGTAGTGCAGGGACAGTGGCAAGGGTAAAGTCCGCACTGTGCCAATCCGGCTTTTCGCTCTTACTAATTTATATGCAAAGTGTTATAGGAGCTCCATAAGGTATGGTGGCAGATTTTCGATGGCTGAAGAGTCCTAAATACTAAGTTGGAACAGTCCCAGATGGAATGAAGGAAGAAGTGGAGGACAGGAAGACGGCAGCTTAAAAAAGGAAGAGGTGAGATGCAAAGAGATGAAGGATGAAATCTGCCCAAGCAAGGTGTACTGTTTTATCTTGCCCTCGCGGCTAAATTTGTCTCCACAAGGTCGGAGAGCAATCACAGCTGGGCGCTGCATGAGCAGTATGAGCCTGATCAATAAATTTCAGATCAAGTAGAGGTATCTTATATGAACAGCTAAAATAGCAAGACACTATGCTGGCACAAACACTTTTTGCAATCTGGGAATCAACACAAAACCTCAAAAATTGCAGTACTTTACAAAACAAGACCAAAAATGATCACAAGATAGTATCAATGAAGCAATAAATGTTGCAAATTGCACGTACATACTGCCACTTTTGTTAGCCTAACAGGTGTGAAAAACAAGCAAATTTAATTTGCTTGGCAGTTTCTAGTGGGCTTAGGAACAGCCATCTGAATAGACTAACAAGTTTTCATTGAGATTATGAGAATGTAGTTCAGTTTAGTATATGTATTTGGAAAAATTACACAGCGAAGACCTATACAATGATACAAAAGAATTTTTTTAATTAATTGTTTACCAGAAAACACAACACTACTGGGTGATTTTTCCTTTTAAACTCGTCATCGATTTTTTCATCATTTCTAACCCTGTAAGTCCGACATTCGGCATGCTCGAAATGGCATGCTTAAAACCCTTGTCTATTGTTGAGAAAATGCCCGATGCAGTTGAAATACATTTTTTGGAGAAAGAGATTTGGTACTATAGGGTAAATCTTATTTTACGGTGCTCAGATGGTGCAACAAAATTAGATATCCTTCGAAAAGTGACATGTTTTATTCCAGATATTGCCTCGGATACTGCAAAACAGGATCACTTTGCATGTTTTAGAACCTGGTAAGCAAACCAAGGTGGCAGCACGCACGATTTGTCACAAATACTGCTAATTCAAGCAAATCAAATTTTGTAGGCCGTTAGTCTAAACATCGAACTATTTGAGGAAATATATTAATCCAGAGGGTGAGCAAAGTTTTTTGAGCCAGCACTATCGCAAGATACCAATAATTATAATACAAATTCAGCATTTGCATAGCATTATAGGAGAACTAAATCTTTGTCTGGGCACTTCACATATGTCGGGAAGGAAGCATCTCAATTGGTTAGCGATAACATGCGCAATTGCAGCGAGCACAAGCACATAAAGAACAATTCACACGGAATGGGCAAAGGCTGTGTGTGAGCTACTTTTTATATGTAATGTCAGGAGAGGACACAATGTTTGCCTGCTGTAACCAGGCTTTGAGACCACACAAACTATATCTCTAAAGCTTAGTTTAAATGGTGAGTTTTGCTTCCTACCTACTCGAATCTTTGGCGTATACGTCACCAATACGGTGGGGGCGGCCCAGACTTAGGGGAGAATTAGCAAATAAATATAATTCATTTATATAGCGCCCCAAGAGAACTTAATCTCTATTCAGGCGCTTCACATATGCCTCGGGGCTCGAGCCCACGACCTCAGTTAGACCTTGGTCGGGGCTAACACCTTAATTGCTAGACCAAACAAGCTTTGCAAAGACTCAGTAGCCAAACCCGGTTCTCTGATTGCTGCCAAGGCTTAGCAAGTGACCTATCATAGATGCCCTTTAGGCCACGCCTACTGCATTGCTATGAAAGGAATGGCTGGAGGCGCGACTTGACCGGTGGATGAATGAATGCTCATCCAAGAGAGCCCCTGTTTATGGGACATTCTGAGCTCGGAGTTCACAAGTAATATTTCGAGGCAGTGAGCAGTAAAAGCTATAGTTGGCAGGTTTCATTCTACCGGTAATTGCATTAGCGAAGCATGGCCGGAAAGAAATGCTGCAGCTATCCCATGAACGCTCAGTGAGCAGAGCGAGTAGGAAGCAAGACTTGGAGCAAAACTGCCGTGAAGCCTCCTACAAACCGGTAGACCCAAGTAAGACTCAAGAGGGTAGGAAGCTGGTATGAAGCAAGACTCGCCGTCTAAACCAGGCTTCGGGGATTTGAGGTTTGTTCGAGGCAAAAACAAACGGTTAACAGTCAGAGGAACAGGTATTGTGATCGGAAGCCTGAATGAGAAATATTTCAGATGGCTAGGCTGGGGCAAGAGAATGAAGGTAACTATAAGTGAGTGACATGATCTTGAATTCAATAAGCTGCTTGCTGGGGGCCAGTGCAGATTGGTGAGCATTAGTGTAATGACACAGTTGCCACGTTCACGACAGACTAGCCTGACTGAAGACTCGTGCATCAATTGCAAGCGAAAGTAAAAGAAACTGTCGCCTACATCGGTCTTTACATACGAAGCTTACCAAGGAGTTGCTACATTGAATAAACTGCTTACACATAAATCATGAGTCACAACATACACATTTCCTGCCAAAAGCAGTTTTGGCTGCACATTCACCAAAAAAAACCTACAGGGTGGTGCGGTAGTGTGCTCAAATGTGAAAGGAAAGGCAGCGAGCATGATCGCATATGTAAGATTGTCCCACTCTTTCAGCATCCCCAGCCTATACAGTAGGAGGAGAGCTGCATAGAAACTGCAATGAAACAAGCACTGCATAACATCAACGGTTGTTTTTTGCAATGCAGAACATGAAATACCTAGCAATTAACGTATCAAAAGCAACGGCAAAATAGACCACGGCGTATCTTACGAGTCAGACACTATTATCTTGGAAGCACACTTCAACATGAACCACGAGCTACTCTTACCAAGACAAATTTACCGAAAGTATCAACAAATAATAAGTGCAATCCACATTTCTGGCAATATGTTAATGAACAATCTTATTGGCCATACATGCTCACCTCTCAAACCGTGCCTGGGCTGCTGCAGCTGAATCAATGTAATACTTTTCCAAAAGAGTAGGCATAGCCTGCTCCACGGCTACAAAAGACAACAACTTACTACTGGTAGAATGGGTGTCATTAACTGCAAGCGTGTACAATTATCAAGCGCCAAAAACAAACAGTAACAACAAGCAAATGATAAGTTAATTCTACCCTGCTTAAGCTTGTCCAACAGAGTGCGCAGCTTCGATTCTCCTTCTTCCTTTAAGGTGAGCACCTTGATTCTCTTCATTAGAGTATTTCGCCCAACGGGTAGAAAGCAGGCAAGATATGTGTAAACGCCTAGACGCTGAGTCTTAGACAGATGCCGACTGTCCATTGCTAATCTGGAATATCATAATATCAACAATAAAAGGTTTGCATGTAGTTATGTGCCAAAATGCTAATCTACAAACGAAGCGTTCAAGCTGCAATAGCTGCGATTAGGTTGTCCAGGCAACCAAGTTTAAATTGAGCAATCACCCTTGATGAGCAAGGCAGTAATGGGTAGAAAATAAATCACCTAGTACAGGAGATAGCTTCATAAATGGCACATGCAAGTTGGTACATATGCCAGAGCGCTCACCTAACAACAAAACTGATCGTGGTGCCTCGGGATTACAAAACTATCGATGGGATAAAGCTACTGACTGGACGTCTAGCACAGACCATTGAACCTTTTCAAGAACAATTTCATTACCTCGTAGGCTTTATGGACGCTATTGAAAACATCCAAGAGTTTCATTCATATACAAGATCTATTCAAATGAAGTGCAGAAGAAAATTAGTGCTTTTACTTGTCTATATAGAAAAGAAGTAGCACTAGCATTACCTAAAAATCACAGTGGAGCATCATTTCTGCCTATTTGCATTACATCACATTGGCCATGTAGGCAATGGTGCAGCTACTTACAGCTTACCAAGTAACCTACTGGTAACCATAGAGTATATATTGCACAAAAATGCTAAATACAGAAATACCGCAAAGAAAAGCCGTTTCATGACTGCAGCAGAATGAAGCTCAACTTCCTGGTTAAAAGAGGCAACTGTTCACTGGTTCCCTTACAGGTATAACAGAACGTGCTATTAAAAGATGCAACTGGTAGCCCAGGAGGGAGTGTAAGACATTTCCACCCTGGACATTTCCCCCCACGGGTTATTCCCCCCTCTGGTAGACCCCAGGGCATTTTCCCGCACCCCCTATGTTGATGAATGTATAACTAAGAAATACACATATATATATATATATCTATCTATCTATCTATCTATCTATCTATCTATCTATCTATCTATCTATCTATCTATCTATATATATATATATTTATATATATATATATATATATATATATATATATATATATATATATATATATATATATATACATACATACATACATATACATACGTGATAGAATGAGGTTCATGCTCTATTGAAAACTCAGTATAATTGGACGTTATGTTAATTCCGTTTGAGATATTCACTGGTTGGTCTTGCACTACAGTCCGTTTGATCAATCACGAAAAACAAGCAATAAAAAGGTGCAAACAAGCACGGTACTGCACACAACGCATATTAGTATATATAGTTATATAAACCCTAAACCCCAGGGGGAATGTCCTACCCCAGGGGGGAAATGTCCGGGGGAATGTCTGCTCACTCTTCCCGACTGAGGTTGTGGGTTCAAATCCTGCAGTGGGCAATCCTTTATTGCCAACTGCAAGTGGTGGTGATAGCCGTTAAGGCTCTTCTGCTGCTATATACACAAGGCTGTTAAATCGGCTAATTTTTTAATGAGTTAGCTAGGCCCTAGCGTTTCCTAACTTAGCACTAGGCAGCACAAGATGAATCGTACCTACCAAGCAACGAAAGGTGACAGTAGGCACATCTCAATAGCTTTTCGTGATAATAACCCCTAGCAATATATTGAAACCTCATGACCGACCCATGGGCTGCACAAAAGAAAGTGGTGCAGCTTAAAACAAGTGACCCAGAAAACTTAACAAAGTTACACAGAGCATGCAATAAGTAACCATTTGAAAGCAACCACCAGCAATGCACTAACCTACCGAAGCAACATCTGATTAACATCTGCAGAGAAGAACTTCTGCTTTCCATCTGAAGAACACTCTGCAATCTTCTTGAGCTCATCGATCTGGCTGAGGTATGTATGTGGAAGATTATTAGGGAGCTTAGGAAACTCCTTTGGAATGTTTCCATCAGAAAATGCAGGTGATGGTCCTGCCGAAGAATTTGTTGGCATGGCTATAGCAGTGCCTATGCTGGCTGTCTGTGCCTTGGAAGCACTTGGCTCTGAAGTGGCTGAAGTGCCAACAGCCCCATTGAGACCTGGCTCCTCGGACGAGGAATCACCTTGCATGTACTGGTTGATGACATCATCAATAACCGAATCGTATTTCTGAGCCACGTTCTCCAAGGTGACATCACTTCTCTTTCCCTTTTCTGAATCACCTTCGAACGCAATCTTGCTACAAAGAGAATCACTGATAGCATATAGGTGATGGTTTTCAAGAAAAGATAAAGACAAGCTGATGATGCTGTCCAGTGGCAACAGAAAAATGAAGCTATAGAACTGCCAAGCAACAGCCGACTTAAAGCAAGAAGCACCAAAAAGTCACAAGAAGTCACAGACTACGGGCAGGTTCCTTCCTACAAGCCTACACAAATAGCTCTTACGAGGTAGGAAATTTTTTAGTCGTTATAAAAACAGCGTTTGGCTCCACGTATTTCATACAGGCTGCTTCCTTAAACCTCCTTATAAGGGATAGATATAAGGCTGTGGACTCACATTACATAGGTCCTGTAATAAAATGGTCCTGGGCAGATGCACATAATTTAAGTTAAGCCAACATGTACACAGGATGCCTGATTCAAGTAATAATTCTGAGTGAGAATGCATTGAGTAAGTACAAACAAGCACACAAAGCATAAAGTGAAGCACTTTGCTATATCCTAGAACCCATAACATGCCAGCTTGTCTATTAAGAAACTCAAACTCCAAAGGTTACATGTAAATAAGCAGAGCTGCAAGCTAAGGATTCACTTGCTCAACCCGTACTCGAGATATACCCAATTCAGACCCTGGTCTGATACATCTAATTTTTGTGATTGAGTTCTTGAAGTTATTACCTACAATCTAAATCAATCGAGCTACCATTTCAGGCCAAAGGCTGTTTTGGATGGCACACAGCCAGCTACATGTTGACTCATACAGCCCGAGGTGAGCCGAAGTTAGTAATGAGGCTCCTCCACGAAGCTAGTCATCAGACCGACAAACTTAAGAAAAAGCCTAGGAATATTTAGATTTAACACAAGCTCTAGTTAGAATGAACTTCATCAATGGAGCTTCTCTGTCCTTATGAAGGATTAAAACAATGAAGCTACGCACACAGAAAGCAATGACATGCTCGACATGCATGCCCTCTGAACTGCTGAATGCTATAGTTCGACAGAAACCACTAGATTTCAAAGGCTGCAAAGGCGAGAGCCCCAAGAGTTCTTGACAGCACGCAGGGCAAAAATATCTGCCTTGATCTCACACTAGTGGCGCAATGAGGGCTTAACAGTCAGCCTCCAGCTACTAGACCCTCATTTCAATGACAGAAGACTAGTGAAAGGCAGGAATTCCTGTTGCAGCCAGAACAAATTGACACAATGGCAGCAATACTTATTCCACTGGGATTGCTGCACTACACACCATGCCCAGTAGGCAACTTACCTGCAATGCTTACAGGGATCTCATATAGGCTGGAGCCACAGAATATTGCTGACACAGGTAGAGTATCAGCGTGTTTCGAGCAGATTGAAGCAGTAGCAGAAAGACTAAACAAGCACGAATGGGAACTACTACACATGCACAATAGAAGAGAAGGTAATGCATGAGGAACTGAAAACGGCAAGAGTGCACTAAGGCATACGAGCATAAAACAATATGAAAGCAACAATACTTTTTCTGCTTCTTTGGTCTGCCGAGTACTACTGGCATGTGATTAGACAGTCGGCTTTTCTTCGGCCTTTCATCTCCTTCGATGCCTTCTGCAATCATTCGCACCCGGCGAGTCTTTTTCTGCATCGAAAGAAGTGAGCACGGCTTTCAAGGACAGTTCACCAACGACTAGCAAAGCCCAGCCAGCAATCACTCGGCAGCAGCCTCACTTTCTTGACGTGCTCCTCCTCATCTTCACTCATCGAGCTCACCATCTAAAAGCAGAGTGCATATTGAAGCTGCGACCACAGAGGCAGCCCATGGCAGCAAGGATCCAGGAAATGCCAACCAGCTTGCTATCTGGCATGCTGATAATACCCATGTATGCAAAAAAGAGGGAGCCCATAACAATGATCAGGCCATATCTGCCCTTAAGTTTAGCTTTAATGGCACAGCAGGACAGCATGCTACTAGTCCTTGATACGGTCGGCAGGCCGATCGACAGGTATAAAAGATTCAAGAAATTTAGTAGTGCAGTCATTTACTAACTAATTAAAATGCTGTGGCTTCTAGTCGAACGGCAACATCACCCGGTATTGAGTGCTGCAGAACGATAGTCATACAAGCCCAGTCAGTGAAGCACTAGACCGGTATAATCCATAGGATATCCAGCGGGATCAGTCCTGCTCGAGAAGAAAATGGTTCAGCACCCTGTCTGACTGCAGACGGCCTTTGATGGTTCTATTTCTTGAGATTGAAATTCCAACTCAAGTCTTCGATGCATTCAAAGCCACCCAAGGTTTGGCTTCAGTCTGTTAATTCGTTTCTACCCCTTCGAGGCCAACTTAGGTTAATAGCTTAATATGTTAGATGTCCTTACTACTTGGGTGAGAAGCATTTACACTGTGGGTCTAAGCCAGTGGAGATAATTCTTTAAAGATTCTAGGGCAACTATACCAACTTTTGGCGGTTGTCCGCGGCCCAAAACCAATTTTTCAGCAGTTATTTACCGTCTACCACTTTGCGGCTTGCTTTTTCCGATGTTAATCAAGTGAACCAATGACACATTTTTGCTCTTCTGCGTGAGCTACACTGGTGGCTACTACTTGAGCATTAAAAGCCTACGAGGCACTGAGTACATGATAAGCAAAGGTTTACTGATTAAGAATTGCCTATTTAACAGAACGGCTTTGAGAAGTAATCGTTTGATGTACACAAAGGGAACATGCCTGCACTTTTGCTCTATGGATGCTAGCCGGAAACTTAGCTCCGAGCTGTTGCGCATCAATGATGTCTTCGATGCTCCTGCAGCAACTCTGGCTCTTCATTTTCAGCCATTCTACATTGGCCACTAATATGCCATTCTTTTAATTACTGTCTCAATTCAACAATACATCTTGAATTTTCTTTGTCGCATCAAAGAAGACTGCAGACAACCTTGCAAAACCACTTAGGCTTTAATGCACTAAAGAGATCTCGCCACTGTAATCTTCGTAGTCTTCACGATTTTGTGGAGTTTCAGATGATAATACAATGTCAATGTTCAACATTAGACTCATCCTCTCTGCCATCAACTACTTACTATCTAAACTACCGGCCAGGCGACTCACAAGTTCTCTCACAATAGCCAATTTATCTAGCGAAACTGCCAGGCTGAAAATGCAGGCGAGATGCTATTTAACCATTAATTGACACTGCATTATTAATGAGCCGTTAGGCTCGTTGCTATCACACACTCAAGTAAAAAAAATCCTCCCAGTATGGCCGAAGCTGCTGTGGCTCTAAATTCCTCCGGATAATAAGAGGGTTTTATAAGATGCATGGCATACTAAAGCTATTCGAAGCACCTGAAAACAGCAACAACAAAAAAACAAATATATGTGCTACTGGTATGAATGTGTTTAGTGTGACTACACCCCCCCCCCACGAATCTATATGACCTCCCAAGTCTGGCCAGGCATAGAGGCTACCAGATTCTGCATGGTCTCTTCTGCTGTAGCACATTCCACGGAGCGTAAGTATTACTGAAAAAAGTCGGCTACCAGAGTAGGCCGAACATCCTACCTCAGCCCCCTGTCGATATTGTTCTATAGTCGTTGTACGAGGTTCAATTCAGGCGACTGGCTGGGCCACTGCACCAGTACCAAACAAGGATTAGTCACAAAGTACTTTGCTAGCATAGCTGTGAGCTTTGGGTCAATATCTTGCTGCCAAACATAAAGACCTCCAAGCAGAACACCCGAGCTCTGAAATCTAGCTTACATGACAAGCAACAACTTTAATAATGTTTTTAGAAGAATCCTAGTAAGTCCGGGAGCTTTATTTTCTGCAATCACGGACATGTATAAAAAATCTATCCAACCGCACGAAGTATTAGCCGAGTAATGAAATGCAAAAGGCATCAAGCTACACTAAATATTAAGCTGTATAAGTTACAAGAATGCATATAAACAAGCTTCAGGCATGCACTTCAATCTACCTCAACAAGCTAGGATACAAATTGCATATGATGCAGAGATCGATATTTGTATATATGCTGACGGCTGGTTTACATCCGAGTTTGTCAGTTTGCACCATCAATTTTTCCTTCATTCGGAACTCATCCGAACTTCATATCCCATACCTAACACGTTTGCATTTTGAAAAGTACCTAATCAAATATTCGATTGGCAGACCAATGTAAGTATTTTCTTAATATGACCCTTCAAGAGAAAAAGTCAAGAAAATATTTGTATAATAAGCACAACTGCTGAAATATGGAAAACAAGAACCGCAGAAGGACTATAAAACAGTCTCGTACCAAGTATTACGACCATAGCCGGGTTGTGATAAGCATACCGCACCTTATCTTCTAAAGATTGCAGTGTTGCAATCATCGTTACGACCCACAGAAATACCAACAGTTATGAAATAATTCGTACCACTTGAGACCAAGTCGTCCGACCGAAAGGCAAGAACAGATGGACAACCGCAAGGTAAGAACAGATGAAGTAAAGCATAACTCACTGGCAAGAGAAGCATGCCCACAATAGGGTAATTTTTCAAAGTACGAACAAAAACATGCATGCAATGGCACGATATTATAGAGGACAATAATAACTCAGGTTGACAGCGACACAGCACTACTACCTTGGTGCGTCGCTTTCGTTTTCGTCTATTCTGAAATTCAGAAGACGAATCCTCTCCATTGCCATCACCAGATGCCGAATAGGACACTTCTTTAAAATCCAGCGACCCACTATTGATGTAGAAACCTCCCAGTTTCGTGGTGAGATAAGATGGAACGAGTTCGTCGTACTATTCAATAAAATGAAGTAGCAATAGCTATAAATAACTACGCCTAAGCTGGTGTTCGAATGAATGCGAGCCATTGCAAATGCGACATTGCCAATTGTACTTAAAGGCACAAAACGGCATGCTCAGAATTGTTGGCAGATTAAGTCCACGATTACGTAAATCAAAAGGACTTACTGCTTCTGCATTGTCTATAAAGGAATCATTGTCGTCATAACCTTCCCCTAGGTCACAAAAGTCTTCCACCCGACGCTTTCTTTTGATTCCACCACCCTGTTTCCAAAATAAATATCAGTTGACCACGACATGTACATTTGCAAAGCACACGCACTGTAATCTGTTAAGCTACACGAGCGCAATTTTGGCACACATATTTACATATTTTTCCTCCATCCTTTTTGCGATGGCTTCGACTTCTTTCATATTAACATTATCTCCAGGCTCGAGTGGTGCCTTAACAACAGAAATACACCATACAACTTTGAGCAGCCACAAGAATTGAAAGCAAATATTCACGAAAACGAAACACATACGATAGCCATCTAATATCCTGAAATCCACTATGCAGTGACAGAGTAATGAAATCTGCTGGTGCAAACCACACTACTGCTGCCAGTAAAGTCCTCATGGATGAACGAATCAAAACAATTAAGAGAAAAATTGTTTCACATTCGTCAGCAACCCACCAAATGAAATAGTTATCGAGAGTAACTCTCATACAACAAGCAAGCAATGTCAGATGGCTGAACTGCAGGATGGCCCTACTGTATGCACATACAGGTGCCATTTTAAGTTTAAGTGACCAGCAAAACAAAACGGAAAGCTTGAGGTTCTCTCTTGTAAATCATCATGTAGTGCTCATGTAGTGCATGAAGCATCACTTTGCATACGCACAAAACCATGGTAGTAGATAAGACACGGTACGCTTCAGTATTTAGTTAATAAATTACTTAAGCTTGTAAGAAGTGGCACCACCATGATTTCTATTCACTTTACCTATGTAGGCTGGCATGAACAAAATCCTTGCTTTTTCAGCAGGAATTTCTCACCAGCATTGGCAGAGCCTCAAATAAGATTTCTGAGGGAATAAAAACAGTTGATAACCTTACATTTTGCTCCTAAGCACCCCAAAGCTTTTCTAGGGGGTTCAGATCAGCACTCATGCTTTGCTGAGGCAATACAGTCAATGGAGAACGCTAACGATCCAGATAATGTCCGAACAATTTTCTAGCCGACAGTTTGTTGCACTTAAGACAGGTCTCTCGTTACCACACAATTTCAGACTAGGAATACCGATATTTTTACTATGTTAAAGTATTTATGATTATTAATGGCTTCAATGTGAAAGAGTTGTGGTAAAGCAGTTGTAAAACAGCTGCCATATCAGCACTTATCACAGCCGAACTTTACCGTCTTCTGAAGGCAGTCGACACGGTTAAATATGCCACTTCACGATAGCTTTCTTACTATTACTCAAAACGGTTAACTTCGATTGATCAGTCTGCAGATCTCTTTAACAGTCAGCAAAGATCGACGGGGCATGGTTGCAGTGTTGCGGGCAGCTAAACATTTGCTTTTTAGAAAGCATATGTGTACGATGGTCAATACTGGAGAGTAAACTCGCTTAACATCGGCAGAACGCTCACTTAAGCCCTGTCGTAAGTCAAATGTTCTAGAAGCACTTTTTGCAGGAGCAAAGCGGTTTTCAAGGCTTGCGTTTTTATGGCCCTGTCATCTTGATCTCTTGTTAGTTTAAGCTGTGTTTACACGGAGGACTTTCCCACAGATTTTGGACAGAATTCCCACAGATTTGGGCTACCACGTCATCATACGTCACAACATTTTGGGGAAGGAACCAAGTCTGCAGAGTCATCAGCAGGAGAATCTGTCTCAAACTTTTTGGTCCAGCCGACAATCAAACCCCGGGGCTCATTCCATACACCCCACGGCCAAACTAAAAATGGCTTGATTATCGTAGGCTCGAGTTATATTGAGGCGTTCAGAGCAAGTCGTTGAATATGGGATGCTTATGCGTTAAAACCAATGCTTCAGCCTTTTCTACATAGTATACGCCGTGCGTCTGTTGATCAAACCAATCAACAAACCAGTAACCGTGAATATTACTTTGCACTATACACCTGCACACATTACTTGGTACCCCTCTCGTTCCTGAAAAAGCTTTTTAAAATGCTCATATTCCTTTTATTTATACTCTTTCATACTACTCATACCACAATGATGACTGAAGTGGCGAACTCAACTTCTGCCTGTGTTGTCTTGGCGTCTCTGGGGAAGCCCTCTTTCAAACCAGCCTCCCGGATTAGAGCAATGGCTGTGGTAAGGACTAAGTCAGCGATCAAATCTGTTGTGGGTTGGACTAAATCTGTCGAATAAACGTCCTAACAGGAGGCAAGTCTGCATCAGACAGGAGGAAAGTCTGCAGTGTCAACGAAGCTTTAGGGCAGCCACACTGCTTCATTAGTTCCATCTAACCGAGTTGCAGCTGCCTCTCTACACTGCTAAATACAAACTGCTTGAAAATCATTAGCACTGCAACAATGCACACCCGGTTATAGCCAGCTAAATGCAATCCAACAGATTTCTGCTGCATGAAGACAAACCTGCCTTGCTTTGCCCATTTATCAGCACTTGCTACCTACTCTACCATCACCAAATTGGGTGGCAAAGGAAAGCAATCTGAGCTAGCTTCCAGTGAAATGTCACTGAACATACAAAAGCATTCGATATATGTGCCATTTTAACAAGGTGAATCCTGGGATGCAGATGACGTGCAGCGTATCAGCCAGTCTCGTCGGGAGAAGTCTTAACAACCAGAATTTGCCCATTTTTAGCAATCGCTAAATCTTTTGACGGTTCCTGCATACTGAAGCATTTTCGCGAGGACTACCTGCTGTGCTCAACAGCATTTGTAGTTTTTTCAGCAATGACGATGGCCAGCCATGTTAACACCAGAAAAAATATACTTCATTGATATAGGGCCCTGAGAACTTAATCTCTATTCAGGCGCTTCACATATGCCAGGCGGCTCAAGCCCACCACTTGAAGAGTCAAATACATTCACATTGACCTGGGTCGTTAAAGGTGAGCACTTTTACCACTGGGCCAAACCAGCTCGGCAGACATATGGGAAGATGTCACCACCGTGGCTATGTAGCACACAGTTTTCAAAAGAAAGAATTTCAGGCAGGATATGCGGGCCTCAAAAGATTTATAAAAAACATGGGGACCTATTTAATGGCCAAATGGCTGCACACAAACTTTGTATGAGAAATATAAGTTGACCAAGGCATGCACACCCCCACAATATTTGGACTGCTGGCATTTCTTGCATGCTGTCATGTGAGGCATGCACATGCATGTTTTACTCTTTGGACGGTATTTCAAAGATATGCTCACATGTAAACAAATATTGCAAAAGGTCTGCTAGTACAAGAGATACAACAGCTTTTAAAAGCCAGCAAATGGTTGCAATTGAATTCCTGACAATGCCATAGGATAAGGCAATTCTGCAACACCTTTTTTCCAGGATTATTGTTTAAATGACAGCAGTCCAAACGCCCTATATAAAGATATGAGTAGATAACTCGGTGCTCTTGGGTGAGAGTCAAACCAAAGCATCCTGGGACCTGGACAAGTGAGGTATATTGGTCTAATATGAGATTTCTGCTTTTCATAAAACAAGTCCAGGTTGATGTGAAGAGCTTAGAAAGAGATTGAGTTCTCTGAGGGCACTTTACCAAGTGCATTATTAGTATTATTATTATGAGTGTTCCGCAAGGCAACTGTGGGGGTAGGTGCCGAACAAACCAACTATAAATTCCTACACTTCTACAATGATGCACCCAACGAGAATAACTCATCCTCAAAAGGAATCCAAGTTAGCCAGTGGGCAGTGGAGTTGACGAAATCCTTTTTATGAGTTAGTAACATAGCTCAAATTGTATAAATTTGAATTTAAGTTTACGAACGAGTCGTTTCTATAACCCTACTTTGATACTATTTGTGATAAATATGTACAAATGCTAAGAAAGTAACACTGAATGTCACAGCAAAATATCAGGAAATATATTACTAATTTGCATAAGTAGCTTCACGGCACTCCATAGTTGAAATAGGACAATACAATGTGCACTGAATTATGAAATGGCAATGAGCAGTATTTTGAATAGGATAATTTAATTATGCATGTCAATGCTGTAGAAATGTCAATGGAACGTCTTCATTTTTCAATAATTTTTTAGGAATATTTAGAAAAAGTTCATTTAAGTTATCATGAACGACCTACATTTTAAATTAATTTTTGCAGGTACATGCTAGTTGCTGAAATCAACTAATGACAACACACTTGACTTGGGAATGCAGACTTGAGTAGAGTATCTCTACTTGTTTTGCTCGATCTTTCGGCAGCTTTTGATACCGTCACTCACCAAGTCCTTGAGTGCCTCTCATCTCACTAGGGCATCACCGATGTGGAAGACTCCAGAAAATTGGTGTGAATGGACAAAGATCATCCAAGGAGCCACTGAAGTATGGGGTACCCCAGGGCTTTATGTTTGATCCGGTTCCTTTCACGGTTTATACTCTCCCTCTTGCCGATGTGATTACCAGGCACAACCAAGGCTTTCACTTCTATGCAGATGACTCTCAGTTGTACCTTTGCTTTGATCCTTCCAAGCCAAGTATGTCAAATTCTCTCAACTCCATTGCTGCATGTATTGATGACATCCACACATGGATGGCAGGAAACTCATAAACTGAATGGTGTTAAAACCAACCTACTAGTTACGAGCAAACCAAGCGCGATTCGAAAACTGGAAAACCTAATGCTCAAAATGGGCTCTGTCCGCATATCTCTTGCTGAGTCTGCAAGAAATCTAAATGTCCTGTTTCAAAGTGATCTTTCATTAGACGACCACATCAGCTCCACAGTCAAGTCTGCCTAATTTCAGCTACATAACATTGCCGACATTGGGATTTGCTTAGGCAGGGATACTACATCCAAATTGGTCCATGCATATGTAACATCCCGTCTCGACTTCTGTGACTCACGACTTGCTGGTTGATCGGCCTCTGCAATCAAGTGCCTATAGTTGATGCGAAACACTCACTGCAGCCAGGTTTGTCTGCCGTGACGTTGCAGTTGCAACACACCATCACTTCTCGATGATCTGCACTGGCTCCCAGTCAAGCAACACATCGACTTCAAGGTTTTGTCATTCTCTTTTAGTTCCCTTCCTACTTTAGCGCCAGCCTACCTATCAGATCTACTCTCCCACCAGGATAAGCATGGCACCACCTGCTTTTCAGAATGGAATAATTTACCTATACCTCGTACGAACCTCAAATCCTTTGAAGACCGTGCCTTTAATTCATATGCTCCGAAAGCCTGGAACTCACTTCCGACTGGCATCACGACTTCCTCTGACTTGATGACATTTAAAAAGAAGCTACAAATGCAACTATTTATCACAACCTTTAGTGGATCCATGTGACTCGTCCTTTGTATGCTTATACGTATTGACAGTGTGGATGCTGCCATGCTATGCTTGTTGTCATTGAGCATGCTACCACTAAACATTCGATCATGTTTCCTTTTCAGCAAATGTCAAGTGCCTAGAAAGAGATTGAGTTCTCTGAGAGCCTATATCAACTGTATTATTATTATTCGGGATGCTTTTTCCAGAAAGATGGTTAAGCCATGATGGAGGTAACTTAACAGACTAGAGCTTTCAGTCTATCCCCCACTATTTTTAGTTACCGAAGCTAGAGCCGCGAAGTGCCAAACTAGGCACCAAGACATAACTACCGCATCTGCAACATCTGTTCATGATGCAAATGATATAAGAAGTAAGCAGTTACCAACTGGCATTCCAATTTGCATGCATGCATAAAATTAAAATAAATGCAATAACTTACTATAAATGCATGATCACTAAAATCCTACTAGAATGTGACAGTAATTCAAACATAATCGATATGTGTGTCACGTAATATAATTCACTCCGATGGCCGATCAATATCACATGTCAGTGTAGAAGGAAAAGTAACATGACTGCCAGCCAAAGAGGGAACGTAAGCTGCAACTTAAATGAAAGCAGAACCAAGTCACAAGCTACCATAAAATGGGTTACGACAGTTTATTTATGAAGGCAATACCACAAGACAACCTAACTCTAGGAACAGAGAACAAGGCCTTCCTACTCCACTGAAATTAATATCTGACAATCTATCCATCTGCACACTGCCTCGACAGAAAGGTTGTAGTAATGAAGTGATACGAAGATGCATAAGTGCTTAAGTGAACAAAATAGGCAATGAATTGAATGTAAACGAGGCCACAGCAATAGCAGCACCTGGTGCACGAACCAAGGAGCTGACATCACAAGGCCATTTTAAACAGGAAGGCAGTGCAAAGTTCAGCAAAGCATAGGCCCTTAAGCATTTTCACATTTACTATGATATATTTAGGCTGATGCTAAATCGTCTCCATTAATCATGCATAAATATAGGTTGATGACACGCAGTGCGGACAAAGTATATTAAGGCATGTGCATACACATACATACTCATGAACACATACACGAATTATACACATAACTATTCTAGCCCAAAGGGCACCACTATCTGCATATTGACATTACAAGCAGCAACCGTGAATAGCAATCCAAAAAATGTCACATTGTCAGGTAGAATATTGCTTACAGAATACCACAGTTCAGCAATCACAAGTAGTGACAAGTTGCTTCGTCAACACAACATGCCAAGGCAGCATGGTTGAAGAGAGCTTGGATATATCATGCATATGCTCCAATTGATGTTCGTTGAATGTGAATGTACATGGACGCAGATGCAAATATGAGAGCCTGCTTAAGTATCGAGGTATTGTTTTTAGAGTGGGTAACCCCTTAAGAACCAGCGAAAGAGCAAAAGGCAGCAGTACTAGTAACAAAGTGCGGAGACAAGCTGATAAACTGGTGACAGGGCATGGACTTGCTGACCAGACAGCCAGACCAGCTCAGCATAACAAAATATAAATATATAAAATATAAATATAAAAAGCACACTTCTCCTTGTCCACCCATGCACCTGAGAAGCAAACATAAGCTCTCCCGTAGTATGCCGGTGCAGATGACAAGGCATGCAGAAGCAGGAGTTGTAACCAAATGATACGCTGAAGCAACTGGAACAAAAGCTACCACAGGTGTCGAGTAAGGTAATACATACGGGTGAAGGAGGGAATATGAAGGGTCAGGGAGGAAATATGTAAGGGTATCACCACAGCATGGCTCACCATGGAGAACCGACAGCAGCCGGACTGATGATAAAGTGCAGGCACTAACACAGCTATTTATAGTTAGTGCTGCTTCTTCTGCACATCATTAAGAGTCAGTATATCGGGCAAATCATTTAAGATTTAGCCGGTTGGAAACAGCAATTTTGTAGCAAGGAACCAAAGTGCCTCACGGCTGCAAGACAACCAGTGCTGGTTAACAATAACGCATTTATGCCAGTAGTGCTTGCTCCATAAAATACTGCTTCATCTAATATCTTCCACATCACTATACAGCTCATCTTAATGAGCCACAATCAATGTTTCTTAAGTTGATTAAACATGCAGCAGCATGCACGTAAAACCATAACCCACACGAATAACGCATGGCACATATTTGCTCCAGTAGCCCTCTCTTTTAAAATGCCACATAGTTGTCTTGCTCATTCTGAGTTCAAGAGAGCTGCGTGTTAGAGAATGTCCTTAAATAATACTCCAATTACCTCTGCCCCCGACAGACACGGGCTGGGACGACGTGTCTTTACGATGAACTCCTAATGCCAAGATAGCACTCATAACTGGCCTGGTCAAGATGGACACAGGTACGACTAAATATTTCAGACAAGATCTCTGCAGCATAGCTGTGCGGCTGCTGTGACGAAACAATTAGGCAAAGCGAAAGCAACCACGCAGTAGCAAAAAACACATGCACGTGCGCAATTTTTCCTCGTAAGCAGACCGCATCCTACCCCAACAACCAGAAAAAAAATAAAAATAAAACAAGAACGAAGTTGGCAGCTTGCACTGGCTTTGGCTGCTGATTATACGATTTTGAGTGATGAAATAATACAAACGTGGACAGCTGTGTGTGTATGCGGCCGCCACAAAGCGGTAGGTGCGCTAAATAGAGGTGGCCATTTCCAGCACAATTTCCAACTGCTGCTTGGCATTACACACAAACACATCTATTTTCAATGCACTTTCGTTACATGTAACGATGAATTAGAGTGACTCATCAATTTTAAAATAAAGCAGCGGTATTTTGGAGTCGTAACGTGACGCACCACAACCGAAAGTCATCGCCATTGACGCAATGAACTAGCAAGCACAACTTGTAGCAGATTTACCAAATCGTTGTCATAGACACTCGAATAAACAGAAAGCGGAAAATGTGCAACATGGAGGACGCAATATATCAGCTTTCATTCTAAGCGTATTTTTCGCTACTATAAGGAAGCAGGCAAAAATCTTACCTCACTTTTCTTTCGGTCTTCTACCATATCCACGAAAGATATCTCGGGAAAATAGGCGGTAGTTGATTCCCGCAGCTCAATTTCAAATCGGTAGCTAGGCTCATTTTTTCTCTCTTTCTTTTTGCTTATGGCGGGTCCAACATGTTTGACATCAATTCGTCGGGGCTCACCCATGTTACACCTAGCACAATGCCATAACAAATTCAGATTGTACAGCACCAGTCGGCGCCGCCATATTGATACATCGGGTCAAAAGGGTACAGTGGGAAGCACAGCCGTTATCCTAGATATACCCTTCCAATGGCAGGTAATAATCTCAATCTATAAGTTTTAATGAATTATATTCGTTAGTAACAGAATCAGGCATAATCGTGATATTGAGATAAAGTATGTTCCCTATTAAATGTATCGTCCACCACTAACCACGCCCATCGAACAAGAGCGCGCGCTGTGCGCTAGGCTCCGTGGCGGATGATTTGTCAGCGTGCTGCCGCCGCCCCCTACAGCAAAAGTGCCGATTTTTAGTCGCCGAACGACACAATAGCTACGCCGCCCTAAATTATATCTTCTGCGAATGAATTTAGCATAGACACGGTTAAAAGCTTATTCTGGCTTAATTTAAGGACGGAATGGAAGCACACATACCTGTACGTTAGCGCACCGAGTCTCGTACACACAGGCCGACCTTGAATTGTAGGCTATATCATTACTCCCGCCCACGTCAGCGCTGATTGGTGACTTGTACGTGCCGCTGTTGGAGGTGTAGGAGTAGGACGCTGACCGCTACCCGTTAATTCCGTTCGCGCGGAGGCAACAGCTGCTAACGGCGCTAGTTATTTGCGTGATTTCGAAATAATTAAGGCGCGAAAACTGCCTTGACGCGACCGCACTAACGAAGTGGTACCGTAGCGTTCGCGAAGTAGTGGCGATGATTAATGGCGGTTGCTTCGCCCCCCCCCCCCCGCTCACCAGCGGTGACCGGTCAACCATCGGACCAAGTAGATCTCGACATAGTAATGCCAATTGCTGTAATGACACTGCTGCTAATAATAATGCACTTATATAATACTCTGGGTGAACTAAATCTCATTCTAGGTACGTCACATGGGCTTCAAAAGAACTGCTACGAACGTGCCGCCGCGTCTGGCGCATGCATGTGAGTCCTCGGCCACAAAGGAGGCAAGGGTACGGTGTTCGTTATGGCGCTAATCCTTGCAGACTCGCGACCGTACAAGCTAGCGCATTTAAGAGCGGCTGACGAGTTGTTGCAAACGGGATGTGGCGGCGGCTTCCGCGTCCGGACAGAGCCGGGTCGCAAACCCACCGCCCGTAACCACGCTAGCGTCAGCCGACGCGTGCGGCGACGAATAATAATAATAATAATAATATTGCACTTGATAAAGCGCCCTCAGAGAACTTAATCTCTTTCTAGGCGCTTTACATTTGCTGCAAAGTGATACGCAATAGAATAGTAAGTAAAATCATGCTTGAAAAACAAACAAAATGAATAACATGGTTAGGGGTTACATGCACTGGGTCAGCATGCAAATGTGGTTAGTGGCAGCATGAACAGTGTCAGCACGCATAAGCACATCGAGGACGAATCACAAGGACCCACTAAATGCTGTCCTAAATAGGTATGTTTTAAGTTTCTTTTAAATGTGGTCAGGTCAGGGGATGTTCTGATGCAGGTCGGGAGGGAGTTCCAGGCTGTGGGAGTATACGAGCTAAATGCACGGTCTCCAAAGGATTTAAGGTTTGTACGAGGTATATCGGCGAAGCCTCGAAGCCGCGATGAGGTCGCGGTTCGTTCGACGAAACCACGACGAAGCCTCGAGCCTTGGAGTCGCGGCGGCTAGCGACCGCCGTCGGTGCAGCACCGGTGCACACAGGCGCGCCTACTTAGCGAAACGCGGCGCAGCTACAAAGAGCGCTCATGTCTTTAACATAGCAAGCCCGTATGCGTAGCGTAGAGGTCTTTTCTGACAGCGGAGAAAGGTTGGGTTAAGGGATCTCAACAGCGGCGCCGTGACGTCCGGCAACTCTCTCTCAGCGCTCAGTGGCCACAGCACAGCGCAGCTCAGCTCTAATGCTTAGGCACCAAATCTTGGACTACAACCGACGCTCGTAAGGACGGTCAATTTTCGGAAACCCTGCAACGGTAGGAAAAACGCTAGCCGCGCTTGGTGAAGTGTGCGCTGCGGACCTTCGGAGTCGAACCCGCGTTCTTATCACGGATGTCCGTCCGTCTTCCACTATCGACCGCAGGGTTCTTTCATGCGGACCCGGCGGGCTGACTGCCCCAGCATCTGCGTTGCCGTTTTGGCTTTTAATTTACCAGCCGGCTCTTCGGTGTCGGCGCAGATCGTTGCGATAATTGGCGGCCTGGCGTTCTATCTCGAGCGACCCGTCCCGGGTGGTGGTCGATTATGCTTTCTTTGCAGCAAATGTAAAGTGCCTAGAAAGAGATTGAGTCCTCTGAGGACGCTATAACAAATGTATTACTATTAATCTTATCAACTAATAAACTATTGCACGACTTCGTATTTTGTGCAGCAGTAGCAGTAGATTATCGCATAATCGGTTCGTAGTCGCGATAATTAAGGAACGGAGAACGTTCAATATCAGACATAATTTGGCTGATATAGCACGCAGCCGTTTCACTACGCCTTCCTTAAATTAAGGCTGTCATTGGCTGGAATATTAAAAAACACAACCGGTTATGATAGGTGTCAACGCTCAGCTTCGCCACTTCGTTAGGCTCTAGCGGTAATTACTAAGTAGATTTTTCAGACGCTTTCTTTGAAGCTGTCACTGTAACTGTCTTGTCTTCATCTTCCCGCAAACAATTTAGGCTTCAAAGCGTCTCCAGATCGTGATCAAAGCGTCTCCAGATCGTGATCAAAGCGTCTCCAGATCCCTCGGCTCGTCGTGCGTTCACGTCGTCAACATTTCACTTGGCTGGAGACAAGCTAGCGTCTTTACTCGCAGAGCTATCTTTATAGATCACTGAGACATTTTTTTATGCGAAATGCACGAAAGAACAGACCTCCGTGTACTGTCAAACCAGCGATTGTGACTTTGACTGATTGTGCTCCTTACTGACATTGCCTCACCGGTCCAGTCTTGTTTGCCTTTATTTGAGGTCACTGTAGGGTATGACAGACGTCGCCCAATGTCCAGCGTCTTCCCAGACGCTTACAGCCAGTGAAGGGGGCGAGTGGGATAGTGGGGCATTGGCCTCCCCCCTCTCGAACGAGTCACCCCTACGCGCCCCAAACATCACCGGCGACGTAATAATATCACACTTTCACTCAATGAGCATTCACCGAGTTCTTGTCGAATAAGTATGATGGTTTCTCCCGCTGTAAATTGTTATTTTATATACTTCGGGGTCTTGCCCCTACACAAAAATCGTGTGGATCTTGCCCCCTTTTGGGTCCACAGTACGGCGTTAGCATACTACTCCGGCGAAAGACGCCGAAGGAGAACAGCGGACCCAACAACACACATACATTTTCTCCCAAGCTAGGGTCGGCCATAATGGTCACTAGCTTCTGCGTGGCTCCCTGCGCTTTTGGAATAAACTGCCTGCCGTGTTGTCGATTCGATCTTCCGGTGCGCGACTGTCCAAAAACCTACTCATACATAGAAATGGCGATGATAATGCGATTCGAACAATGTGTTGCGTGGAATACGGCGGGATCTGGTGCGAGAGCTCCAACAGCGTCATCCGGCGAGCAGGCGTAAGCATACTACGCTATAACCGCTAAAAGGATTTTTCAGGAGAAAAATCCTTTCCAGAGGAGTCCCGATGAAAGGCTGCGCTAGAGCGCATCCTTCCGGGTAAGCCGCATTCCACTCTCAAGATGCAGGTAGCTCCGCGAAAGCTAGCTGACCTCCGGCTACAGGACATTGACGCACTTGTCACGAGGATTCTTTCCCTACTTCTTCTGCTTCTCTGCATAATTATAATAATAATAATAATATTATTATTATTTTTAACACACTTGATAAAACGCTCTCAGAGAACTCAATCTCTTTCTAGGCGCTTTGCATTTGCTGCAGGATTTGAGCTAAACATGCGGTGGAGACTCTTGCTCCTGCCAGCACCTGTACTAGCTTTGATGGTGGGAATCTTCTAAGTAGACCGATTCTTTGCTGTTTGTCACGTGTTTGGCCCACAGGTGCCAGTCGCGGCGGAGCAAGAGGACCGGCCTGCGGTGCTGCCTGCGTGGTAGCGGCCTGCAAGGCGGCGGCTGTTGGCGCCGCTGCGGCGGCGGCGGAGGAGGTCCGTTCGCGACGCGGAGGCAGGAGGCGAAACGGCGCTCCGCGAGGTGGAGGACGAGAAGGTGCCGGTCCGGGAAACGGCTGCCCGCCAGACGACGACGGAGGTCCGCTAGAAGGCAGCAGCAGCGGTAGAGGCGCGCCGTAACGGCGCCTGCGGCGCCGTTTCGGCGAGACGAAGGCGAGCGCTGCGACGCCGGTCAGAGCTGCCGCGACTGCTATCGCAACGATTAAAACCGGCGACGTGAAAGCAGCCGTCAATGCGACGGAGACTGTTGAGAGCCGTGCGACGGAAGGAGGAGGCACTTGCCTTATCCCTGGTCGTGGGAAAAGGACACTGGCTACGCCCCTCCCCCCAGCGATGCCTTAAAGCAGCTGGCCTACGTATCCGGCTGGTCGCCAAGGGCTTTGCTTCGGTGCGCCTCCCCCAAGATGCTGTCAGGTAGCCTTCATGCCAGTGAGGACGTTGTTTACCTGCCGCCAACATGCCTGCAACGTGCAGCTAGCTGTATGGCTGTACGTTATCAGCAGCCGATTCTACGCTCTCGCGTCAAGTCCTTATCGTTTGGTGCTCAAGCCGTAGATCAGGCTTCCGATTTCAATTCGCGGAGCTTAAAGCATGACCTGCACGTGTGCTACATTGGTCGCCACCTTATCGCCGCCATTGACAATGTTACGACCGCGCGACCCCCGCCCCGCCCCCCCCCCGCCCCCCCCCCCCCGCCCCGCCCCCCATAGCTCCAGTTAAGCTTACAGTTCATGATCCCGGAACAGGGCACAATCTTCTCCATTTTTAGCAGTAAGTTTAAGCCTGTTGCCGTCATTAGCGCACTAAATATCCATCCTTGCAACAGTCTCAGCATTAACCTCAGCAGACTGCTAGTTAGCTGTGACCTTTACATTAAATATTTTTTTTACTTTTGCTTCAGGTGACTTACCTCTGACTTTAGGGTATACATACTCTTTATGTCTGTTACGTCCAAATGCTGCGATGTGATGCTTGGCCGCCAGTACTGCTTTTCGAAACCCGAAGCCTGGGCTTTTTTCGAAACTCGCTTCGAGGTCACAACAATGCTTTGGGACAATTTGCCCTATTTTATTTTCGTCTGTTCAGTCATTAAGGCGTGACCGCGACATCTGCCACGCCACACCATTTCTATCTGGGCTTCACTGGCTACCTATCGCGTATCAAATATCCAATCGACATCGAAACCCTCCCTCTGACCAACAGGTCGCTTCACTCGTTTCCATCAACCAACTAACCTATCTAACTGTCACGTGCCCCTCCAGTCACGTGCCCTCGTGCCACCCGCTGCTTGGCATCCGGTGGTCTCGACGTTTCTCGGACTAAATTAAAATCTCTCGGTGATCAAGCCTTCAGCTTGTACTCGCCAAAAGTCTGGGGTTCGCTTTTGGCTTTGGTCACCACCTGCGTTGACTTGGCGTCATTTAATTCGAAGTCAAAGATGCACCTGTTTCAGTAAGCCTTTCTGCATGAAAGTGAACTATGGTTTTTATTACTCCCCCAGCGCCCTGCGAGCCAGTGACCCCGAACGCCTCCTCGAACGCTTTTGCATTTTGCCTAGGCATGATACCTTGCATGCCACTAACATTGGTTATTAATTCTCATGCAGCATGTTGTTTAGCTCTTGGCAAGAGATTTAGTTCTCACGGGGCATTATAGAAAAGTGCTCGGTCCTGTTATTTTTAAGGTTTATACTCTCCCTCTTGTCGATGTGATTACCAGGCACAATTTAGGCCTTCACTTCTATACAGATGACACTCAGTTGTATCTCTGCTTTGACCCCTCCCAGCCCTCCAGCACGCCGAATTCTGTCAACTCACTTGCTACATGTAATGATGACTTCCGCATGTGGATGGCACCAAACTTTCTTAATTTGAATGATGGCAAAACCAGTTAACTATTTATGGGCAAACCAAGTATTATTCAGAAATGAGAGAGTTTGACGCTCACAATCGGCTCTGTCAGCACATCTTCTGTTGAATCTGTACGAAATATAGATGTCTTGTTCCAAAGTGACCTTTCTTTAGAAGACCACATCAGCTCCACATTCAAGTCTACCTACTTTCAGCAACATAAAATTGCTAAAAATTTGAGCTTGTTTTGACAAGGACCCCACATCTAAATTGGTCAATGCATTTGTGACATCCCGTCTTGACTTCTGTAACTCGCTGCTTGCTAGTCTAGTAGGCTGTGCAATCAAGCGCTTACAGCTGGTGCAAAACTCGGCAGCTGGCATGTCTATCGTGAGCGTCGAAGTTGCCACATCTCGCCGACATGCACTGGCTTCCAGTCAAGCAGCACATCGACTTCAAGTTTTTGTCGCTCACTTTTAGGTCCCTTCATTCTGTGGCTCCAGCCTGCCTATCAGATCTACTTCCCAACCAGGCTAAGCATCTAACCACCCAATATCCTTAATCTAATTGTATACCTGTACCTCTAACAAACCTCAAATACTTTGGAGACCGTGACTTTAGTTCATATGCTCCTAAAGCCTGGAACTCACTCCCGATCTGCGTCACGAAATCTCCTGACTTGACCACATTTAAAAAGAAACTAAAAACGCATTATTTATCCAATAATTTAGAGGGTTCCTGTGATTTGTTCTTTATGTGCTTATGCGTGCTTACACTGCACATACTGCCATTAGCCATACTTGCCTGCTGATCCTGTGCACGGCACCCCTAACCATGTTATTATTGTTGTTTATTGAGCATGAGACCACTAGCTATTCGACCGTGCTTCCTTTGCAGCAAATGTAAACTGCCTAGAAAGGGGTTGAGTTCTCCTATGGCGCTATATCAAATGTATCATTATAATTATGACTTATTAATTTTATCTGTTTTTAAGGGTCTACAGTTGCTTTCGGAGTCTTATTCATTACGGGTATGTTGCTATTATAGAAAGTGCGATAATGTAATAACGTATTGTTGTTTCCCTTGCGTTGATAGGATCCTTGCATCGTTTGCAATCCTTCAGGTATTCGCTGTTACCACTGACTTATTGTGTTTCAAGGCCTGTTGTTCTATCAGTTACCGGTTCACAAGAAGTGCATGCTATTAAAATTTACTTGCGACCTTCCGATTGCATAGTCAGATCGACTAGCCTCAATCGACCCATCGTAGCAGTATCGAGCCTCTTCCTCTGACGGCAGACTTTCACAAAGAGGCTATCGCGGAGAAATTGGCAGACAAGAGTGCTTTGGTTCTATCCTCATTAGCTTTGAAGTTGAAGTGGCTAATTATCAAGGTGGCTTGTTCGGTACATGCATGAATTTATTAGCTCTTTTTCTCTCTCTTTTTCAAACAGAAAATTGGCTGCATAATCAGTATTTCCTGGTGAGGTGGTTGAACCTCAAGCATGAAAATGAATCAGCAAGACTGAGTGTGTAGGTCGGTCGGTAAGTATAGCGGCTTTTTAATAAGAAATAATTAAAGAGCTCCCCGAGTTTAAATGAGCGACGCTTACTTCTGCTAAAGATACATTATACTACAAATAGTAACGAAGTAAATATTAATTATCAAACTACATACTTTTGAATTGTAGACATGAGACCGCGGATCCCGTAAGCAGAAGTTACTGACGTGCAAACTTGTACACTTTTTAGTATTTGTGCTGTACGATACGATGGTACCACTTTGAGTAGAGTGATGTAAAAGATATAAGGGAAGATAATTTTATAGTTTGCATAAGTAGGTAGATCATGCAATCTTTTAGCTGAGATTGAGCATTTAATTGTGCGCTGAATCGTAAATTAGTGATAAGCATACTTTAAATCAGTGGGTTATTTATTTAGTTCACGGTGGCACACTAGGTTTAGTGGTTGCTCTTCGCGATCTTGGTTCCAAGGTCGTGGGCTCGAATCCTGCGGTGGCCGATCGTCTATTGCTGCTGCAAGCGTCTGTGATAGCTTTAAGGCTAGCCTCTCGCTATATAAAAGAGGCTGTTGAATCAGCTAGAATTGTTTATAAATGCTTTGGAGATAATCTCTCAGCAGGACAGGTATAAAGTCAGCGCCTTACCAAGACAATCAGTCTCAGCGATAGACTTCCGGCTATTGAGTAACGGCGGCTGAGTCTTTGCGCAGAAATATGCTTATAGGCATGGTCTTTAATTTCAAACTAAGTAACTCGGGGAACCACGATTTTTCGCGTTACAAGCTAGCAGCCGTTAATAGCATCCAAAACGAGCATCGCGAATCCAGAAACAAGGTGTTTCTAACAAAACAAAGTGCAAGCAATATTGCTAGATCTGATAGCCTTGAGACCACTAACCAGCACAGCGAAGCTTAGCATGCAAGTCATAGCAAGCCCCAATATAAAAAAGTCTGCCGACTACCGCAGGGCACGACGTCAATAAAGGATACCCATATCTTGGGGAAAATGCCATGTGCTTAACATGTGAATGTATATTTTATAGCGAGAGCCATATTTGTGCAGTTACAAAGCTGTCAGATAAATGGTGATGCATCGAAATAGAAAAACTTTTCGCTACCACAGATTATGCTTCATGCAATCTCTAATCATCATAATTCAAGTACATTACATTACATTACATCACTCGGGAACTGCTAATCTTGACAGCCCTTATTGTGATCGGATTATTAATGGTTCAAATTCTACTGGGGACTATGTGGGCATCGGTGACACTAAAGATGGAAAGAATTTCGTGAAAGAAAGCTATTTGTGTGCAAGCAGATTGTGTGAAAGAAAACTTGAAAGCAAACTTTGACTTTGAGCTACAGACTTACATGCGCACAAACACGCAGACACACGAGCGTGTGGGCGCACGCTTATCCCAATATCTTCACGGCGACCTTGAAATCGCGATCGACGGCCACGGGCTAACAATAAGGCCTGGCTTCCGATGCCGAGGTCTGGAAGCTGCTTTGATTTCGGACCTTCAAGTGTCTGCAATTCTGCTGCAATTTCACTGATAAAACAGGCGAATGGTGAGGGTCCCCGGAATGTAGGCAGCTTGATGAGGACAGCGCTTCACTTCGCAAGTCAACTTCTTTGCTTTTCTGTCAACGTAATACCTTCCCCGCCCCGAATCTGTCGTATTCAGATGCTATGGCATGTAATATCCAGCAGGCTTTTCAAACGTAACGACTCCCAATCATTACTTATTTTATTGGCAGCATGCTTGCATCATTTATATGGCGGTCGCAATGTCGTTCGAGTCGAGCGGCTCCCCCAGTATGCGTCTTTTTCCATTAGTTAGAATTGGGCTTAATATTACTTTCAGTTTCGGTCGCTACCAATTGCTGATCCAACTTCGAAAGGAAGCTGGCATCTTCTGTTTCAGTGGCAAGCGATACTCGTGCTTTTGTTAGGTGGCGCTCCCGTACTTTTAAGGTACTGAGAGTGAGTCGGCATGACCGGCTCTATACAATCGCACCCAATGAACCTTCTTACGTACCGGGCCACAAAGAAGGTTCTTCTGTGTTCATTCGTAATCTTCTGTTATAATGGCGAGGACGGTACGATTGAGATCTTTGATTATTGGCGACCGTCACTAGAATCGCAATCTGACTTAGTCAATGTAAAGGAACAGCCCAAAGAGTTTACAAACGCCTAATTATGAATTGGCTGTCCTCAATTCTAAAACTTCAATTTTCTTAGAGCCGCCTAGCGAGAACGATACATTTTGTTTGATACAATGTGAGATTACTTAAGCTTGATCTTACGCCTCGGGCTTGCTAAGAGTTACTCCGAGTTCTGTTTGCAAAAAATAGCTGAGAGCGCCGACCAAGTCGTAAAGTATGCTCAGTATGCAAATTTGGTTTTAGTTTACTTTATCATAGCTGATTCATTAATACTGAAACACGAAACAACTAAAGGCAGTTCACCGAGTAGATGCATCAGACATAGTCATGTTAACACGACATCGTCAAAATAAATGTTGCATTTTCTTTCTCGGTGCTGTTTTCCTTCACCTAGACACGGCCTCGTAATGTCTCGTCTCTTCTTTTCAACGCCCTCGAATTAGCTAAAATGAAAAGAAAATCTTTGCGATGACCGTGAGAGTTATTGCAAAGAGTAAATATCTTTCGGACACCAGCAGCTTTTTTTTCCACTCACCTTTGTACGAAGTTCTCGTGTCCATCGTGCATTCGTCCCTCTGAAAGATGCACAGGTTTTGTATTGGCATTTGAAATTTATTGAGCTCTCTTGTTTCGAAAAAGCATCAGGGGTGGGCGACTTGCAAATAAGTATCACCTAATCTGTGCGCAGCTGCACGCATATCTGTCTATACTCATCATTAGCCATGTATCTACATGCTTGCTTAGCAGCGGAATCCTTCGAAATTCGATGCACTGAGACTTTGGTAAATGGCGCTTGAGAAAATGTTGTTACGCGACCAACACAGGCAAAACACCGGGAAGCCTACTGGGGCAAAGTTTTCTTCGCTGACGAAGCTTTCGCTTCGCTCCTCGCTTCACGCCCAACTCTGCAGCTAGCGATCTGCAGGCCAGAGAGAGAGAGAGAGAGAGAGAGAGAGAGAGAGAGAGAGAGAGAGAGAGGGGGAGAGAGAGAGATAATCGCGATGAATAATCGACGCTTAGTCGATAGAAAGTGTGACGCTCAGACAGTAGTGATGCGATGCGGCAGCTACACGCCTGGATGACAGACGAGACGAACCGGTTAATTTCAAGCCGGATGCCCGCGATTAAGGGCGAACGCCGGAAGTCCTGGATCGGCGGAATTGCAGTAATACTAAACGCGATGCCATAAGCATGTGCACTAATTTGGCTGTGGTGCTCTTTACTACGCAGACCTTTGGCAATCTTCCTCAGCAGAGACTAGGCGAACGTTACAGCGGCGGCAAAGCACGCATTAAATAACGTCATTTTTCGAAAGGCCCGTCCGGATTACTGGGCAGACGTCACTGGCTCGTGGTCGTCGATGAACCAATCTTGGAAGTGAGTTAGTCCTTTGAAATTCGGATCGTGGCACAAGGCTTCACCATCGATATTAGATTGCTTTTAGCTTCACGAAGTTAGCAGCAATCCAATTTCGAATGTCGTCGATGCAGGCGGTAAATAAGTGAGTACGGTAAATTCATTCGGTAAATAAGTGAGTCGAATGTCGTCGATGCAGGCCGTACGGTAAATAAGTGAGTCGAATGCAGAGTAAGTCTCAGACTGGCCAAGGAGCAAGTAGACCTGATTTTCATCGGCATGGGAACGAAAGCCAAGATTGTGCTTGACGATGAAATCGGCAAGAGGTAGAGCAGAGGCCATAAGAAAAAGTTTTCCCCGTGCGTGAGACGCTTGCCTCAGGCGATCAAGGCCGTGGGCTCATGCCCCTGCGCCCTAGATAGAGATTGCATTTTCTTAGGGTACTACACAAATATACAAAAGAAGGGAAATTAAAAGACCAAAACTAAGGTGTCCAATACCGTAAGAGCTCATGAATAACCGACAGCCATTTACAGCTACACTCAGACATCTCTCACCAGTTTAGTACCGTCTCGCTGATACGCAGGTATATCGACAGTTGCTCCAAAGTATCGCGTGTATGTGTGTGTTTGTGCGTGTATGTCTGCGCGCGCGCGTGTGGCGCAACTAGTCGTAGCAAAGACTTCTGTTGCTCAACTCTTTGCGATAGAAGAACGGAAAACAGGATAAGGAGGGATACCCATCGAATGGCTTCCTGTACATTTAAACTTAAGTGCTGATGATCCAATTATCAGATTAATATAATATATGACCGAATTGCGAGAATAGCATGCAATTCATGTGAGGCCCTTTAGCAGAGCGTCTGCCTTTATTCGCTTAGTCTAATTATAATAATAATGCACTTGATAAAGCGCCCTCAGAGAACTCGATCTCTTTCTAGGCGCTTTACATTTTCTGCAAAGAGCAACGCGATTGAATGATGAGTAATATCATGCTTGATAAACAACATAAATAACATGGTTAGGGGTGACATGCACAGGGTCAGCATGCAAATGTGGTTAGTGGCAGCATGTGCAGTGTAAGCACGAATAAGCACTTGAAGGACGAATCACAGGGACCCACCAAATGCTGTACTAAATAGGTGTTTTTAAGTTCTTTTTAAATGTGGTCAAGTCAGGGGATGTTCTGACGCAAGTCGGGAGTGAGTTTCAGACTTTGAGACTTAGCCTTCGAGCTAGAGTTAGTGTTTCATAGCTGTCTTGACGTGTTTGGAGTTTAAAAAAGCAGACACCAAGTACGGCGATGCGTAGTGTGCCTAGGCAAGTGCGAGCGAGAGTTCGAGCACAATCGCCTGTTTTTCTCTTATACTAATATACTTACGTCTTTCGGAAAGTTAATGTTAGTTCGCAGCACTCGGCCGTGAAGAGGCCGGATAGGACGGTAGTTGTCTTCCATTGCTACTTTCGATGTAATGCCATCGGATCGCTGTACTTCCCTGAGTTGGTTTAACTGCAATAGCACCGCTGATCATGCAGTGGTCTCTCGATGGCTATTTCTATGTTCTGCCAGTATTAGCAGGTTATTTTTTCTCAGATTCTTTCTAAATCAAATTTACTCAACGAACCCTAAATGCAATGAGAGACTCGTTGGAACGAAGTTACTGAGGTTGAACTGTGCTGAGATTCCAAAACGTACTTATTGAATAGTTTTACGCACTGGTGAAGGAGCATAAGCAAATAGGAGCTCTACTTCAAATTGAATTTAGCCCATTACCAAAAAGTAATCGCGAAAAATTGACCAGCGCTCAGAGAAACCATAGCTTTAAGAAATTCAAAACTATATTGTGGTTAGAACTAGACTTATGTTAAGTGTGCCAAGGCTACTTCTGCGGAAAATATTCTCTCGCGTAGTAACCATTTGTGTAGAATTCTTTGCATAGTTGGAAATTATGGAGTTATTAATTTATGCGGAAAATTACGGATCAAAATACTGTACTGTAAATATTTTGGTGACCATTGATCTTTCTTCAAGAGTAAGTTTGGCATGATTGTAAATGCTATAAACATTGCATACTTTAAAGGACGATGAATTTTATGAACCAGTCAGGGAGATCAAGGAAAATCGATTACAGTCACTTCGTCTGAAATAATTGCTTTGTATGATCCATGTATAAGTAATTATAATAACAATAATGATACACTTGATAATTCACCTCATAAAACTCAATCTCTTTCTAGGTGCTTTACATTTGCTGCAGAGGAGTACGTTTCAGAAACCGTTGCTGCTTGTAAATTTAGTAAGTTTATTATACTTAAGATAGGTTTTAAGGCATTTGAGGCACTTCTGGCAATCGTGTGTTTTAAGCCAGGCAATTCAGGGACAACTTTTTTAAAATTTTGAAATGCTTGTGTTATGTAGCTGAAACGTCTTTGAGAGATATTGAGACAATTCCGGCTATCATAAAAGAATTTCAATATAGCGGAACTTTATACTAATCATTACACACTGCTGCTGCAGCGGCAGTTTCTGGTGCTGCTGCTGCTGCTTCAGCGGCGGCAGCAGTAGCAGAGTGCAGCCCGATGCCGGTGCATCATTTAATGTAAAGTATCCACGTCTGTGACTCCACAAAGTGGTAAGGTATAAGCGGACGTTACACTACCCAGTTTTCTATACGGGAATGGTGACCGTAGCAAAAAACGACAGCAAATCGAAAAAGCGCACCCTCCGCGAGCGTGCACGATATTCTCTTGCTTTGCATTATACAGCCCAGCGGCGAGAAATTTGGCAAAGCGCGCGGCAACAGCAAACTGACTCGCGATCGCACAGACTTATAGAAAACAAGTAGGCTATTGATGGCGGTGTGCGCGATTGGTGATAGTCGTAGTTCAAGGTCGCCCGGAGAGACCCTGTAATTTTTAAAGCCTGGGCTACGAGCTGTTGCACCGAGTTCACTATTAGATAATGCAGGTTATCCAAATGTACTCTTCTGTACCATCTTTTAGGGTTCAAAGCTTTACCAGATGTCTTAAAATTCACAACAGGTCGGCAGTTAATTTTACCGCATACTTTATAATTCTCGCAAGCAGAGCGTTAAGATCAAAGTTACAAAGCCATGAAAAATTGCTTACTGGCACGTCGAAAGAATATTAAGCGTCGGGTGATGCATGCAAAACTCGGTCGCTAATGCGGAGTCTGCAGCTGGACTTCACCGTGCCGGTGGCGCGTCTAAGGTTTTGCTGCGACTATCTGTCGCTTAACTGGGATATGCTCGGCGGATATTTGAAGTTGAACCCGACCCAAAGATGGTGCCAATTACGAGACTTAAAGAGACTCCAATGTCGCAAACAATTTTAAGTACCTGGGAGCAATTGCAAAGAAAAATGGTCTAGAAGTTTCTACTATTCAACGGCGAGAAAGAGCGATATGCAAACCGCACGCGATCGTTAGAGGACAAGTCGCGGGAGGCAAATCATTGGGCGCATGAAAGGAACTACCCGCTATGTACGTAAAGAAAGAACTCGAGTAAGCTACACGAGTACAGAAACGATGAATGACGCGAGGAAGCTCTACGCTTACGGCTATTCGGGTGCCATTCTTACATAGAGATCATTACTTAATTTGTAACTTGAAGTGGTGACTTTTGCACGAAATGCATAAGGCACGAGCATAATTTGGCTGCTCCAGATTGTTTTTAGTGTGAGACACGTAGAATTTTGTTATCATCCAGTGTGTATGCAATTTTCTTAAGAATCGCATCACTGGTATAACAGGAATCATCAGTAAAAGTCTAATGACAATTTCTTTTTGCTCTCATCTTCTTACCAGAGTCTCTGTTGCGTAGATGGGTTTATTCATGACGAGCCACGTGACAGACTCATGACAACCTGGCTGGGTCAGCGAGCCCTCGTACGTTATGAAGGCCTTGGTGTCAGGAAGCAATCCATGTACTGAAACCATGCCAATTTTCATCCTTTTTTCTAAAATATAACAGCCATACCAGGTTATTGATAAATACTGTCCATGAATATGCCGAGAGCCTATTAATAACGTATTTATGACTTGTTATTACTAGAATATTGCTTGCACATCATGAGCCCGAGTCACTAGCTACTCAAATTATTTTCGGTAAAGATTGCTCATGACAATCAGATGTTTGAGATTACCGCCTCTCGGCGCGTCCACCAAAGATGATAAGATAATACGAGCTGATTCAAGAGCCTCTTTTGTATAGCGACATAAAGGATCGCCGATCGCAGGATTCGAACCCACGAGCGAAAAGCAACCACCTTACCTAGTGTGCCATCACGACTCACCATGACGAGATGCATACCTTTGTGCTTAATACTGTCCGAAAGTTGAATAATCATTCGAAGCTGGGAGTTGACCATTTCTGGTTGCTCCGTCACTTGCACCATAACGCTAATGACTGATACGCCGCCATTCTTGGTTTCGGCATGAGACATGTTTACGTACAAATCGCTATTGTACCCATAAATTTGCACCTACAATGATCAGGCACAAAGTAAAAAATCATCCACTTCAGCATTAATGCTAGCTTTAGAAAGCTATAATTCAATTTTCTAGTATATATTTGTGCCAATATTGTTTTCGCTGCATGTCTTTTTCCTAACCCATTATATAGAATTAAAATGCGTCTGGCTAATTTTATTGTAATGCCAAGCGATTATCACTTCTAAGCTTAGCCACGAACGTTGAGTGCTTGCACTAGTTCAGGTCACCGCGCGACGAGTGCAATGTGACAGACCTGAATCTCGTCACATGCCAAACGGTAAAAACTCAGCCTCCAAACCTCCGTAAACAGCGCTATTAGCAACACCGAAATCGCAAAAGCACAATGATGAATTGGCCGCCTGTACGTCACATCCGGTACGGCAGGCGACTTCAGGAGGACTCGACGCAAGCTTACGATAGCTCACGATCGTTGTAATGACTCGCAGATTGCCACACCCTTGCCAAAAAGGGACATGCTTCATTTCGTTCCTCAAATGTTCTGAAGTCGCACGCGAATCGGGTCAAACGAATCAAAATTGCACTGCTCATAAACCTACCGATCGTCAGTTCAAAGTCTGCTGCTGAAGTCACGCTAGTACTAATCGCGAGGCCTCGAGCTATGTAAGATTGTAGCTCGGCGCTCGGCATTCTCGCTGTATGGACTGTCTCCGCCCTCGGGGCGGCCTAGCGACCGCTCTTAATGTACACGCTGCGAATGGATGGTTCACGCAAAGTTCCCTGCATGAAAAGCTGGCGCACCGCTGGCGGTTGGTTCACTTTATATAACTAGAGTCAGTGCAGCGCCGACCAATTCGCGCGCAGCCTTCGCTCGACCTTTCGCCGAAAAGAAATTAAACTAGCGCTCTTCCTAACCCCCTAGCGACCGAGTCGAAGCCCGCTGCCGCCGCGTGTGCCCTCGTTCGGGCGTCGCCGCATCGCCGTCGGCCTAGAGACGGCCGCTGCCAGAAGCCCAACCGGAAGCCGCAGACAAGGTTTCGCTCGCATCGTGGGCTCGAGTTGGGCAGCGAGCAACTCTTCTTTACGGCCCACTTCGAGCCACTGTGGGTGAGAGCCGACGAGGCATATCTGCCGCTTCACAGACGAGCCGGCGAAATTAGCCGACCTTCACCTTACTTGCAATCGTTGAGCGTTTATAGACTGCAAAGGTTATTGTGCAGGTGGCCCCACGGCGACGCCATGTTTGTGTTCGAAACGTTTTGGACATAAATCTGGAAGTGCGCCACGGACCAAGACTCCAGATCTTCATTGATCTGTTTCTTTGGTGCCATTTATTCTCTAAACATTAAAGGAAAAATGCTAATAATAGCGATCATTTTTTGTAGAAGATGCATACCTTAATTCTTGCACTCGGACTTATCCCGTAAGCCTCCCAGCGTCTTAATTTTTAGAGCTAAAAATAGGAGAAGTCTGACTGCGCTAGAGCAGGCAGAAGATTATGTTCCTCAAACGGACGAGCCACGCCAACCCCGGAAGCTGCTTGAGATATCGCCTGATGCGCGGTTGTTATAAAGTTCTGACTGTGCAAGCTAAGAATCTGTTTTATGATGAGTTGAGTAACATACATTAAACCCTCGGATGCCATTAAGTTAGTAACTCCTAAAGCACAGTTCAGAGACTTAGATGCAAACGGCAGATCGATTAGCATTCGAGCGCACAAACAGCTGCCCGCAGAGCGTATGGCCGAGTAGAAGAAGCAAATCGTGTCACCTACAAAGACTCGCGCGCGCGAGTGACGTTACTTGCTGCGCACGCCGAGTAAGCGCTGCTGCTTGAGACATCTTCTAACGCAGCAATGAGCGCGTGTTGAAAACGCCGGCGGTCTAAGCTGATAATCTATTTTTTAAGATGAATTTCTTAGCATGAGATAAAACCTTGGCGTTCATACTGCTTGCTGGCTGTTGACTTATAATTCTGCAGGTAAACCGAGGGGCAGTTACTAGGAGAGGAGCTGTCAGATCCGCATAGCTGCATAGCTGCATGCACACCTCGGCTGGAAACGCCTGGCCGTCCACTGTGTGCTCTGAGCCGCGACCGCTCACTGCTCCAAAGTGCAGCTGGATCTTGCTCACGGTATACTTGTAAGATAGGCCTCCGTCTGTGAGGAACACGGGAGAGTCTTTATCGTCTACCAGAATTGTAATGTCTTGCCCGGTATTCACCATTTCCGCAGCGACCTAAAAATAAAGACGCGCAGCTCTTTGAAGACTGGCGCGATGAGAAGCCTGCAATTTCATCGCACCGCACCCTCTAAATTTTCTACGAAAGTTATTGGAATCATTAACCTTGATTGGAGCTTCGCGGAGCAGATGTGAATTTGGAATGGGGCTGTAGATGCACGCAAGGCTCGCTGATATCTCGTTTGGCTTCGCTACTGATGACCTTCAGATCGACTAGAACGGTTTTATCATACAACTCCACTTCATAGGATAAGAATGCGCGAATCTTTAAAATAGGATATCATTTAAATTCGTGAAAATTCTTGTCTTGTTTCTCTCACGCTACAAGCTTTAACGTATTCTCACTCGTGCTATTCCGCTCAGTCGCTTCCTCCAGCTTTATATAATGCCTCATACAACGGGGCAGACTTTGAAATCTGAGCGTTTTCTGACAGAGAGTCTTTCGGTTGAAATTATGTCTCGCGTTCTATGTATTTAAGGTGAGACTAAATGGATGAATAATTCCAAAAAACATAAATAGCAGATTTTTATTGATCCTCTCAACCATAAAAAAAAACATTTTAGCAGTTGGAGTTGGATTTCTTGAGGATTTCATCACAAGTGAAGGTTATCTTTTCCCGGTGGAAAAGACTGACATAAATTTAGTTTTATCTCTACTAATTAGAGCAGGAAAGTCCGTGACGCCGCAAGATGGAATACTTCCGTCAAGATGGCACAGCGTTGTCTTCCCGAACTACTGTGACTCAGAGAAGCGAGTCCCCGGGTAGTGAGCTGCTCATAGCATATATGTCCCGCCGATATACGAAACTAATATATCTAAACTATAATAAATCGATAAAAATTTGTTCTGGATAGTATTCCGTTTCGCATAAAAATCTGCCATTGTGAAATAGGCAGTCAGCTGAGTTTTCGGAGTTGGCATAGGCATTTAAGCAGATTTGAACTCTAGGCCACGGAGCAGTTGGTGTACGTTGCGGTAGTTGTGTTGTTGCAAATAGACTTGTCTACGTTATGGATATAGACTTTTTATGTTAACATACTTGTGTTCTTCGTAGCTTCTGTGTTCCGCTACTGTCGGCTACTACTTGCGCGCGTATTGGTGCCTTGCCTAAAAGTCACTAGGCGCTATACAAGGCTCGGGCGTCACCAATATTCGTCGTGCGTCGGCTGAGACTATCACCGTTACGAGCGCTTCGTTTGACACGTAACTTCTGAACGTAAGAGCCGCACACCACGTTCGTAATAACGTCAGGCAGAAGTAAATTCCAGGCATTATGAACTAAAGGCACAATCCTTAAGATTGTTTCAAAGCAGAGCTAAACGGTTTGTCGTAAGAGCGGCTGGTACGATGACCCGATTGAAAACGAGTTCAGTTAGTTAGGTCAGAGCAAGGGAATGAGGGCCTATAAAAGCGAGTAGCCAAACCTTGAAGTCGCTCTGCTGAATAATGGAGAAATAGTGCATTTCGATGATGTAATTTCGATGATGTAAAATTTCGATGATGTAATAAATGGCATAATTTTACAATTTGCACGTTTGCAGCATACAAACCTCGCTGCAAAGTTTGAAACCGAGTTTTAGCGTCTAATAGCGCAGCCAGAAAAACCTGCAAGTACAGAGTTATAAAACAATCCTAGAAAACAAGCAGCCTCTTTTTGTATAGCGACAGAAGAGCCTTTACGGCTATCACCACCGCTTGCAGTGGCGATAAAGAATCGCCCACCGCAGGAATCAAACCCACGACCTCGGGACCGAGGTCATGAAAGCAACCGCCTTACCTTGTGTGCCATCACGGCTCAGAGTTATATAAGTATAGTACACGGGATATCTCTAACGCACGCACCAGCTGTGATATTATTTCCTAAGCTAGACCGACTTAATTTTTAAATTCAGTGTAGCCGGCATTAGCTATACTTGACAGCGGAACTGATACGGTCATCTTTTGAAAAGCATTTTTGTTAAAGGACCCGCATATTTCCAGCAGATGCTCGATGATATATGCTGGCTGAGCCCATTTTTGAGGGTTATGCTTTTCAATTTCCAACTATCACTAGGTTTACCCGTTAATAGTAAGTTGGTTTTATCGCCATTCAACTTGAGAAGTTTTGCTATCATCCACGTGCGAATTTCAGCAATAAATACTGCAAAGGAGTTAACAATAACGCATTTCGATAGAGCCCTCAGAATACTTACTTTCTTCCGATCCATTTTATATAAGCTTGTAAAGGACGCAGTTTTGAGAGGCGTTGACGTGCTGGAAGGCAGCGAGGGATCAGTGTACGGGTGCAACTGTGTATCATTTTTATACAAATAAAAGCCCGTATATATGATGTAGGCCGCTACAGTGCTATACTGGATACTGACGAGCGAGATGCAAGGTGTTAAAGAAGGACTTGGTGATCAATGATATCGAACAGAACAGTCAAAAAATCCAGCAGAACCTACAGAGAGACTCAACACTCCTGATATATGGCTATACACTCGCAGTAGCAGTGTCAAATGCGGAGATATTATCTCTAAATGATGATGAGTGGAAATTACTTATCAAGGTTTTGTGCAATGTAGGTGCTACTAAGACAGCTTCAAAGAAGAACAACTTACTATTCCTTGCAACATAGCCACTGGCATAGTGACAGATTAAAAAATAGCAACAGCACATAATTTCCTTGTGCATAAATGAGTTTTAAAGTTTTCTGCTGGTTAAGTGATCCACAACTCGCGGAAAACCAACCGCTTGAGAAAATTTGTTTCCTGTAGTCACAATAGCCATCATTGTTTAACTAACCGCGTACGTTTAACGCTGCACCATAAAGGACGTTTAGTATCGGCGAGCGATATCAACACTGGCCTGGCAACGCAGTGCGACCGGGCGATCCGAGCTCACCATCCACGTCTTTGCAGAGCGCCGCCTGCAGGGCTCTGTACCTTATGGCGGTCAATGGCGGCATGCTTCAGGGTAGGATCGTAGAGCAACTGTGACGGGTTTATGTTCACTGGTGACTGCCGACGTCCTTTTGTGCACAGGGCCCACTCAGGCCGGACGATTCCCCAAAAATCCGGTCCTGGAAAATATGTACTCGCTCATGTGACATTTGCTAGGGATACTCGGACGCGCTCGAGCGGATAAAAAGATACCAACCCGGGCGTCAGAATAGTAATAATAATAATGATTCACTGGATAAAGTGCCCTCGGAGAACTCAATCTTTTTCTAGGCGCTTTAAATTGACTGAAAGGGAAACCCGATTGAATGGTGAGTAATATCATGCTTGTGGAACATCATAAATAACATGGTTAGGAGTGACATGCACAGGGTCAGCATGCAAGTGTGGTTGGTGGCAGTATGCACAGTGTCAGCACAGCACGCATAAGCACATAAAGGACGAATCAAAGGTACCCACTAAATGCTGTCCTAAATAGGCGTGTTTTTAATTTCTTTTTAAATGCGGTCAATTCAGGGGATGTTGCGACGCAAGTCGGGAGCGAGTTCCAGGCTTTGGAGCATATGAACTAAATGTACGGTCTCCAAAGGATTTGAGGTTCGTATGAGGTATTGGTAAACACAACACGCACTGCATTAATGAGACAACTGCAAATACAGAAATTTAGCATCTGCAAACGCCTGCGTAATCTCGTCTAGTCGTCAAGCACCAACGGTCGAATGATTAAACGAAAAGAAAATGCCGTAAACGCAGCTCTTGTAAGCCAATCTTATCTATCGCAGTCGGTCGTGTCTTTCCAAACCGTCGATCAAATTCTTGCGTTTATGCGAACACTGTGAGCTGTTTATACAGGAATCAGATCACGAGGCGGTGGGGAAAAAACGCGATCGCGGAATGTGTCAATTCACTACAAAATGCATCGCGGAGAGCCGCTTCCTTAAGATAGATAGGCTATTTTCCCATGACCAATCTTGAGGGGCGGGGCGGGGTGGGGGTAGGAGCTGGCAGGAGGCAAAACGAAAGGAAGAAAAGCAGACTGTGTAGACAGCCTGCAAGAATGAAAACCGGAGCGGAACGGAAGTGGGTCAGAAGCAAGACGGACTTCGAAAACTCGGCTTAAGCAGCAGCAGCAGTCGAGTGAAGTTTCAAGCCGGAAGTGCTCTGGCGAGCGCGAAGCGTCAGTCGGTGAAATGGTTTTGTGGCTCTCGCGATGAGAAATGAGTAACCGGTTTGCATTGCGTGGTAGCTGCCATCAAGGCGCTGAAAGTGAAGATAGCGTAGCCGACGTCACAGATTTTCTATGCAGGAAACGAGCTCTGATGTGTCGAATAAAGAATAGGTGTGTGACAGGGAAAAAACGTCCGGCGGTCAAGCGGGAATAACTGAGTTCTGCTACGTGTATGCGTCTCGAGTAGACAGCCGTATTTTTACACCGAGACTACTGCCGAGCGTGCGGCAAGGAATATTCAGATGTTCGAGCGATGCCGCGCTGAGATGGAATGAAAGGCGCTAATAGCAGTCGCAGAACTGCTGACGACTAATTTCGATGGACCGTGACAAAGTGTAAACCGAACAACTAAACCTCGTCTAATTAGTTCTCCTCCGGCGACAAACGGGCCACCAGGTGCAAGCCGAGCGGCTTGAGAGTCGGCCCGAGTGGGATTAGCGAAGCTGCGAAGACGTCTTCCTCGGAGCAGCAATTAGCCAGTCTGAACTACTTCTCGGTGCCGTTCAAGCGCAGAGCGGGCGGCCTCGAACTTGAAGCGGCAACCGCTTTGGCTTTGCCCCCCTTTGCAGCGGGCGGGCGGCGCGCCCCCTCCCGCCCGCCCGCCCGCGAGTTTCGCCGAACTTGCCTGACACTCCGTCGTATGACCACCAGATGTCCCAGGACAACTGTTGGCTCAGAGTGCCGCTCAAGAAGCCCGAGCCTTCAACGGAGAGCGGCGAGTACCGCCGTGGCGAGACAGAGCCGGCAGAGCTCTCAGACCGACAGAGCTCTCAGACCGACAGAGCTCTCAGACCGACAGAGCTCTCCGACCGACAGAGCTCTCCGACCGACAGAGCTCTCAGACCAGCAGAGCTCTCCGACCGACAGAGCTCTCCAACCGGCAGAGCTCTCAGACCGACAGAGCTCTCAGACCGGCAGAGCTCTCAGACCACGCTCGTCCGCTCGACTGAGCCGCGCCGTCCGTCTCCGAGCGAGCGCGATGCGCGCGCCGCCGCCGCCGCGAGCTACACGCCTACGCGCAGCTGCAGCCGCGAGCAGCCTGGTCGCGGCTGCAGCTGCACTCACCGAGAAAGATGAGCCCAAGTAGGCCGCTCATCGTCGCGGCGACGCGTCCACTGCCGAGCGACCGAGTGTCGCGCACCCGTCCGTCGGTCGGTCGGTCGGTCGGTCTGTCGGTCCGGTCGGACGGTCGTACGGCGAGCGCACGCAGTCGACGTCGTCGCGCCCTCTACCATCTGCAAGCGAAATCGATAGGCCACCGCCCTCAGCTAGTTCGGTCAGACGATCGCCTTGTCGACGCGCAGAGCGGCGTCGTCGTCAGCCTCGGCTATTTAATTATCTTCGATTGGAACGCGGAGTTAATTCAAAGCTCAAACATCTTAATTGGTAATTCGAAGAGCACACTCGGACCGTGCGCACGGGATAGCGCGCGACTTTATGGATTAGCTTTCATTTGCACGCGCCGCCCGGGAACTTTGGGCGTCAGCGCAGTGCCTAGCGCATGCACCTCGCTAGCACCCGGTCCCCGAACGCAGCCGCAGGCGGTTGTTCTGCCACGTGTCCACGTCCGACCGTGGATGCTACTAGCTCGCTTATCTAGCTCGTTTTGGCAGATGGCTAGCTCTATGGAAGTCTAAAGAGTCGTCTGCTCTTGCCAAAGGAAGACTCCATTAATGCAGTGAGAGCAGCATCAAGGACAGCAGGTGGCATTCAGTTTCACTACCGCGTCCCAAAACTCTGCTAACCTCTCAGCGCTAAGCTTACATTCAATGTGAGAAAGAGAGTAACAAGCGGCTCAACGACTTACCAAATGCTTAGGCAATCTCAAAGGAAAAATCTTAATTGCCATATATTGGAAACATTGCATATGCCATACGTTGTATCTAGGCTAATTTTAGTTTAATTATTTCCCGACAAAGCGTGATTCCTTAAGTTTAATTTTTTTCAAAATCGTTAATTTGCGGAACTTCAAATAAAATTAATGAGCTGATTCCTGGGTTAAATGATTCATAATTCCAAAGCAAATGAGTGATGGACATCTAAGTATTTCCCCATAATTTTATTTACAAGATTAATGCTTCGTGCCTCAAGCATAACAGAAAATATACACTAGGCTGTCAAGTCTTTTGGCAGGTATTTCCAGAAGGCTATGTCGGTGCTCTGTAGCTCCGACTAATTCGGTACCGCCAGGAGTTAACAGAGCGCGGTCTATATGCGCCATTAGTTTACTTTCTCCGAAATGAATTAAACGATCAAAATGTGAATTATCTGAACAATAAATTAGCGAATAATGAATAAAAAGGTCCGGGTTGCGATGACGCTTCGGAGACAGGTGTGACGGAAATATCGCTTTTGCCAAGGAGTAGGCGAAGTATTAGTTTCGAACTTCTCTATCCACATTACTTAAAAACCTGACATGGCTTCCTTCATCGCGCACTAAAAAAATATTTTCTCCGATGCTTCGAAGTCAAGTTTTGCGAAAATTTTCTTTTTTCTCTTAGAGATTCTTGTCCGGTTTGAGATTTTTACGAAAGGGTGCTAGACGATCGATGATCTGATTGAAAGATGAGGCTGTCCGACTTTGTATAAACCAAATCACACTATTTCCCTATCTTGGAGCTTCAGGAAACCTTTCTAGATGATAAAAGTGAAAGTAAAATGCAAGTCAGACGTTTTATCAGACCGACGGATGCATCGGTAGAGATCATACTTGGCGGTTATCGCTCCCGCTTGCACTGGGCATTAAGGAATTGCCTGCTGCAGGACTCGTATCCATGACCTGAGTCGTAAAGTGCAAGCAACTTACACTTTGGTCATAATCAAAGAGCTAACATGGTGCTAGTGGAGTAAGTTTAGTCTTTTACTGACTTCACGGGAGATGGTTTAGCGTTTAGTTTCAGAGTTCAGCAGGTCCCTATTGTATTATCCTGAACAAACAGCAGTACCTACTACTAATCTTCGAGAAAAAAACAAAAAGCAATAATTCTTCATCCCATAGCGAAACCGCCAAGTCTATCGTCCGCTTGAGAACTGCAGAGGGAGCTGCTTTTGCACAAGTTCTAATTTTTGACACTTTAGATGCTCGAGGCCCACGAGGTAAAGCGCATGTCAGTAGCAGAGTAACTTCATCAATACAATCAGCTCAATGTAGTTGATACTGTCTAAATACACGTATCCGCATCAATTAGCCTATACATTTAGGCGGAAATTTAAGCAGCATCTCAGCATTGCGAGACATCTATTACAGTTGTCCGTGCCCACAATTTCAGCTGGTGTACGATGCCAACGATGAATAACGCAGTGCCTAGCAATTGCATTGGATTGTAACGAAGCATTCACAAGAAAGAAATCTATGAAGCAACTAAGATAAACCGCGCTCTCGGCTTGTGGATTCAATTATATTCCATAATATCCTTTTATAATTGATCCTCACGCAATTGCCGAGATTTTCGGCACCGCTGCATGGAATCTGTCCGCTTTGTCAACAATTTACCGGCCATGTTAAGCTCGATGCCAATCCACGCCCGCGGTCTCAGCAGCTGTATCCTACACTCTGAACTCACTATGCTTCACAAATAGGCGTCTCACAGCAAGTGTCGATGAGCTCGTCTGCCGCAACATCTAGCATTTTTTACGAAGCGATTCATATGACGTGCCCTAGACGGTACCTCCGACAGGTCGTTTGAACACAGGTCGCTTGTTCACTTTCAGCCTCCTTTCATCTTGGACAACAAGTGGCACCTCCAGGCGGCTTCGGCCGTTTGCCTACCTCGCGGGAACCGTCCCTAGTCCTCGGTGGCGCTCACGCGCAGTAGACGGAAGCAGGACAGAAGGACGACCGAGGACGAACGGGCCGTGTATACTTACCTCGCTCTCACTACGCCCCCCCACCACTCACCGCGGGCTTGCCGGCGATTTTATAGCCGCTCGGCGTGCACCGACAGCTTTTCTCGCTTTACGCCTCTCCTGCCTTTATCTCTCTCTCTCTCTCTCTCTCTCTCTCTCTCTCTCTCTCTCTCTCTCTTCTCTCTTTATGTCTCTCCTTTATGTCTCTGTTGCTGCCGCCGCCGCCGCCTTTCGCGTCAGCGCCCGGCGTCACTGGCGGCATCGGAGCTACACGACGACAATCCATGCAAGAGGCGGTCCGAGAGCGAGCCGGCAGCGCCGCAGTCTGTGTCCGTGCCCGGAGCGGCGCGCGCGCCTGCGTGAATGCGGCCATCGAAGTCGCGAAACGCTTGCTGCTGACAGGCGCAGTACCGTCAATCTTTTCACTTCCGCCCGCCGCCCACCGCTTCGGCTCATTTGTCGGGAGTCCCTTGCCTACTCCATGGGTACTTTTTGAGACTTAAAATAGGTTAGCTGATCTAGAAGCCTCATTTATATAGTTAGTGGCAGCAGAGCCTTACCGGCTATCGCCACTGCTTGCAGTCGATAATTAAGGATGGCCCACTGCAAGACAGGAACCCATGCCCCTGATCGTAAAGAGCGAGTACCTTACCCCCGAGCAAAGACCCACGCGTACGTAGTGAAATGCGACCACCGCTAAGTCGCCCCTGATTTTTGGCACCTACCGGGGTTTATAAATCGTATAGGTTTTGCAGTCGTTGTGTACGATTCTGTTGGGCTAGATTGTATATTCTATATTGTGTAGGCCAAGATAACAAAGAATTTTTCAAAAAATGGCTAATCTCTGAATAGAGCAGAGGCTCCCACTTGTCATGCAGTTAGCGAAGTGAGTAGATGACAGCCAGCGACTCTGATTACACTGGCATGCGGACTGAATCCTGGGGGTGCGGGCAATGATGATTGAACCTGCATTCGGTTAACGTCTGCGTCTACGTTTGTGCATTCGCATGGAGGCTGCACTCACTATTTTTGGCTGCACTCCGAGGCACTGGTTCTGCCGGTTCTATTGGTCACGCGGCGGCGAGATCTAGCACCCGTCGCTTGCACTATTGTTTTGCGAAACATAACTCGAGGCCGCTATACACATTCTCGTGGTGAGCAGCGACCTACTGCAGCGACTGTACGGTGCGCTTTGACAAAGCTCGTCGCTGGCCTCTGCCGCCGCTGACTGACTGACTGAAGGACACTCCGTTCTCTCTGCCCGTACTCTGATTGCGATCCAAAGCGCTTTCAGTGCAGCGCGTGGTCGGCTCGCTCTTGCCACTTTCACTTCCCTCGTTAAGGAGGCGTGTCGTCCTCTCTCTTTCACGGTTATGCGTGCTATACATTTACTGGGCGTCATCTAAAGTCTACGATCTTCTTCGTCCTGCCGGGCAAGCCTACACCACAACTTGGTTTATACGCACCCGCTTAGGCGTGCCATTTTTTAGCACTGTACTCTAGCTTGCTTCGTCAAGATGGTCCATGAAAAGTCACAAATTCGTTGTTGCAAGCCGCCGCGAAATATTGGCATACTGCTAAAGTTGCTGACTTTACTCTGAAAAGTACGCTGTTTGTCTGTCTGTCCACCTGGTAGTCTCCCTCTCTGTCTGTCTGTCTCTCTCTCTGTCTCTGTCTCTCTGTCTCTTTCTCTGTCTGTCTGCCTCTCTGTCTGTCTGTCTCACTCTCTCTTTCTCTCTTTCTCTCTCTCTCTCTCTCTCTCTCTCTCTCTCTCTCTCTGTATCTGTCTCTGTCTCTGCCAGAGATTGAACATTTTCACGCCAAATGACATTATTCAATTAATGTCGAGGACGGGAATGGCGAGCCGTGATGGCACATTAGGTAAAGTGGTTGCTTTTCACGACCTCGGTCCCGCGGTCGTGGGTTCCAATCCTATTGTGAGCGATCCCTTTAGCCACTGTAAGTGGTGGTGATAGCCTTTAAGGCTCATCTGCGTCTATACAAAAGAGGCTGTTAAATCAGCTAGTATTTTTTAACCGCTACCGATGACCCTTTCTAATTGATTTCAGCGATGTGCATGCCTAGGAGGCGGGGGAGGCGTAAGCAGCCATGCTCCCCTGCATGCAGGATTGTCGACTCTTCCGTATCGTGGGTCCTCGTGGAACTGGCGCGACTTCGCCCAGTCGGGTCTTTAGTAGTCTTTTTTTATATTAATTTTAGGCTAGCTGCAGTAGTCATTACTCGCCTGACTGTCCAAACTGTCGCAAGGCAAACGCTAGCAAAGATGGCCACGAAAGAGGCACCAATCGATGCAAGTAGCGTAGAGTGCTAGTGTAGAGAGAAAAATAGATCAAATAATAAATTCCCCCAGGAACGACCACATATCTCGTTGAGCTGCCTAGCGTCGTGTGGACGGTGTCGCGATTCCCCTCGAAGTCACTTCTCGCCAGTACTTCGTCGTGCAAGGATCGCAGATAGTCACGGGTGCACTATAGGCGGCTACTTCCTCCGTTACTGGCGATAATTAGCTAGAATCTCGCTACTAGCAGCTACCATGCGACGAACTCCGAAGGTCATGGCTAGAGCTTAGTGAATGGAGTGGAGCGAGCATGCTCGTTCGCTTCGGTCTCGCCCACGTGAATAACTCAGGCCAGCTCTGGCTATCGTCAACCTCTCCTGCCGACATGAGCGGATCCTGTCTGCCTCTCTCTACCGGTCTTTTCGGTTTCTTTTGAGAATGTTAACGTCAAAAGGAGCGCTTCTCGGCGGGCTAACGCCAGTGACTGATGCTCAAACGTGTCATTTGCAAGAGACGTTAGACCAAATGTAGAAGTTCTTGGCACATGTAGAAATAAGAGGAAAGCGCAGACTGTAGCCTTTCAGTCCCTGCCACGGACAAGCGTAGACATTGCTAGACATGACCGAGACTTCGATGCAACAGTATCCAGAAACTCTCGACATGCACACACCTAGGCGAAAAAGGCAGACTGTAACAATGTATGCGTCCATGCTGCGGAAAGCAGCGTAGTTGGTGCTGGTCCGTGGCTGGAATACAACGGGATTCAGAAGGCTTCTTATGGTAACGGATGAGTTAATAAAGCTTCATCAAAAAGTAAGTGTGCAAATAAGATCAAAAGCCAGCTGGGCAGCGTGCTCAAGGCAGAACGTGTCAAAGTCTGATGGCGATTGGAGCGCTTTTGCGCGCGCTCTGCCTTGGTTGCAGCATCGAATGCATCGCATCGCATCGCATTCTCGACCTATATTCTAACTTGCACATGCAGGCGATGCTGCAACGCAATCCATATTCAGTCTGCAGAGTAGGACTTTTTCAGCAGCTGTCAGCGTCCATTGTATGCCTACAGACGCAGAAGTAATGATGCGAATGTCAATCGAGGCCTAATTAGACTTGCTTCTGATAGCCAGCAAACCGCGTCGGCGCGTAGCTAGCATTTTCTTATGTCCAGTAGCCGCTCGCACACACCAAGTGCTGTCAATCAAGGCGCTATAATAATCGTAGTTAAATACCACTGGCACTTCACCCGTCAGTTATGAGTGGCGGGAACCTTCTGAAAGGGCTTCTATCCCTCATGCCCTGCTCTCTTCTCTAAGTAGAATACGCTAGTTTCCCTCCTGCTTCAACGAAGGTCTAATTGAATAGCGAATGAATCTAGCCAAGTGTCAAGCTTCAAGCGTCAATCCGTTGGGTCGTTGAGGCGCTTTCATTCCATGATGTAAAATGGAGCGACTGCATAAGAGGTGGGTCTCGTAAAAATTAGCATAGTCGCCGCCATCGGTTACGCAGGCCACAAAACAGCAGCCGCCAGCCCAACTCGGCAGCAGTCACAGGCCTCGGAGTCAGAGGCCACGGAGTCAGAGGCCACGGAGTCAGAGGTCACGGAGAGCTGGCTAGAAGCAATCCGGTTGTCAAGTCAGGCGCGGTATGGGGCTGGCTTGGGTGTACCTCTTGCTTTTTCCTTTTTAAGATCGGACATGTGTGAATTCTTAAAAGTTTAGAATCATTATTTGCATTACTTAATACTAAAGTTAAAGCTTCGCTGAAGTTTTTCGAACACTCCACGTGTTCGCTTCTGCTTAAATCAGATATACACTGATTAACTTAAGGGTTGCCATCGTGATCAACTCCTATAATAAGCCAAGTTGTTTAGTTAGTTACTCCATCAAAATCACTGACATCACGTTTACATTACGCCCGTTTTTTAATATTTACAGTACTATTATGACAGTACAACAATGATGGGTGCCATGTCAAAAAGAGAGAGATAATTTTCCAATTTCCATGTGTAGCTGAAGCCTGAACTCCCATAGTTAAAATTAAACATTAAAATGAGAGAGCTTCATACGAATATGAACTTAAAACTTGTTGTTCATAGGGTGGCCGTGGTCATCAGGCCTACTATAATCCCGGCTTCCCATCTTAATAAATGTCTTTGGAATACTCGCTCAATGCGCAATAAACCCTTAATAATACATGACATAAGATTTGAAGGCGATCTCAAACTGTTCGCCTTGACCGAGACCTGGCTGACATCCGCTAACCATTCAACCATAACTGACCCTACTCCAACAGGCTTTTCCTTCTTTCATACCCGTAAATCAATGAATCGTTGTTATAGCACGTGTCTACTTTAATTTCAAACTATTTGTAGTCCCCTGGAAGCAGTCTTTGGAAACTCTTGTTTCGAGTCTTTACGACATCATGCTGCCAGTGGTGGCAGTAATCTGCAGCCCCCAAAAACTAAGTCCTACTTTTTCTCAGATTTCTATGAACTCCTTTCGCTTTTATGTGCAAGAACTCGATCTTTCCACGTTATGGGAGATTTTAGCATTCATTTTGACAATTAACTGACGCCTTAAGTGCCGAATTTCGTGCATTGACTGACTCATTTCCTGTGGCTCATGTGCATGACCCTACTCCCACAAGTTTACACACTCGATAAAATATTCTTCTCCCACAACTGTGTGCTATCATTTCCTATTACTAAGAAATTCTCCTAATAAGACCACATGCGGATCTCATTCAGTCTACAGTAGGTGCATCAAATCATCTGTGATTCGCATAACCTTAAGACTCTTAACGTCGATACTGTCCATTTATCAACCCTTCTGATCAATCCCCTTTCCAACCTGTCATCATTGTTATAATGTTACAAAATGTATAATGAAAATACATAATGAAAATACATAATGTTACAAAACGACACTAGTTGACATCCTCGACGAGTTGGTACATGGCTAAGCGTACTGAGCGCCCTCGCCCACACGGCCTACAGTTTACCGCAGACATTAAAACAGCTTGTCCTACTAAGCCAAAGCTTGAAAAAGCGTATAAAAAGGTCAGGACTGACTGCCCATCGACAGGCATACGAGGACTACTGTTGATCATACCAATCGATCCTAGCAAAGACCAACTAGCTTCTATAAAATTACTGCTGAATCACAGATGCACAATCAAAGAGTGCTGATGTCGACGACTTACCATCTCATGAATCGCTCCAAGATTAGCTCTTTACCTAGAGTTTCTTGTGCTGATCTATCGGATCGCCTTTTTGTCATGAAAAAATAGACAAGATCAGAGAGTCTGTCCCCAGGGATCGCAGTATTCCATATGGACTCCCGAACTTCAATTTCGTGCAGCAGCTCAATGCCTACATTCAAAAAGGCCACAAGTGACCTCATCCTGTAATTCATAGAATCAAAGAAGACTGCTAGTCCTCTAAATTACATGTCCTACTTGTACGATGCACATATTTGCTGCTGCCATGTATCAGGGAAGAAGACTGCTTCCACAGCTAGTCATCACGTCCGAGCCTTATCTGAGAATTTGAACTATCTTTCATGGTTGAATTCAAAACATTTTACTAGCTCCTCAGTTCTGTCTTGGATAGATTATTTTTAATTTCTTTTGGCTCGCGAGAAAAGCCGCTATGCCACTGCAGCTGGCTATGAATACGGCTGCAAGGCTGGCTTGAAAATCCCGCATATTTGACCACATTCTCTTTTGCTAAAAGAGCTAGGTTGGCTGCTAGATGATCAATAGATACAGAACAAAAGTCTTACGCTGACCCGCAAGGCCTGCCACGGCTTGGCTCCTCCATACCTAGCTGAACGGCTGCACCAGTTACAGCCTGTTTGTGCCCTCAGTTCCTGAATTGACAATAAATTACCTGTTCCATTCCTCCGCTTACAGACCATTGGAAACAGAAGCTTTTGCTCTGCATGTCCTGGACTGTGTAATTAACTTCCAAAATTCTTACGCAACGACAGCTACTCTTCTGCAGCCGAGTATGGCAATGCTTTCCAGACGTCCTGAGCTGCTACTTCCATATTAATCACTACCTTAACTGCTCCCCTGACTCTGTTATGCATCCCACTTTCTCTTTGTTGCGTGAGATGAAATTGAGATGAAATGAGACGATGCGTGAGATGAAATTGATCAAAAGTGAGAAGAAAAAGAGTCTTGGCTACCGAATGCGTACCAAAAGCCGCTTAGGCTGCGAGTTCGCTAAACAAAACTCTCCTTAGTAACACTCACACAATCTTTGTGGCTCTGTAGAATTACTGACGTAAATGCGCTACATTACACAGTTTAAGTCAGACATTGATTTGCTAGAACTTCATATGGCTGCGAACCTGGGAATGGGTAGAAATAGGCCGCAAGCACAGCGCTCAGCAAACGCAGCAGCAAGCATTTCGTGACTTCGATAGCCGCATTTACAGGCACGCGCGCTGCTCCGGCACAGACTAAGCGGCGGCGATGCCGGCATTCTCGGGCCACCTTTCAGAGCCGTGATGGCACACTGGGTAAGGCGGTTGCTTTTCACGACCTCGCTCCCGAGGTCGTGGGTTCGAATCCTACGGTGGGTGATACTTTATCGCCACTGCAAGCGGCGGTGACAAAGTGATTAAGGCTCATCTGTTACTATACAAAAGAGGCCGCTAAATCAGCTAGTGTTTATTTATTTCTATTTATTTATACCTTGAGGCATCTGCGGTTCAGACATTGATGGGGTAAGACAGACTCTCAAATTTCGCTTTATTAAGCATAGAGAAAAAACACTAGAAAATTTTGACTTTCGAAGTGGAATGGACCATTTTGCCCCGTTCAAGGCCAGAAACACTCTTAAGTCAAAGCCGCGATAGCTACCTTGAACCTTTACTAAAGTTAATACAACTTTCTCGATTAGATAAGCCTGCTAGACTGTTTTTTGCATCGCTTCTGTGGTGGAGCTATTTTGCAGCAATTTTTGACAAGGGAAGGGGCACAATTTATAGCTTTGTCCCTGGGCGCCGAAAGGTCTCACTACGCCAGTGAACAAGTATGTGCGTTCTATGTACTTAACTAATTGCTAATTCGCCACTCATCATTGAGGAACAAATTTCATAAAATTTGATTTATGCTCGTTTATTAAAAAAATTAAATATAATTTGAAATAAATTTTTATTATTTTTCCCATTCAGATTTTGATACATTCAATACGAACTGTAAGTTTAGCAGTCAGTATGGGGTGGGCTCACCAGCTAGGTAAGCGGTCCCTTAAGCCCGCCTTCCAGAGCAAAGCTGGACTTTTACGGGATTTTTTTACGGGCTCAAGCCAGTAGTGATATAATGAACCTGCATTTTTTTCAAAAATTCCACGAGGAGAGCTTCAAAAGGATATCCAGTATCCGGAGATTTTCGAAAGACTTCCGAAAAACTTCAATAGACGTACCAATTCTGATCCCATTACGTAATAATCTGTCACACAAGTAATATGCAGATGCATTTACAGTCGCCCCTCGTTTATCGCGGTTAATCTGTTCCAGACTCTACCGCGATAACTGAATTTCCATGAAGTCAAATTCTTTATTTATAACTCGAATATTTTTGCGGTTAGAGCATAGAAAACTTGTTCACAACCCTCTAAATACGGCTTTTAATCTTAATAGAGCCCTCTGAACATGAAATAACACCCCTTTAGTCACAATTACGCTCTAATTACCCAACCTAATAGACAAAATAAGAGAAAATACGATATATTAGACGTACAATTATGCTGTACATTAAATTACACACAAGCACAGTTCTTGCACACAACCACTAGCCAATGAAAATAGTGCAATTTGTTCGATGATGAAGCGACGAAGATAAAGAAATGTACTGCATAGCAAATAAGTTCAAGATTATTGTTCCTCTGAAGGCACGACTTCAGTTGGGAAATCTTTAGGCGGTGCAGTATTTTCAGCAAGTGCGTCATCGTCTCCTTCCGCCGATAGAGTACAAGGCGTAGGCAGCGGGTGTCTGGATGGGCGGCCGAAGAACATCGTGCTAGGCAATTGCTGGCGCTGTTTTTACATATGCAAAAGAAAGCTTGTGTAGGGCACCATCGCTACATCGAGAGCATTCCGAAAACCGCAATTTGCGCATTATTTGTGGGTCCCATTCGCCAATCATGTCCTCTACTTTGTCTCAGGCCCACAGTCCATAAGTGCAATCATTGAAATTGTAATTGTAATACGGAGGTGTATAACTGACTCAGACAACCGAGCGCGAGCTGTATCATTTTCACTATTTCGATCAACTTTTTAATGAATATATTTGAAAAACCGTAATAGAGGGAAGCAACGAAAGTCGAGGCGCGGAGTGGCGAGGAACGACTGCATGTGAATTCTGATACGGATCCTGCTATGGCCAATAGGCCCATAGCAGTAATAACGACAGTCTCATGATTTTATATGCGTGTATAAATTGCAATGCACGCAAACAGACAGACACACAGACACAGACACAGGCACAGACACAGACACAGACACACACAGACACACACACACACACACACACACACACACACACACACACACACACACACACACACACACACACACACACACATATATATATATCAAGATTAAGTTTTGAGATATCTTTTCATTTTAAGGTTTAGGCTTTAGGGATATGATCTGGAGCTTTGTGTTTATAGTTTGTATGCTGTCTTGGGATCGTAGTTTAGAGTTTTAATGTTTAGGGTATAGATTTTACGGTTTAAAGCTGTCGGCTAGAGCGGTAAAATTCCCGAGTGCTATGTGCATTTATGCCCTTTGCAGAAGTTGGTCATTCTCTTAAAAACGAAGCAATTTTAGCTGGGATACTAACTTCCCGAACATTAAGGATGATAAAACCAACTTTATTCGGGAGGATGGGAAATTATAGTGTCATCCTCAAGTTGGAAGAGCTTACCCTTCGCCAGCATCATACCCTGAGAGACGTCTGCCGCGTTGTGCGAGTGCTGCCTCCACTGTCAAGTCGACCTACGTTTAGCTAATGAACATTACTAAAGTCGGGGCCTGCTTAGACAAGAATGTGGCAGTCAAACTAATTCACGCTCTGGGACTATGCGTCAACATTAGAGCAATTCCATTCATTCAGAACGTCCGAACCGATGCTCTTTATCGACTGCGCTTCGAGATCGTCTGTCTGGCTTACCGGTCGCTTGAATCGCTTGTCCTTGCCCACCTTTTCAGCCATCTTGCTCCTCCACCCAGAGCGCTCTCGGGAACCAGCTCCTCAGCTGCCAGTCGTCTTGCCTAAACTCCTCGCACTAAATTGAAATGTTTCGGCGACGATCGAGCCTACGGTTCGTATGTGCCAACAGTCTGAAACTTCCTTCTGGTGAAGTCACAGTCACATGCAATGACATTACGCCACTCTAGGGACACTAAAGACGCAGCCGTTCCACTCGAGTTTCTCTGCGCCTCGGTTCGACTCTTTCCTCTTCCTGCTTGCTTGGCATACTCAATGTCACCGCAAGGCTCAATGCATGTTACGAACAAGGGATCATACTATCCAGAGCTTCTGCCAACCAGGGGTCCTACTAACCAGCGATCCTGATTGTCTTACTGAATTCTTGTGCATGCTTGTCTATCTACGATACTTGTGCGCTTTGCATGCCTGTCTAAGCACGATACTTTACTTGTTATTAACTCGGAGCTCTGACTTCGTTTCTTGCTGCAAGCGGTCCGAACTTGGGTCGGGATTCGCTTCGCTCATGCTCCGTAAGAACTATCTATTATCATTATATTAGATAACCTTCCAGAACTATGTTTGGGTGAAGGATCGTAGACAATATATTTTACAAAATAAAACCAGTCAGGCCAGCGGCAGTTGCTTGAAAGAGATGTTGGTGGGTGCGTGGGGGGGCGGCTGGCATAGTCTGCTGAACGTAAGAGTACGGGCAGTTGATAGGGAAGCATTTTTAAATTGGTTTGCCTATTAAATGCCTGCTTTGTTTGTAGTCAATCGTTCTCTTTGGTTGCTTTGTTGCCAACGGTTGGCGAAACGGACAGGAAGGAGCCAGTTTGGTGGAGAAGAACTAGATCATTCTAGTGAGGACATGAGGATTGGTAGGCGCAGAGGTCAGAGGGGAAAGTTTTTTTTCGGCAATTGGACATTCTTGATTGTATAACCACCACCGAGCAGCATAGCATTAGCTGATTTAAAAACCTCATTTATATAGCGTCAGGAGAGCCTTAACGGCTATCACCACCGCTTGAAGCGGACGATAAAAATCGCCCGCTGCAGAACTCGAATCCATGATCGAACTCATTGATCGTGAAGTAAGGAACACCTTACCTCTGGAATAATACCAGACATATCACAAATAAAATGGCATACGTCTTTCAATATGAGCGTCGTGCAAAGAACTTCAAAGAAATATTTAGTGTCCTGGAAACTTTGAAGTAATATCATCAATAATAATCATTACTCAATTTGTTATTAACCAGGGGCTCATTTTGGGGCAGGGTTTGTATTACAAGCATCCTGAAATATCATGGTATGGCTTACTTTCTGGTTAGGTCTTATTTTCGGAGAAATACGGTAACAAGAATATTCTAACCAAGTAAGATAATTTAATGATAAACTAAATTTGAATGCTGGTTAGTGAGCGTGGTTCAGGTTGTTATCATAAATCGAAAAATAACCTACACATACTTCTATGTGGTAATTTTTTCTTACTTTTAACATACATTTGTTAATTTTGATTCATTTTTACTGATCTTATGTGGAGAAAAAACTCATACAGCTGTCAGCGGTACCGTTGGAAATATCAGCTATGCTGCTCGTGTTTTAATGAGAAAACTCAGAATACCGCTGCTCTGGTCACGGAAGCGAAATTGTAATGGAATAATAGCCATTTGCATGCCGTTCATACATAAATGGAACAAAAAATAGCGACAACCTTTCGCGTCTGCGCTCCGCTTCTCTTTGCATCTCACATCAGCTGCTTTTCTTTTCTTGCCCGGCATTCCACGAGTGAACGCATCGGTGACCTCTAGCTGACTTCACAGCGTGTCTGCGGCGCGGCTGCGCCAGGCTACGAAAAAACACTTCGCGTACCACATTGACAACGTTGAAATGAAAAGTATTTGGTCTCTCGGAATTCTCGTCTGGTCTAATATGTACTTGTCCAACAAGGCACCGGTCAGTTGCAAGCTCGGCTGTCATAGACTAAGTCAGCCCGAACTATTCGTAGCTTTTTTGTAGCGACACGGCTAAGCTGGACACGAGTCGCGACTTTCAGCTCTCTCAAGTACCAGCAACGATGCTTAAAAAAGGCAACACCGCACCGTGCCATTCTGGTGTGCAGCGTGATACCTGGAGAAGACTTCTATGGTACGCATTTGTTGATAGTGCTTCTTTGGTGACAGCTCCACTCAATCGCACCGAGAGTAGCTCAAGGTAGACGCTGCGAAGAAGAAGCTGCCTCCGAAGCTTCTAGAATTCTCTGGAGCCTAGGAAAGTCGCAGTCCTCCAGCGGAAACTAATACGTACAGGCCAGCCATCTGACGCTGACCTGATTGAACAATCTCAGATAAACATTCTGAAGAGAACAAGCCTAATCTTCTGAAGAGAGCAAGCCTAATCTTAGTTCGGCAAGCTGACCCTTACCATCACGGGAAATGTGATACACCCGGATTATTTCCCTGGCGTTTGAATTAAGACGTGCACGGATAGCAAACGAGTGCAGCAATCAGTTGGGAATTTGGAACAAGTTGCAATGGCATCGAGAAAATATTTTAAAATATAAATCGGATCAAAGCTTGATATATCGGTGTTATTATATTTGAGGAACAACAAATGTACGTGATGACTTTTCTGTGCACAAGTGCCGTCAAAACCCCATCCAAGTTACGAAAGAGAAAGTGAACAAGGCAGAGGCGAAGCCAGGATTTTCATCCAGGGGGGCCAGACCGGCAAGATTACTTTTATGTAGGAGGCAAGACCAGAGATAAAGAGAATTTATATCGCACAATTATAGTGCTTCTTTGACATGAGCTCGGCGATTGCTCATTGAGTGTAAATAGAACATCATTTCGTTCAAATTCTCGCAAGAATTCTCAGTTTCGCACAATGTAATCATTTTTGTTGCCACTTCTGTCTCATAAGTCTTTAAACAACAATTGATTTAATTGTAGATCGAAATGAAGCAATATTTTGAAAAATATTTTGATATTGTATGCCAAAAGATTGAGCTATATATGTTGAGTAAAAGAACGGAACCATGGAGGACTCTCGGGGCAAGAATCGCGAGGCTTCGAGAAAAGAAAAGAAGTTGGAGCTGCGAATAGTCAGGGCGCGGTGAGCAGAGTACAGCAACCGTATTCAACGGTAGGTGCAAAAGGGGAAATGCTGAGAAGCACGGGTGTGGATCAGATCGGCAACCATTATTTCCCGAACGGGGAGACATCGTCTGGGAATGGATTGCAGACAGGAGAGCGAATGCATTGATTGATTGTACGCTAAAGCTTTAATTCGAGCATTTGCCCTTGCGATGGGGCCACAATTAGACATGTCCCCAAAAGAATTCAAAGCATCAACAAATTGGCTGCGTGGCTTTCGTCAACGATATTAATTGTCTCCGAAAAGATTGACAGCCCATATATCCTGTAAGATACTAAAGTTATCAAACATGCAGCTACATTCAAATCCTTAGCTGGTGGCACAGAATTTAATAAATGCCAACTCTCCAAGACGATTGCTATGAACGAAATCGCAGTGTGTATGGGCTAATGATCTCAAACAAAAAACTGATCGGACGAGTGGTACGTCAGTCTAGGCTCTCTCCGTGAGTTGAGAAAGTGCACATGTACCGCGATTTTGGCAAGTTTTCTTGATAGAAGAAAACGCTTCTTTTAATCATTTCTAAAAGTGGAAAAGATAATATTGAACGTGTTTCGAGTATTAATGTTCTTGAAACCAAAAAATCCTGATCTGCACAAGCTATTGAAAGGGAGTGGGTCAATTTAATGCTCCCTTTTGTTTTGCAAGGTGGCCAAAGAAGTCTGCTAGTTTGGAATTCACCCTGAACTCACCACGCTAAAGACAAGAAGAACCTTCCTGTTGTGAGGAGAATGGATCAAATAATGAGTCCCCGAATGCATGACTGCCCATCTCCAGATTCTTGACATTGCAATAAACAAGTCGTTCAAGAACAATTCGCGCATGAAAACCAATGGCTATGTTGAAAATAGAATGCACAGAAATCTCCGTAGAAGCTATGTAAAGCCTAGCCTGCAAGAGGTCATAACTTGGGTGAAAGATTTTTTGAATAGCATCGCTGATAGCCATGTTTACAGTGCACTTCAAGCAGAGTACTGTAAGTGCTCATTTAGGAGAGCTCTGTTGATGGACAAGAGAGATCGGGGCTTGCGGTTCTAAAGATAGTGAGTTTGCAAGAAACTCAGGCCGGAATTCGGGTTTTGGAGAAGACTGATGTTCTATAAAAAAATAACAAGACTATTTGAATAAAAGTGAATTTTTTTACATGATTATATTGTTTTTGCACACGAATAATGTAGACTACTGTAAATAAATGAATTTATGTTGTTGTACATGAAAAGATAAATTTGTTTTAGCATGAAGTGTCTTTTAGAGCAAAAATAAAATAAAACCCGATCTCGTGTTCGCAGAAATACGGTAGAGGCATTCATGTGTAACCCTTCCTGGCCGAAGTACTCAGAACTCAAAGTTTTGTTTCGTGTTCTCGTCTGATTGGCCTCCAACGCTGCCACTGCCAATTCCGTGGCCTCCGACTGTCTTTATTTATGCGATTTTGTATGATTAAAATGTACAAAAATGTGTGCAATTTAATCCACATTTACTCATCACTGAATATATTTGGAATATTTTTTTAATAGGCAGTATTTCAAATTAGCGTAAGCATTCTTTTACTCTACCTTCTTGAAATATCGTTTTAATTAAATTCGACCGATCGTGCATTCCAAAATTCTTTGATCGTATATATATATATATATATATATATATATATATAATTTATTGTGTAGCACCCTAAGAGAATCTCTATTCAGGCGCATCACTTGTGCCTCGGTGCTTAATAATAATAATAATAATAGTTCACTTGATAAAGCGCCCTCAGAGAACTTAATCTCTCTCTAGGCGCTTTACATTTGCTGTAAAGTGAAATGCAATTAAATGGTAAGTAAAATCATGCTTGAAAAACAAACGAAATGAATAATATGGTTAGGGGTGACATGCACAGGGTCAGCATGCAAATGTGGTTAGTGGCAGCATGCACAGTGTCAGCACGCATAAGCACATCAAGGACGAATCACAGGGACCCACTAAATGCTGTCCTAAATAGGTGTGTTTTTAGGTTCCTTTTAAATGTGGTCAGGTCAGGGGATTTTCTGACGCAGGTCGGGAGGGAGTTCCAGGCTTTGGGAGCATATGAACTAAATGCACAGTCTCCAAAGGATTTAAGTTTTGTATGAGGTATTTCTAGACTGTTGGATTCCGAAAAGCGGGTGGTACGATGCTTGGCCTGATGGGGTAGTATATCTAACAGATAGGCTGGAGCCATAGAATGAAGGGGCCTAAAAGTGAGCGACAAAACCTACTTGAGCCCAAGACCTCGACCAGACCTTGGTCGGGGCGAGCACCCGATCAGCAGCTTCGACGAGCGAAATGTCGAAATTTCGCACTACTGATTGTAAATTTAGAACTCGATCGGCGTGCTGGTGAGTCAGATCCGCTTGCCGACGGCCTCGCTCGCGGAGCCCATGACGCGGTAATGAACCACATTTGCATGCTGACCCTGTGCATGTCACCCCTAACCATATTATTCATGTTGTTAGTTTTTCAAGCATGATTTTACTTACCATTCAATTGCATTTCACTTTGCAGCAAATGTAAAGCACCTAGAAAGAGATTAAGTTCTCTGAGGGCGCTTTATCAAGTGCATTATTATTATTATGAAAGGCCGCCATGGCGACCGAACTTCCGGATCCGACTCTCGTCGGGCGCGACCGCTAAGCTCTTCCGAGCGCTTCTCTCCGACTACTGTAGACGCCAGAGCTCCATTTTACCACCAAAATTTGTGATTTCGTGTACAACTAGTTTATATTTTAATATGCAAGCTTCAAAAAATTAATATTTTGATTACTTCTTAAAATCTTTGGCACGGTACCCCGTTAACAACTGGACCTCGTACTGACCTTGATTTTTCTTTTGATCCGTTGTGCTGTTTTCTGAAAGAACCGCATTTTCCGCTGAAAATGGTGACCCATTCGAGAATTAAAAAGCAGAAACTACCGATTAAAATCTTTCCTACATCTGCTTTATTGGCGGTTCCTTCGGATAAAAGGACCCCGGGATTAAAACCGATTTCGCTCTGCGTTTCATTATCCCATTGACAGTTGGGTCAATGATACCGGCGTTGCAGTTTCTACTGTCTACCGCTGAGCTAAGTTCGTTTACACAGGCCAAATGAAGTCTTCATAAATTGAAACCCCACTTCGGTCGAATACGCCGTTTCTTATACTTTCTATGCTCATTCACCGTCAGCTATCGCTTTTCTCACGTAGTTTAAACCGTCCATCTTTACACCGGCCGTTATATCTTTTACAGACTATACAAATAATAATAATATAATAATAATGCACTCGATAAAGCGCCCTCAGAGAACTTAATCTCTTTCTAGGTGCTTTACATTTGCTGAAAACGGGTTCCATCAGAGACAGCGGATGCATTTTACAGCTTAGCTTCAAAATGGCTCAAGAAGCTTTGAAGATGGTTCTTAGGATCGAGCAAAAAAATATTTTATAACGATTGAAAAAAGAAGAGTCATCAAATTAAATAGGAAAAGTTGAGTGAGTTCGCAAATTAACTCTTTGGAGTGCTCAAATCAGCAAACCATATTAATTTAGGAGTGCTCAAGCAGACTAACCATATTTATTTGCGAAAAATGTGCACCGGAATGAGATTTTGAAGGTGGCTTGATTATTGCAATTCCCTTTTGGATGGGCTGCCAAAGAAAGCTATTATGCCACTACAGCGGACAATGAATGTGGCTGCAAGGCTGGTCTTCAAGTCCCAGCGGTTTGAGCACGTGTCTCCTTTGCTGAAGGAGCTAGGATGGTTGCCGGTTGAGCAAAGGATACAGAGTAAAGTTCTTACGCTGACCCATAAGGCCCACCACGGCTTGTCTCCTTCGTACCTAGCTGAGCTGCTGCATCAGTTTCAACCTGTTCGCGCCCTCAGGTCCTGTGTGGACAATAAATTAGCTGTCCCATTCCTCCGCTTAAAGACAGTTGGCGACAGAAGCTTTAGCTCTGCAGGTCCTAGACTGTGGAACTCGCTCCCACAATTCTTACACAACGACAACTACTCTCCAACTGCCGACTATGGCACATCTTTTTCAGCGGTCCTGAGCTGCTACTTCCATGCTACTCACTACCTCAATTGCTCTCCCGACTCTGCTATGCTTCCCACTTTCTCTTTGTTGCGTGAGACGAAGTCTGTTGGCTACCGAATGCGTAACACAGTTCTACTAATGAACAACTTCCCAATGAGCAGAGTGCAAATAATATGCTGTAATGATAATCAATCGAGCAGATTTGCACTTGAATACTTTAGGCAAGGTGTATTAAATAAAACGATGCCCCGAATTCTGCTCACAAAATTCCAAACAGTTGGTTCGTGAGTTCGATTCCTGCACTGGGAAATCTTGCATTGCCCACTGCAAGCGGTGGCGATGGTCATTAAGGCTCTTCTGCCGCCATATAAATGAGCCTGTTGAATCAGCTAATCTTTTAAACTCTATGGTTCGACTGCATAAAGGTCGCAGTCATGTAATACTCGGGCAGTTATGCTCTAGGCATTCAGCAGGCAATGCAGTTGAGCTCCGGCGTCGTATAATAGTTGCTGTACGCAATGGCTGAGGCTGGACACATGCAACCAACCGTGGCTGTCCAATAGACTTCTCTACGCTGTGGACACACACAATACAATGCATTTGTATAGGACTCCAAAAGAAATTAATCTCTACAAAGGCGCTTCACATGTGCGACGGCGCTCGGGTCCACTACATCAAATGCATTCACCTTGACCGCGGTCGTAAAAGGCGAGCACCTTAACCACTGGTCCAAACCAGCGCTGGATTTGTTAGCTCATGCTAAGGGCGCTCTTCATTGCTGCAGCGCTCCACTACCGGCGGCGTACCTGCGTGTATTGGTGCTGCACCCGCAGGTTGCTAGCCGTGCTCCGAGGCTCAGGGCTTCACCAGCATTTGTCACGCGTTGGCACCTCGACCACAACGAGAGTTGCAGTCTCGTCTTAAGGATATTATAGCAGAGGCCCTTACAAAAAATATATATACATATATCATAAATAATATATATATATATATATATATATATATATATATTATATATATATATATATATATATATATATATATATAATATAATATATATATATATATACATAATTTATTTGCGCAGCACACTAAGCGAAACTAATCTATATCAAAGCGCTTTACGCGGTGCTGCCCGGCTCGAGCCCACGACCCGGGTCCCTAAAAGAGAGCATATTATCCTGTGGCCGAACCAAACCATTCGCAACAATAGCCTCTCAGTCTCATTCGCAGCACTTAAAGGCAAAGGCTTCACCTCCATTTTTAACGTTTGAGTAAGAACTAGCGCCGTTACGAGCGCTGCGTCTGCGGCAAAAGGATATTAGTGCAGAAGTCGCAGCAGCGCACAAGTAGCACCGCTTAGCCTTCCGTCGTCTAACGAGCCGGAGCACACCAAACAAATCTGACTGCGCACTTTATCACGCAAATCACATCAGAATAGAAAGCATGGAGGTTTCAGCTCCATTACAGAGTGCTGGAGGTACTTATCGAACGACCTACAGGCTACACGAGCCTACTTTAAAGAACCAATGGACACCGGAAGCGGCGTCGAAGAGTTACTTCCTGCTGCCGACAACGCACTGTACAGCCAGTTGTGCTTAACACGTTTGATTACGGCTATGAACCCTGGAATATGTGTAATTAAAAAATTAGAATTAAAAATGATGACTTAAAAGACATAAGGAAAGGAAATATTAAGTTCAGATCGCTAACAGCACGCCCATTATGCCTCGCGGCAACTGGCCAATGAAAAAAACCCACGATACCGAGGAAAGTTCGACAGCTCGGCTTTCGTAGTCGGTATGACAATTGAGCGGCCCGTCGCTGGAGAGTGGCGCACGTAACCATGAACAGCAGGCCACGGCTTTTGAAGCTCACGGGTGTTCTGTACATCGTAGTACTTCTTCTCGGTACTTACGTCACTGGTGAGTCGTTCGCTGCTTGCTTTTGCTTTCGGTTGCCTCTCGGTTGCTCTTGGAGAGTGACCAGCTTTCTGTATGCAGGTAGCACACCTCGACAGCACTCTGCAGTGCGTTATCATTTCCCCCTTCATAAGTATCTGGTGGAGGCCGCTGTCCGAGCCACCTGCTTGCTGTGGACGTGGACTAGCACCCACTGCTAACCCTCCGAGCTGAGCTTTGGCGCAGACGGCTATAGCTGCAGGGGAACATGAAGCGGCGCCAAGATCGAAATGAGCGCTGAGAGCAGCAGCGGAGAAATTTTCTGGTGACTGAAAGCCTGCTCTGTGTTGCCACCTAGCAGAGACATAGCTGGCTTCTTGACGAAGCTCCCCGTGCTTCGAGCACAGTTCCAAAAGCATGGGTACTCTCTAAACTACATCATGGCCATTATCACTTTGCCTATGTTGAAGCTGAATGAAAGGAGCGTTCAGAAAAGGTAAAGCAGTAAGGGAGAGTGGTGTGAGACATATCTAGGTGATATAAGAAACAGCCACGAGATTGGCAAGGAACGGAGAATCAAAGCAGAGGAGCTGTCGGAAGCATGCATTGGTGTGAAGCGTTAGAACAAGGAGCTCAGTAAGGTGTCTGCAAGGTGGCCTACGACGCCCGGAAGCTTTCTGTGTCGTCAGATTTGGTAAGCACAAGTTCAGATTAACGACTACGAATGAGGTCGTTCCTACAAGCTCTTAACCACTGGGTGTCCGCCCAACAGCAAGGCGGCACTTCACACCCCATGGGTTCGAGTCCTGCCGCTAGCAACTCGGTATTTCCGATGGCTTACGGGGACGATCGTCATATTTTGGCCCCCTGTCAAAGCCTAGGCCTCTACTGCCTGTGCATGTCCCGTGAATTCTCTTTGCAGATGCCAGTGGAAACTCAGCCAAAGCAGAGGAGCACATTGAGCAGGGCAAGAAGCTTCTGGCTGCTGGTCAGCTAGCCGAGGCCCTGGCCCAGTACCATGCTGCGATCGATGCCGATCCCAAAAACTATATGACTTACTTCCGCAGAGCCACTGTGCTGCTGGCCCTCGGCCGAGCAAAGCAAGGCCTGCCTGATCTCGACAAAGCTCTTGATCTAAAGCCGGACTTTACTGCTGTGAGTAATTGTGCTCCTTCCTTTTGCCTTAAGCATAGCAGTGAATGAGCAAATTATGTGCACTATGGCAGAGGATATATGTGATCTTGGCCATACGACCAGTGCTGTGTGTGATTGATTGTAGTAGAAATCTAGAAAAAGATGTAACAACAGCATAGCTATTCGAAACACTAAATCGCATCACGCCACTGGTTTACACTCCAGCCCCACAGCACTGTTATTATGCAGTCCAGGCAGTAGTGTTTTCTGTGTGTCTGCAGCTGACATCAAAAGCTTACACTTGTATTTAAAAGGGAAAATTCCGATGAATGAGACCTCTTCAGACAAGATTGGCTCAGAGACAGCCTACTATACTAATCCCACATCAATCCATGCTCGACAAAGTAGTTCTGCCACATTTAGGAGCAGGACAAGCAAGTTGTACCTGAAACTACATTCCTTAAATGAAAAATTTGTTTAGAAATGGTGTCATCAATGTTTGTGAACCTTGCTAAAACAATGGCACAAGTGTCCAACGCTGAACTACTTTTTGTCTGGGTAGTGACATTTCCCGGGTAACTATTTTGCCACTTCCCTTTGCCAGTAGATGTTCAGTCCATAGAGTAGCTAACAAGCTCAGAGATATTGGCAATGCGATGGGGACTTGTACCTTCACGAAAGTACAAATTTGATAGCTGCATTTGGCAGGCCATAACAAGTTGTGCATTGTAAGAGTGCTTATGATTTCCGAGCAGGGTGTATGCTACAATATAAAGAAGCAGCTGAAATTTGGTACGATAGAAAAGAGGAATTGGTGATGGCGACCTTAGCTGGCAAAAATCTTGATGGCAGGGTGATAAAAGGAAGGCATTGAAGAACACACTTTCTTCTGCCAAAAGTGTTGCTATGACACCAACGTACGACATTGCTTACATGAGTATTCTGCTGAGGTTACACCAGCAAGGTATAGTATCCAGGATTGCCCATTGAAAAGCTTTGCTTTTTTAAAAGCCAACATTAAGCTGCCTGCAATGGACTTGGGACAATGCCACTGGATCTTGGCTGGCTCACAAGTTGGGAGGACTGATGAATCGTCATTGTAAGATTGGTAGGAGAGCATTAAGGAAGCATGCCACGAGGGAAGAGAGGTGGTTTGTGGCTGTTGCAAAGCAGCTAGTACTCGAGCTCTCTATTGCTTACAAGGCATTACGAATCAGCATACAATTTGGACATCGTAAAAAAAATATCGGTTTTCCTAATGCAATGGCCATGAGAAGGCTGTTTTTACATGGTAGCAGGATAACGGTTCTCAGGAAGCCATACTGTAGGTGAGAGAAGTTTCGACAGTGGTCCCAGTTATGATTATCCGATGCATACGGTATTCAATAGCCAAGCATAAGCCCTGATCTGAGCCCTTTTGAAATCCGTAAGGATGCAATGAAGTTAATTGCAAGATTGGCAGCTGTATGTATCACCTCAAGAGATGAATTACTCAAGACTCAATATCGATGCTGTGAAGAAATTGCTTCGGAATTATTTGTGAAGATTATGGTGCCCATGCTAACCTGCTCACAGGAAGTGACTAGGAATTATTGTGGAGCCATCTCTTATGACCCTCAGTCATTTAATTTAATTAAAAAGTGAAGCATTACGTGTTTGATTATCACCGTGGTGGCCATATGCACACGCGAAATAATGTTTTATTACTATGCTGGGCAGTCAGCAGAGATAAAAATGCATCAACTGTCCATGCTCTCACAGACCACTGAGCTGGTCGTCGTTGTAGCCAATAGGCAAGGGTAATCTTTCATGCCCTTGTCTGATCTGTGCTTTTACTTATTTTTGACATTGTGACAGGAATTGCCGAGACATCTCGCTCAACTTTGTGCTTCTATTTAGTCATATGTGAAGCTATACTAATTATCACATTTTTAGTCACGCGAACAACTACCGACATGTCCGATCTGCACTTTTTTGATATTGTAGGCACGTGTCCAACGTGCAAATATTCTTATGAAACAAGGGAAATTTATAGAAGCTGAGCAAGAGTATGTGGCAGTGGTAAGTTGTGCTTTGCCGACTCTGCATTATGTTCTGACTTCGGCACTGTCTGAAGTGATGCGCCTGTAATATACCTTCGTGCCTGCAGAAATTGGAACAGAAATATTTATCTGCTTTTCGATTTTTGTCGTGCAGCTTAAAAAAGAACCTGGAAATAAGGATGCTCTGGAATACCTTCCTAAGATGGCTGGATTGAACTCGGACTTGATCACTGTCAAGGGCTTAGTTGCCAGTGGGGATTGGCAGCATGCCGAACTTCTTTTGTCAAAAATTATCGAGGTATGGCACCCATGTTGCAATTTTTGACCATGTTTTGTTGGCTTGCTCCAATAGGCTTAGCAAACCATTGAAGGCACTATCATGCAAGCCGTTGGAGGCACTATCATGAGCCCTGGCACCTGCAGCATTCAGCAATGTTTTTGCAGGCTGCGCCCTGGGATGTTCAGCTTCGTGAATTGCGAGCCGATTGCTACATGCACGTGCACGAGTACTTCAAGGCAATCAGTGACATCAAGGTGACCACGAAGTTGGTTGGCGACAACACAGCTGCCTTTTATAGGATAAGCGACCTACACTACCAGCTTGGCGAATCTGACGAAGCCCTGAGGTAGCTCGATGCCAACTGAATGAGGCATGAGATGCACGGTGCTGCTTTTTTCCACTGCAGACTGGGCAGAGATTATAATGGTAAGGCTGGCGTTTTCAGCGAGATCCGCGAGTGTCTCAAGCTAGATCCGGAGCATGGACAGTGCTACCCTCTCTACAAGAAGCTGAAGAAGCTCGTGCAGCAGATGAGTTCTACACAGGAGCTCGTCAACAATCAGAAATGGGACGAGTGCATAGAGAAAGCCAACCAGATGCTCAAGACAGAGCCTACTGTGCGGCCTTACGTACTCAAGGCAAAGAGCCACATCTGCCACTGCCATGCTAAGGTGAGCAGGTGAAGCACTATATCCGAGCAGCCTACCCACGAAGAGTTATATGCATTAGCATCCCTGCTCGAAACACTGGTCGTCTGCTTGTTTCGAGACTGTTGTTTACGTTGCACTCCATAGGCTGGTCACATTGATGGAGCTATGACGGCTTGTCAAGCCGTGCTAAACATGGACCAGAACAATGCGGAAGCGATGTGTGACATTGCCGAAGCTTACATTGTGGGCGAGCAGTATGAAGAAGGTAAATTGACCAATGTTCATTTTAGCAGTGGTACCAAACCCTTAAGGGCTGTGCCATTATGTTCAACTGTGTAGTTTGGGTTTTCATCTTGTTGTGATGTCCTTTGCTTTATGACCCTGCAAGCCTCGTGCACTGATGATTAGGCTTTGGTGCACTCAAAGCTAAGTGTTGAGCTCCAACCGAAACATTAGCATCTTTCGGTGCGAATTCAGTAGCCAGCGATTTACATCTCACATGAAAAAGTACAAGTGAGAAGCCTAGCTGAAGTCGAATAAGTGTCCGATAAATGAGAAGCAAAGTTGTAGGGACCCAGTTTGATAGAATGTCAACTGTTCCTAACATAAGGGAATGTAGAAATAAGAGACTAATATAACCACTCGGTAAGGCTTCAAATAAATCGTGTTTCCTTCCCACTGCCGGCTTTCTGTGGGTAGGGCCTTAGGAGCACGCGACTGGACTTAGCATTCTTCCTAGGTTCTCAGCGGTAGCTGAATAACGATGCAGTATTGTGTGTGGCATACCTGTAGCTGGCCAATTATATGTACTCCGGTTGAACGTCAAACGGCTTCCAGTTGGTGCAAATACTTTACTTTCTTTTGGACCTCTTCTTGCTTGCTGTCCCAGCAGCCATGTTTTAGCTACTGACTGTCAGCAGCAAGATGTCAGCAAAGAGTGGATGAAGGAAGTTCGTTTTATAAGTTATAAAGGTTTGGCTGACCACCAGACCAGCTGGACTTGATAGTGCAGCCAGATGGCCTGGTGACATTTGCTGGGTAGCAAGTACACGTGCTCATCCTGGGGTCCTCCTTTGATATGCTCGTTGCTTCTTAGTGCCTGCTAAATAATTGCCACTTCTTTAAACGGCATCCTGTGGTTTCCCGATACCCTGAGACGTAGTATCACTTGCTTCATGTTTTAGCTGTCAGCCAATACCAGAAGGTGCTTGGAGTCCATGAGGGATACCAGCGAGCACGCGAGGGCATGGATCGTGCACAGAAGTTGCTGAAACAGTCCAAAAAAAGAGACTACTATAAGATCTTGGGTGTGAAGAGGTAATGGTCACCAGTCCACATGAAAGTGCATGTCGTATGCCATTCGTCTGTTTGATCTGTTGCCTTTCCGGTATATCAGTAAATGATTATGCATATCTGCCAGAAAAGTTAACTGCATGGGTCACTGAACCGGTGACTTGCCTTATATGAGCTGCTGCGATGCCTCTTAAAAATCATTTTGACATTTGTGGCTGCTCGTTTTATATTTCAGGACGGCAGATAAGAGCGAGGTTATGAAAGCTTACCGGAAGCTGGCCATAAAGTATCACCCTGATAAATACGATGGTGATGACAAAAAGCATGCCGAGAAAATGTTCATTGACATAGCAGCTGCTAAGGAGGTGCTTTCTGACCCAGAGAAGAGACAAAAGTACGATCAGGGTGAGGACCCTCTCGATCACGAGCAGCAGGCTGGGGGCGGCCATGGACATCCGTTCTTTCATGGTTTCAACCCTTTTGGTTCTGGCTCTGGTGGAAACTACCAATTCAAGTTCCATTTTGGCTAGTCGTCGGTTGGCGGCATTTCTTGTCAATCATTGATGGACACTCATCGTGGGCATTTGGATGGCAAAGGAGCGTTCTTACATAGTGCACACAGCCGGCAGACTGTGCTGGTAACTGGATGTACAGGAGACGATCTGCTGCGGCTGCCCCTAATTCTATCAGCCTTATCTGTGCCTTTCTGCTGCTGTGATGCAATCTGTGTTGCTTTCACTCTCAGCATGGACGAAGGGGTGTGTAGCAGATGGCATGTACTCTTCCGGTGCTACATTGTCGGAGCACCTATCGAATATAATAATTATTTCAGCAGCTAGCTGGAGTAGCTCCTGTAGAGGCTATCTTTTTCTAGCTCTGAAAAAATCGATTGCATGTTAGCCAATGCATTTGTTAAAATTTGTTAAATTTGTGTTCACATGTTGTTCTCAAAATACGAAAGTATTTCATTAATGAAGTATCTAGGCTGTGCGATTAGCTACTGGATGCTTCACACGGTTAGCCAAATCCAGCATTCATGTGGGCGCTGCACGCACATACTAAATTTCAATGCAGCATTTTCTTAAGATTTTTTCACTTACGATTTCAAATATTTGCTGCTTTCCGGCAGTGGCTTTCTTTGAATTTTGAACCTCGGGGATCAGATTTTACTATACGTAGGCTTTAGGGTTCATTGAAGTCAAGCTTACTGTTGACAGATGCCAAGGAAGGACAGATTCTGCTGGTGGTTATCCGACCATCAACCCGTCGTCGCTACCGGTCGGTTGCTAATAAAATAGCTTATAACTAGGCTGGCACATGACTGCAACCTCTAAATCAGGTCTATCGATAAAATATTACTATGGTAAGGGCTAGACCCAATTCGCAATTGCTGGAAATCACAGCTCTTAGTGGATATTGGTCTCTAGCTTAGGATTTTACTTTTTAGGTTACTGAAAATAAAATTTTGTCAACACTATGGAGACCCGAGGAGACACTTCTTCAATAATAATAATAATAATAATATTGCACTTGATAAAGTGCCCTCAGAGAACTTAATCTCTTTCTAGGCGCTTTACATTTGCTGCAAAGTGATACGCAATAGAATAGTAAGTAAAATCATGCTTGAAAAATGAGTTACCTTTCACTAGATGACCCCATCAGCTCCACAGTCAAGTCTGCCTACTTTCAGCTACATGGCATTGCTGAAATTCGGGCTTGCTTAGACAGCGATACTGCATCTGAACTGGCCCATGCATTTGTGACATCCTGTCTCGACTTCTGTAATTCACTGCTTGCTGGTCTACCGGCCTGAGCAATCGGGCACTTACAGCTGGTATAAAACTCGGCAGCTAGGCTTGTCTGTCGTGAGCATTGCAGTTGCCACGTCACACCACTTCTCGCCGTCCTGCACTGGCTTCTAGTCTAGCAGTGCATCCCAATGTTGTCACTCACCTATAGGTCCCTTCATTCTTTGGCTCCAGCATACCTATCAGAACTACTCCCCACCAAGCTAAGCATCGTACCACCCACTGTTGCAAATTTAATAGTTTACTTACACCGTGTACTAACCTCGAATGTTTTGGAGACCGTGCCTTTAGTATGTATGTTCCCAAAGCCTGGAACTCACTTCCGCCTGGCGTCAAGACATCACCTGACGTGATGACATTCAAACAGTAAAGCTAAAAACCCGTCTATATATCGCAGCATTTTGTGGGTCAGTGTGAATCGTCTTTTGATTGCTTATGCACGCTGACACTGAGCATGCTACCACTAGCCATACTTGCATGCTGACCCTGTGCAAGTCACCTCTAACCATGCTATGCTTGTCCTTGAGCATGGTACCATTAAGCATTCGGTCATGTTTTCTTTGCAGCAAATGTAAAATGCCTAAAAAGAGATTAAGTTCCTTAAGGGTGCTATGCAAATAATTATCATACCGCAATCCACTTATTAAGCTATAAAAAGACACGAAATCGGTGGCTGAGGCTCCAATTTCTAGTGAATATTTCAGTAAATCATCACCAAATTCAGCGTCACTTCGCTCACGCCTTCTCATCCCAAAATAAATACTAGCTGATTTAACAGCCTCTTTTAAAATAGCGACAGAAGTGCCTTTACGGCTATCACAACCGCTTGCAGTTGCGATAAATGATCGCCCACTTTAGGATTCGAACCCACGACCTCAGGGCCGAGGTCGCGAAAAGCAACAGCCTTACCTACTGAGCCATTACGGCTCACCGAATAGGCTGCAAAGACACTGGCATGTACCGAAATCCACACCAATTCACTTTAGTCCACCTCAGAACGATCAGATATCGACTTCAAGGGGCTCCAGTTTTCAGAGTAAATACAATTTCTCTGTTTAAAGAGATTCCAAAAATAAAGAGAATTCAAAAGTTTCAAACTATCCCGTACCTGAGTGGTTGTCACGCAATGCACGTCAATCGACAGCCAAGAATGGGGTCAAAATCACAATGAGCTACAATCTCACGCAAATTAATCGGACATTGGCTGTGCAAAGCTCCAGCTTTCCTTGCACATGACAGAGAACTGTGTTTAGGTGCAAGGCATCATTTCAATCCATTCGCGAACAAGCTTGGGCAATTTGTTGTGATCAGCAGCAATGGCAGGTGCCCAAAGCCATAATCTATTCCATCAATTGGAAGACGATTAGAAAATTGAGTTTACGACGCTCTAGTTTAAATTGCACACTACAGCAAACTGTGCTTAAAGTACAACCATTTAATTGTAATCCATTGTGCACGTACCATCTCGGGCAATGAATGGCAATCGAAAGAAATAGCACAGGCAAAACGGCACTCCATAATGATCTCTCATAAATTGGCATACAGTTTATTGACGAAGCTCCAACTTTCCTTTCGTATTACAGAACACTGCGTTTAAAATACAATCACATAACTTTTACTAATTGCGGACTACAATCTCAGGCCATGCGTAGCAATTGAAAGCAAATACTGGGGCTGACATCACAATCTATTAGGAGCAGTCGAAAATCAACCAGAGTTACTGTGAAACCAATTTTTCTCGCACTTTAAAGCGAGCTGTGCTTAAAGTGCTAGTGAAATTTTAATCCATTGAGCAATGGTTGGAAGTCGACATCTACAAACCTGGCCAATGCGGCAATCCATCACGATCCCCCTCCCGCAAATTGACAGAATGTGATTGGGTGAAGCTACAATTTTCCTTTTGTATTACAGCGTGTTGTGTTTAAATTGTAACCACGGGGTTTTCATTGATTGCAAACGCATAATCTCTGGCAATCCGTGGCATTCGAAGGCAGTGGCTTGAGCCAGAGATTTGCAGGCAATCGACCGGACATTGGCTGCCCTAAGCTCTATTGTTCGTTGCATGTAACATTTCTAAGTAAACTGAATCAATCAGTGAGACCTTTCGGTGCCCGGAGACAAAGCTACTAATGGCGCCCCACACCGTGTTAAAAATTGCTGCAACATACCCCCACAGCAGAAACAAAATGCGAAAACACGCCTGCAGACTTATTGAGTCAAGAAAGTTGTATTAACTTTAGAAAAGTGTTAACCGTATTATAGGTACAAGTTAGCTATCAGAGCTTCGACCAACGTTAACTTTCTTGCCTTGAACGTACCAAACTGGTCTATTGCGGTTTGAAATTCGATATTGTCCAATATTTCTTTCCCTGTGCTTAACAAGGCCAAATCAGAGAGTCGATCTTGCCCCATTGATGTTCTCAGATGGGACAGGGTTATCTTCAGCTTGCTGAAAGAAACGTTCGCAACAGGCAACTGATACAGCTGTGGTGAGAAAAACTTGCAAGGTGACTCTCAAGTTAGGAAATACATCTTCTCCGTAAGGTGTAACTAAAGACATGAGTTCTAGTGCTGTTTTAATGCCGAGTCTTGACGAGTAGCAACAAGCATTTTAAAGTCGCATATTTTGTTGTAAAACTCTGTCCCATCAACGTTTGAGCAATAGAAGCCTCCAAGGTCTTGATATTGTTGACGGAGTTTGGTTTGGTCAAGTGTCTTCGAAAGCTTCTTAACTTAAAACAAGAAACCGAATTTGGCATCAAGATCTACGAGCCGGGAAAACCCAGTCGTAATTTCTTATCGGTGATAGCTGTCCTTCATTATTCTTGAAATCTCTTCCACTGGCGAGAGAGCAACGTCTTGAGAGATTTCTTCAGACATCTGTATCCTTCGGCGGATTCTTCGGTCAACTGCAGGTCTCGACAAATCACATCTTTTTGGCATCTAGTAGGGATTCTTGGCACAGGTCTTCTCGAAGTCTTGACAAATCAAAATCTCAAGAGAGTGGTGATAAAAAAGGCATCTTTGAAGTTTTTCTTGGATCCTACAGTCTTTCCTGAACGCTGTCAATATTTCTCAAGATGAAGTACCAAAATAGCAACACAGCCATAAAGTTAAAGTTTAAAATACAATGTTGGAGACTGCCTGCTTCACATCTTGTTTCAATCATTCCACTCATGTCTTCAGACACTTGCTCCAAAAGACTTAATGTAATGTAATTTATCTCCGTCTGTAACTCCACAAAATCATAAAGACCACGTGGGTGTGACGAAGGAGAGTTTTGTATAGCGCACTCACAGCCTAAGCAGCTTTCGGTACGCATTCGGTAGCCAACAGACTTCGTCTCACGCAACAAAGAGAAAGTGGGAAGCATAGCAGAGTTAGGAGAGCAGTTGAGGTAGTGAGTAGCATAGAAGTAGCAGCTCAGGACCGCTGAAAAGGATGTGCCAAAGTCGGCAGTTGGAGAGTAGTTGTTGTTGCGTAAGAATTGTGGAAGCGATTTCCACAGTCTAGGACATGCAGAGCTAAAGCTTCTGTCGCCAACTGTCTTTAAGCGGAGGAATGGGACAGCTAATTTATTGTCTACACAGGACCCGAGGGCGCGAATAGGCTGAAACTGATGCAGCAGTTCAGCTAGGTACGAAGGAGCCAAGCCGTGGCGGGCCTTGTGGGTCAGCGTAAGAACTTTGCTCTGTATCCTTTGCTCAACCGGCAACCGTCTTAGCTCTTTCAGCAAGGAGACATGTGCTCAAACCGCTGGGACTTGAAGACTAGCCTTGCAGCCACATTCATAGTCCGCTGTAGTGGCATAATAGCTTTCTTTGGCAGCCCAGCCAAAAGGGAATTACAATAATCAAGCCGAGACAAAACTAAAGAGCTAGTTAAATTTTTTACAAGCGACTGTGGGAGACAGCTCCTAGTCTTGGATAGGGATCGGATGTGATGGCTAGCTGTAGAGGCAGTCTTCTGAATGAAGCTTTTGAAATTGAGGCAGCTGTCGAACACGACTCCTAAATTTTGAGCACGTGGAGAAGGTCGCGCAATAGCATCACCAAGACTTACAATGTTATTCGGTCCATCATTGATAGCTTTCATCGCCTCCACTCTTGCACTCCACCTTGTTGCAGAGTCACGTTCGACTATGACGACTAAGACTTCCTTGAGTTCTTCCCACTTTGGTTTGATTATAAGAAGACCTGTACTGCTCCTCTGCTAAACCACTGGTGAACAGCTGTTGGGAGCATCATCGAGAGAGGCCGGTGCACAGCTGCGGTCCGCCTGTGATGTGGCGTGGACACACGCCGGTAACCCGCTGGTGAACATATGGTGGATTCACCATCAGGGTTGGCCGATGCACAGCTGTGGTCCGCCTTGGATGAATCATCGGGGTCAGCCAATGCACAGCCGTGGTCGATGGTGGGGATGCGAGTGGGGAGAGGGGCGAAGGAAGTCATGCTTCCCTCCGCTCAGTGCGTCGTATAATAAACTGTTGGTGTTGGTCATCGGCTGGCGTTCTGTGTGCCATGAAAACCATGCAGCACCCACCTCAGAGTTGATCTTAAAAAGAACAAGTAGGTGCTCTCTATTGTTCCAAAAAAAGTAATGACGACGGAATCTTGACTTGCAGCATGAACTCCTGCCAGGTTCAAGATGTGGCTATCACAGTGTACTCAAATTGCCTTCTCATTTTTGGACAGTATTCTCTTTTGGACACTTGATAAGTGGCCAGACATGACTGCTGCGTAGCATAGCCAGTTAAGCCTACCTTCGTGTGGTCTGATTGTGTGTCGGTGCTCAGCCACAGCACGCTAGCTTCTTGATGCCTTTGGTGGTCAGATAGATTCGAACGTGTACTAAAATATCATCGCACCAATTGAGCTTGGCAATACTTACTGTGGATTGCGGTAATTCGTCGAATCCAAGTTTTACATAAAGAAGGTTGGATACCCAGGAGGTGGTCGGTGGTTAGATCGCAAACGCGAAAGGCAAGGTCTTTGGTGCGGATCTGATGGCAGCTGATTTTGATATAACGATCCGCACGAAAAGCTGCCGGTTTTACACCCTGCTATGATCAGACCGCATTGACTGATCCAATTTAAAACTTGCAGGGGTTGTCTCAGAAACGTAGCTAACCAGCCAGAATCAAAGTTACGACTTCAATAGAAATGAGCTTGGTTGCCAGCTGTTTTCTTCTGGGCCTCATTGATCACTGAGTCATCATGCCAGCCGAATGCAAAACGCAAAGGTCGGCTGATTTAACAGAATCACTTATATAACTCGGCAAGTAGAGCCTAAACCGCTGTCACCCCGCATGCACTACGTGCTAAAGGACTGCCTTTCTTAGGGGGCTCGCTAGGGCTTTGGCTGGCTGAGCATAAAGAGCAGCCATTAGAGGAGGAGCAACTTTGTGAGAAGCAAGCGACTTCTCTTCTCGTGGTTGGAGCTTTACAGCTGAGTGGGCTCGCAAAAAGTATCTAGACTGGGTCTATTGGAGTCTTTCCGCAGACGCTTCATTGGCACTTAAAAAAAGCTACTCCAACACACCGGCACGAAATGCCTGTGCTTTCATAGCCGCAGTTATTAAAATATCCTCATAATCCCTCTCGAACGGCTAGCAATCCCCCGAAAACACACCAATTTCTTCATACGGGTTTTACCAGATGCCGCCGTCAAAGCTGACAACAATGTAGCCACCGGTGCTCCAAAGTGGCGTATCACAGCATTAGTTGCTGATGAGAGAGTTAGCCTTCTCGTGGAAGCAAAGGTCCAGGATTGTGCGACCGAGTTATACAAACATGAAGTTTGACGCGACTTCTGATCTCAGTATTCAACGCGTTTTCGTGCGTAGGTGTGGGGACATCGCAAATTTGACCTCGGACTCACTTTATTTACAGCAACTCTATTTTGATGCCAGCCAAGTGTATGTAGCACGATCTGAGGTTATAGTTCGGCGAGTCTGCTGGGCGGCAGGAAGGACAGTGTGGCGTGACCTTAACGAGGAGGGTGGAGGACACTGACCGAGGACGAGCGCCAGTTCAGCAAGCTCATTGAGAGATACTTCTTTTCGAACGTGGAGTGAATTGCCATCGTTGTCCAGCACATGCCACCGCTCTCCCGTATTATTGGCGACCACTGCGCTAGCTACAACCGGTACATGCCGCGTGGGCTGCTTGCAATGGTCCCAACTCGCCTCAAGTTAATATGACCGGCTCGTGCGGCGGGCTCTTGGCTGTCTGTGAACATGGGTGGGGTAGAATCTGCATGTGCATCACTAGGTTCTTCTATCCTACTTGCAGAGCGCCAGCCATGCTTCGGCCTCCGACTGAACGCTTTCTTGACGATGTGCATTAGTATTATTATGTGTGCAGCAGCAGCCCACCCGATAGCGATAGACAATAGCCGCGCCGGCCGTGGACGTCTGGCATTCTGGCGGGTTTCATTTGGTAGAAAGAGCGACTGGATATGGGGCGTGCCGCAGCAGGCTTGGCTTGTCTCTAGAGCTCTCGGCCGCTTTCCTCATTGAAGCTCAATGCACTCCTCCGCTTCCTTCCTCGCTACACGGCGGCTTCGGCTACACATCGATCCGTGCTATCCTTGACCTGATCTGCTCAGTTCATCCAGCGCTCAGCGATTGAGAGAGAGAGAGAGAGAGTGAGAGAGAGAGAGAGAGAGAGAGAGAGAGAGAGAGAGAGAGTGAGAGAGAGAGAGAGAGAGAGAGAGAGAGAGAGAGAGAGAGAGAGAGAGAGAGAGAGAGAGAGAGAGAGAGAGAGAGAGAGAGAGAGTGAGAGAGAGAGAGAGAGAGAGAGAGAGAGAGAGAGAGAGAGACTGCATTTGGCTACGCGAACTCGAAGTGAGAACACGACGGACGAGGTCGGCTCGTCAGGTAGGCGGATGTTGGATAAGAGAACACCTGCCGAGCCGGTAGTTGGTCCGTACGTCCTTGGAAGCGCTAGCCTTCAGTATTCATCTCAGCTAGGCGCGCACACCTCATCCGACCCAGATCGTGGACTCCAAGTCGTGCACGAGGATATCCGCACGAAATTCAATCGTGCACTAGGATATACATACATATATATATATATATATATATATATATATGTATATATATGTATATATATATATATATATATATAATATCAGATTATAATGATGAATTTAGCTACAGAAGGAAATAATGTAATTGAGTGGTGCCGACCCTAGGTCGTTCAGCATTTCTAAATTTTTAGTTGGCAGCGATTCGTGCCCGACAACCTCAAGAGATTGTCACACTACGAAGCAAGCTTCCTACGGTGAGAAGGTAATTTGAGCAAAGCGGCTGGCTATTATAATTACTATGTGAAAACATGGTATTACTACTTACCGTGTAGATATTACCTGACTCATTACGCTCCGTATTTGCTGAAATTTCTTATGTGCAGGCTGGGCTAGATGTACAAATGGGTGTCAATTTTTGCCCGCGCCTTACTACAATTTCCACGAGATTTTTTTGGAAGAGCTTCATCTACATGCCAAGATAGCAGCAAGTTAAAGCCGTTTCTCATTAATTGACCGATCATCACGCAATCAGATCAACACGTGAAAGACTCGATTGTAGATTCCGGTATTATTTCCAAATTTATGTCGGCAGAGCTCTAATTGGGCAGAGAGAGAGAGAGAGAGAGAGAGAGAGAGAGAGAGAGAGAGAGAGAGAGAGAGAGAGAGAGAGAGAGAGAGAGAGAGAGAGAGAGAGGGAGACTTGGAAGCAAGTACATCAGATTTCTGTCTCAACCGATTGCATACAAATTTGGATTGGTCTCAACCGTAGCCAAAAGCAACTCGTTAGATGTATGACCAATTTCTTTCTTTCCATCATTTAAGTATTCTTCTAATGTCTCACACACGTACATGCGACAGTCATTGAGGAAGTTTCGATTGCACTGAGGCGGTACCAAGGCGCACGCGAAGAAGCCAGTATTTAGCTCACGTTCGGGTGGGGGGGGGTGCAATACACGTACTTGTCTAGAGTGGACTACAGAGGCGTTGACAACAATCACTGCGGCTGGTCTGCTTTTGAGCTGCCTGGCATTCCTTTTAGCAAATGCAGACTTTCACCGTTTTTAGTTCGATTTCTAATCTCATGGCTGTCATGCGACAAAATGGAAACCGAGTATCGTCGGCAGCACTTGCTGTTGGGTTTTATATACTGTACGACACAATACCCAATAGTATCAGGCGCTCAAATCGTGTTAATGCACAATGTGGGGTGGGGCGTAGCAATATTCCAGCACGTTTTAAAAGCCTTGGTCTTTGCTTTGAAAAAACTCCATCGCCTGCAGGCGCGCGAGACACCATTGCCTTAAACAAACACCTGCAGAGGCGCCTATCGGCCGCCGCGAAAATGCTCTTGTGCCCACGAGTTCAATTTCAAAGAAACAATTTCCGTAAGCATGATATCTTTGAAAAAGCACTCCACTGGCTGCGTGGGTGCTCCGTGCTTCCTTGGTCAATTTTCTAGCTTGACTGGGGGGCACGGGCGTTCGTCCGTCATGCAGACAGCACTTTTTCGAAGTCCTTGGTGTGCCTGAGGCAATGCGTAGACCCTTTGAAGCTAAAAGTGATTCACCCGCCTTTCTCGAAACTATTAGACACTATTGGAACTCTGCATACAATAAGCCCTGCTGATGTTTGTACAACAAGCGACGGCAGAAGCTTTCCACGAGTCTCAACTGCGACAGCTTGCGGCTCCAGCCTCCCACGGTTTGTGCAACTCTCTCAAATTAATCTTTGAGAGAGGCAACTCTCTGCGGGCATTTGCCAAGACGCTCCAATTATGTGCAGCATCTCCGTTAGAAACTACATAAAGCTAAAGAAAATCCATGTCGGTACTGCACTAGTGGGTTCTCATTTAGCACTCAATGCTTAGGCTACTTCTCGTAAGCATGCGGTAGCCAACAGACATAATCTCACTCAGCAAAGACAAAGTGACGAAAATAGCGGAGTCAAGATGGCAGTCAAGGAGGTGAGCAGCGCGCAAGTAGCGCCACAAAACGGCAGGAAATAGTGCCGGAACCGGCAGCAGAAGAGACGCTTCAAATATGTCCGCGTCGACATTGTGGGCAAGGTGGCTCCGTCAAGACGTTTTGGGTACCTCCTAACCTCTAGGGGCTGTTTCTAGAGAGAGAGATAGCCGCAGGCCACGCGCCTGAGTCCGACGTGTCTGCTGAGACCTTCGCACAAGCCTTTTTGGAAGGCTGCGTCTCAAGATTAGGCGCTCGGGTGGCTGTCACCGCAAGCAGTGGCATCCAGTCTGGCTCTGGCGCGTGGATCGGCCTATAAAGACTCCTTGGCTGCCGGCATAACTAGACTACATCGTATCACTCCCCCCCCCCCAAACAGTCGAGGACCTGCACAGCAGACGCTTCGGTCGCCAACGGTCTTTAAGCGAAAGGAGCTGGCGGCCAACGTTTGTTTTCTTGATATGATATGAGGGCTCGATAACGTTAAGCCTCGGCTGCAGTCCCGCTAGGCATGAATAAGCTCAGCCGTGGCGCGAGCCCCTCGCGGGTCAGCAGAACGAATGTATTCTCTGGTGGTTAAGGGGCTCGCCTTTAATGATCGAGGTCAAGGTGATTGCATTTTATGAACCGAGGTCGTGGGCTCGACTCCAGTCTCCAGTGGCGTATGTGAAGCGCCTGAATACAGATTGTGTTCTCTCGGGGCGCTATGCAAATGGATTATTTAGTTATTATCATTTGTCCGCTCATCAACCGGAAGCCAACAGCTCCAGCTGAAGAGAAGTCACTGTGTTACGAAACTTAAAACTGAATGTCTGGGATTTAAAGACTAGCTCGAGCGGCCACGTCTAGCAAAATTAGATGTTCTGCTCGATGGGGTACATTGGTATTTGTTGCCGCCCAGCCAATACTGAGTACGTGCTATCTAACCCTGTGAGAGCGACCGAGCAAGCTATTGGTTTTTAGCTAGCCGCTGTGCTCAGTGATCCAGGATGCGAATCCAATGCGACGATTGGCTGTAGGACGATCTTCTGAATAATCTGGTAAACTGCGGGCGCTCCTCGCGGTTGATTTACAGGCATCGCGAGCGCCCGACGGCCGTTTCGTTACTGCGCCGCGAAGTTAGAGCGCAACGTCACTGTCTCCAGCGAGCGTCGAGGGCTTCCCTACGCGAAATTATGCTCCATTGTCACATCCAGGACTTGATGTCTGCAAGACCGCAGCTCAGCTCATCAACAGCCGCTGTATACTCCGACGGTTTGAGCAATTAGCACAACAACAACCGGTACGCACGGGTCTGACGTCACTGGAGGTCTGCCTTCGGAGTGATTCTGAATATAACTTCTCGATAGGCTATAGGGAATAGAAAGAAGGAAAGAATAAGAAAGTGAGAGAACGGAAAGGGAACAACCGGAACAACCGGAGCTGAACGCGGACGACTTATCGCTTTGTACAATAAATCGTGCATTTGACATGAGTATTTACTCCAGGTTCTAACGCAATGTGCCACAGAGGAGTTCCGGGTGCCTTCGCGGCCGTCTCAGCAGTTATCTGTTCTCTCCATCTTGGTCACCGACGGCTACCATCGAGCATCGGGCTTCAAAGAAGCGCCTACCTACCCAGAATCCCTGGCTTCCGTGACATTCAGGCTATGAGCGCTTGACTCGGCTGAAGGCCGGAGACCACCGCTAGCTTCAACCCTGTCTCGTACGATACGTGAAACATCTCAACACTAGAACATGATTAGTGCACACAGCACAAGGAGAAGTAAACAGCTGGCTAATGTTCGCCATTTTTTTTAAACCGAGCTACAAACCTACCGGCGTTAGCGCCGAGAGCGCCACACGGCTAGGGTCCGGCGTAACTGAGTAGGAGAGGTCGAGCGGAAATGGGCGACCCCCAATAGACTCAATTACATCTCTACGCATTGCACATTGCCGAAAAAAGGACACTCGTCGAGCACAAAGAGTTGACAAATGTCTTAGTGATCGTAGCGGCGCAGTCCCTGTCACCAGTAGTAGAGCGTAGAAAAGCAAAGCACCTCGACCAACATCAAAGGACCAGCCACTCACCTCAGTAGTTAGTAGAGCAGCAGTTTTGAAGTTATCATAGTTATCACAGTATTTCGGGTTATCACAGTATTTCACACAAGCAATAACAGGCTCATACAAATTTTCACCTCGTTCTTTCTATCGTCATTCATGACTAACACCAGACATTCGCGCCTTACCTGCAGCCATTTAAATGCTCTTGTATAAAACTCATAGACGCCGCCGCTTAAGTGGGCATCAGGTTTCCCGACTTCACCATCTGGAGCTCTAACTTTGGCCCGCACTCTTGCTACTGTTGCAATCGTGGTGTAGTGGTTATTAAAATAAATTCTTTTGTCAAAACCACACGTCACATAGCAGATGCTAGTCCTGTCTGACACGTGATCAAATTCTGGTGGAGCAACCGGAGTCATAATTGCTGAACCGGTAAAAGCAGGTACGTCAACGATACCAGATTCCACGGCAGTACTCAATAACATCCGCACTTCATAGGAAGCCAATTCCCTTAACCTGGTACTTCGCATTCCGGAGCCATAGAGAGCATGCATATAAGCACTACTTGATGGTCTACGGGCCTGTGCAATCAGGCACTTAAATTTGGTGCGAAACTCTGCAGCTAGGCTCATCTGTCGCGAGCGTCACAACTGCCACATCCTACCACTTCTCGCCGACCTGCACTGGCTCCCAGTCAAGCAGTGCATTGACTTCAAGGTTCCGTCACTCACTTTTAGGTCCATTCATTCTCTGGCTCCAGCCTACCTATCGGAACTGCTCCCCAGCCAGGCGAATAATCGTACAACCCGCTGTTCTGACTCGAAACGTTTAGCCAAACCTCGTGCGAACCTCAAAACCCTTGGAGACCACGCCTTTAGTTTCTATGCTACCAAAGCCAGGAACGCACGTCAAAACATCCCCTGACGCGGCGACATTTAAAAAGAAGCTTAAAACTCACCTATTTATTACTGCATTTGGGTGGAGGTCTTTGCGATTCGTCCTTGGTGTGTATGTACCTGTTTACAGGATGCCTACTGCTTGCGGATGTTACCACAAAACATGTGGAATGCTTTATATGAAGCATCTGTAAAGTGCCTAGCGAGATATTCAGCTCTCTGAGGACGCTATACAAATGTAAATGTATTATTATTATTATTACTATTATTAAGCTAAGAATCCCCCTTGGCGTCCAACTCACTTCAAAGCCCAACATACGACTGACAAACCAACGCTTCAGACGTCAATCCTTTTAGACTATAGATTTCGAAAAATTTTGCTCCTAATGTTTACAACTCGGGAATCCCTAATATTTGCAAGCACTCATAATCTGACCGATTTAGATCGCACGATGCATTTCGCTGCACATTCCATCTGCCGTCATTGGCACACTTAAGTATTTGCTTCTAAGCACTCGCAGCAGTCCTTGTACTAGACTGCAGGCTGTGTGTAAAGCACCCGCTTAGTCTCAGTGGCTTTGAGCGGTCACAGATGGATACCCACGCATGCACGCATTACGGCACGCATGCGACGAACGGACGAGTCCGGAAATGGAAAAATGCGACGAGAGATTCCGCTGCGAGCAGCTGCACGGCGCCGCACGAGGGCAAGCTAACAAGGAGAGCTTCGCGCTTCGAAGCACGCGACGCTTTAATAGCTAGTCTGCCAAGCAACGCTCAGCGCGAACCGCACAATTCAACCAGGAAATGGAAAGTGCTGCATGCCGGCGACAGCTGCAGAAGGGGCAAATGCCGCGCCGCCGTTCGCTGTTGACGAGTAATTATCCTCGGGATGGTGCCGCTGACTGTACGAACGGCGGCACCACGTCGCGAGTGGGGGAAAAAAGTGGCCGTGGGGAAACAGAGGGGCCGCCGCTGCGCCCGACGGCAGAATGGCCGCCCGCGCTTCGCTGCGCTGCGGTTCGCAGCGCCCGCCGTCGCCGCTCGCTCGAAAGCTCCGCGCCCGGCTGCGTCCGACGAGCGACGCGGTCTCTTATTGAGTGTGATAGGAGACGAGTTTCTCGACGATCTGCGTGAGGGTGCTGAGGGTATTTTCCGTCTCCTCCCTTTGCTCCTTGTACAGCTCGACGAAGTCGCGCACGAAGCCCGTCAGCTCGCGGACCGCTTCGTACAGGCGATCCGTCGAGACCGCCGCCGCCGGCGGCGCCACCGCCGCCTCCGCCGCCTCCGCCGCGCCCTCCTCTTTTTTGCCTCTGCCGCCGGCATTGGAAAAGAAGCGCCGTTCCTCCGTGCGCGCGGCGTTGGAAAGGTAGCGCGGGGGGTTGGAAAGGTAGCGCCGCTCCTCTGCGTCGTCGCGCGTGCGGCCGAGAGCGGCGAGCAAGGCGCCGAGACGGTCCGCCGGACGTTGGGCCTTCTCGACCGCAGCAGCGCCGCCGCCGCCGAGCTGCTTGCTCGACAGCTTCTCCAGCGCCTCCGCGAGGTCGCTGCGAGACAGCTCCGCAGGCGCGGCGCCGGCGGCGGCTGGCAAGTCGCCGTCAGACGCACTTCGCCTTTGAACTGCACGAAGAAAGAGAGACGCGATGAGACGGCGGAACAAAGGTGGCTACAGTCGTTTCCTAGGCGATTCAAGCCGATCGTGGGCAGATCGTGAGTGCTAATCAAATCCTATAGCCCAGCCAACAGGGCAATAGAGCCACCTTCCGATTCATGACTGACCGTGAAGAATCATATGCGGGTGGTTGGTTGGCAAAAGTGCGGCAGAAAACCAGTGCTCTGTTCTACGGGTACCGGCGGCATTTGCGGCGTTCCGGCGGCATTTGCGGCGTTCCGGAGGCATTTCCGATGTACCGGCGGCATTTCCGGCATACTGGCGGCGGTTCGCGAACACTGACTATTTATAAAGGAAAATATCAGCAATATCATTTCATTTTGTCAAACGTGTGAACTCAAAATATTTTAAGTCAACCAAGGCACTAGGCGTTTAACGGGCGCGGCCTGCATGCTAAATCGGTCAGATGGGGTGTGATGCTGGCCTTCAACGACCCAGGTAGTGCACTTTAGCCCTTCGGCACATGAAAGGAACCTGGATAGAGCTGTTAACTTCTCTAGGGGCGCTATAGAAATGAATTATATGTAGAGAGAGAGATGAATTGATTGTGAATATGCATTAATATATACATTAGGTTAGTGCTTGAGATTATTAGCAGTTCTTACATTGTAAGCACCGCTAAGAACCTGATATATAATGTCTATTAAAAATAGATATTAGCTAATTTAACAGCGCCATTTGCATAGCGGCAGAAGTCTTGACGGCTGTCACCAACGCTTGTAGTTAGCAATACAGAATCACTTACTACAGGATTCGAACCCGCGACCTCGGTTGTGTAGAGCGAGCACCTTATCTCCTGGGCTATCTCGATCAACAGTTTAGACCGCATACAAAGGGAACTGGGGCGATAGTTGAGAAGCTGGAGGCTACGGCAGTTGCTCTACACGTGTGGCACCTCTGAGGCTATGAAATATGCCGCTCTACTTGAAGAATATGGACTTGAAAGTGATGGTATGAATGCTCGTGACTGCTGCTGCTGCTGGTGCGCTCGGCCACGGATAGCTGAGTGCGTTAGCACTGAACCTACGACTTGCTAGCCACGCTTCGAGGCGTTCACTTCACCAGCGTCGATCAAGGTCACGCTCACGAAAAGACCAGCGCCCGCTACGTCCTTCATGCTTGCCGAGAGTCAGGATCCCGAATTCAAAACAGCTGCCTGCGAAAAGGCTCAAACGGGCCAACGCCGTAGATTTTGAGCGCTACTTTTTTAAAGAGAAGCCTCTTTTGCTCCTACAAAGCAGCCGAAACCGGTCGTTCCGCCCGATCGTTTTCAGTCCGAGAGAGCTGTCGAGGGGGCGCGCTTTTATAGAGAGCAGCCTTGTGCGCGCCGCAAGTTTTCGCTATATTCGCATTATCGGCTCGAGACACTCTGGTTCCAGCCATGACTGGTCTCAGCCGAATTTCTTGCAGAGGCTCCATCTTGAGGAACGGGCGGGGCTGGTTGCTGGCCTGAAAAATCAGTGACACGTGTTTTTGCCCTTCGCTGCGTTGTTTATCCTCACTTTACTTTTGAACTGTCGAGAATCGCCCGCGAAAGCGATTACAAACTGTCATTACAGCAATGAACGGTTCATTAAAGTTTAGCCTCTCGAAGGCTGCCTGTTAACGGAAGTTGCCATTGGCAATGACACAGAATTCTCAATGTTTGCCGCTGCATGCACAAGTTAAACGACTATCGAAAAGCAAACGTGACTATGCGTGCGTTTGATCCATTACTGCCGGCCCGCAAGTTCTTTGAAGACACGGGTACTGATTTAAACGAAAGCCTACCGATCTCCGAGTGATGGCGGCGCTCCAAGGGGCCAATATAAAAGTATTTCGAATTAACGCGTCGTTTTGATCACGTTTCGGAGCGCGGGATTCAACGGGGGCGGCTTTTAATGAAGTGTTATCAATCTCTCCAAAGTGCAGGCAAAAAAAGGCGGCAAGATAGGCACCAAAATTAATAGTACGCTGTACTCGTAACAGCGAACTTTGCCGCCGCTTGCCTGTGTACAAAGAATTCCGCTGTGGAGGCTAGAATGCGTTTCTGAAATGTTCTTTTAAACTGATAGTTAGCGTGGCAATTTTATTCTGGCACTCTGGGGACTAGACCTTCGTCCGAAACAGTGGCTGCGAAGTTCGTACGACTCCGAAATAAGGCATTCAACTTTGAGAGCTGGAGGGTAAATTGGATAAATGGCGATTGGATGATCAGGCTGAGCCAAAAGCCGGAAGCTACATGTAGCGCCAATACCCCTTACCCTCCGACGAGCTTTCGTCCGAAAGACGCGCGCGTGTAGCTTTGGTCACTTGGGGATGAACCTACGACTGCGACGCTTAGGGTGAACGCCGGAACATTTCTACAGCTACAACGTACATAAAAATGCCATCCAGCCTCTGCTCGCTTTTTAAACAGATCTAGCTAGTCTCCTGAAACGACTGACTGCTCAGTTAATACGAGCATGGCGCGTTTAGCTCTGACGACCTGCAGAATGTGAGCTGCATCAACGCAATGGAGAAAAATAACTGGCCGTATGGCCACCATCTGCGCGCTATCGCACAAAAGTGACAAAGCGATTGATATAGACCTTATATCCGTACCACACTGAGGGCTGAGCCTATGCAATCCAATCAACGGCGAGCACGCGCACGCGCGCGCGCGCGCACGCGATCGAGTCAGAGAGATTCGCAGAGGTGAGTGCTGCGTGAGCTTTCTTTGTGGGTTGTGCAAGACCGCCACGACGCCATTGCTCATCCTCGGCGGCGAGAAAACCGGCCGTCGAAAAACTTGGCCTCTCCAAAGTAACTTGGCAAGCCGCTCGATAATCAAATTTAAATTGGATATTTTTTAATTGGATATTTTTTCGCCGAGCGTTACCATCATTGAGAGGCCCTTCTAAATTTAGTTGCGACGCAGCGTTTTTGCCGAGGGACAAGACACCTGCCATCAGCCATTTTCAGACGATGGTGCACGATTGAGTGCTTGTCACCCAGCCACGTGTCTGCGCGTCAGCAAAATCAGGCTTGGCAGTTGGAGGAGTAAGCGTCTGCTCGCACGATCGTTCTCGCGCATTCCGCGCTTATTGAAGTTTAACTGAGAAGCGGTGAGTCGGCGGATAGATCCGCCGACTCACCGCCCCACCTCCGCGATGCATGCAGCACTCGTTGGCCGCGTCCTGAGCAAGCTCACACGCGAGAGAGAGGGAGAGAGAGAGAGAGATAAAGAGAGAGAGAGAGAGAGAGAGAGAGAGAGAGAGAGAGAGAGAGAGAGAGAGAGAGAGAGAGAGAGAGAGAGACCGGCGTCGGTGCTAACGCTCGGACGCGGGAGATGAGCTGCACAGCGTTCGCGCTCGCGCCTCTACGACGCGTCTCCAAGCACGAATCGAAGTCGCTTTTCAATCGCTTACGAGCGACGCCGCACCCCTCGGAGTATGCCGCTCGCCAGCGATCTGGACATTTCTGAACCGCCGCCGCCGCCGGCGCGCGGCGTACTCCGAGCGGAGCGGAGCGCTCGCGGCGGCTGCTCGCGGCGGCGGCGCGATTCTCACGGAGCGGCCCGCAAGCTCGTCTCCGATCAACGACGGATGGCGGCGGCGTGCAGCCACGATCGTGGCTGCACGCCGCCGCGACTTCGCTCACCTTCCGTAAGCTCGGCAGCCGACGCACCGCGCCAACCCGCCAGGAGTATGACCGCCGCAATGGCGAGCGCGCACACGCTGCTGTCCGCGGGTCTCTGGTAAGCAGTCATTGCTGTGGCTACAAAGAAAGGCAAGTGTGGCGGTCGGCCGCGAGCGGAAGCAGAAGCGAAGCTGACGGCTGGACCGACTCTAAGCGCGAGCAGCAGAGAAAAGTGAATCGCGGGGGATCCTCCCGTATCACGACTCGCTGTAATAATGGCTGACCGAAGTGCCTGTGCAATTTTCCACTCAAACTCGGACAGCACGACAGCAAGACTTTTTCAAGCGCCTCCGAACGGCTAATAATTAGATGGCGGCGGTCTATATTTTGTCGCACCTTTGCCCATTGAAAGCAAAAGACGATTAAATCCCAAGACGCGACGGATTAAGACGGCTGCTGCGGTGGAATGCAGCTAACAAGAAATCTTGGACCCCGGGTTACTTTCTGAAAGAAAAGGCAACTCAGTATATCCCAAGACGCGACGGATTAAGACGGTTGCTGCGGTGGAATGCAGCTAACAAGATATCTCGGACCCCGGGTTACTTTCTGAAAGAAAAGGCAACTTATTTAAGAGCGTCCGTCTATCGACGAGGATTTGCTGGCCTGCTGCCTACAGACCAACAGAGAAGCAGTCCGGCACCTCGGTACTCCGCGAGACCCTGCTGCTACACGGAGTGTGTAGGCTGCCTAGTAAATCTCGATAAAAAAAAGTACGACAACCATTTATTCGCGGAGATCTCGCCAAAGAATCTGCTCCTCTGTAGAGCTGTATCGCGCCATTAAGAATCGATTCGGTTGACTGCAGCCTGCCTGCACGCATCTGCACGCTCTCCTTGCCACGGTCTGCTGCGTCAGATTCAGCAAAAGAAATGCCACAGAAGCCGTCAGTTAGAAGATGAGCTGCTTTTAACGATTAATAATCGATTAAATTTCACCCGGTATCGGCAGTAACCGCATGTGCTTTGGGATGAAACGTCGGGTTCCCCTAGCTTTAGGACCGACGTAGTTAATCCCACAGATAAGAGCAGGTGCGCGTCCGGTATTCAAGTGTAACTTATCTTCCACAGCACAGCATAAAACTTGAAAGACTTTCGCGCGAAAAAAAGTTGAAGCAGCGAATTCGTGTAAGGAAATACTCTAAACTGCTTATAGAGTAAGTACCGCTACCAAAAGGTCACTTACACTACGAAGTGTTCGTCATCCAATCGCGTCACCGAAGAATCAGCGTCTCGTGTGCTACACTACGGTCAACTGCAGTTTGACTGTGGAACGGGCTTGACGCGAGGCAGCAAGTTTTAGGCCTGGTTTAGATGCCCGAAAGTCGCTCTCGTTTAATGAGTGACCAGCTAGCTTGCGAAGTTTGCGACGTAACATGTTGGCGCGCATAAAGTCTCCATTGTGTCACGAGCGCTGTCTTGCTTGGGTCTGACTTCGCGTCGTGCAGTTTGTTCACCGGCGCAATTTTCCAATTGTTTATTTAAAGGAGCAGCTTCGTCAGATCGCGAGCGGCTGCTTCCAACCAGTTAACGGCCAGTTCCCGAGACACGAGCCCGACGTGGCGGATAATTGGGTTCAAGCTCCAGATGAGTTGACAGACTCGCGATTACGTCGAGTCGGAGATAATGCTTTAGCTCGCGTCGGTCATGCCGCGGTTAATTGGCTTAGCGCGACGCCCAAGCTGTCGGGATCGGTTGAAGCCGTTGTTATTAGTATTAGCCGAGCTGAGGTAAACGTAGTCAGCGCTGACAGCATTCCGCAGCGTAGAGCCGCCGCCGCCGCGCATGCCAGCAGCTTCCCGGCTTTTGCCTGCTCTGCGGCTTTCCCGGCACGACAGCGGCGTCTTTAATAGATGACTCGGTGCTCGCCAAGAGCAGTGATAAGCCCCACCTACTGCGAAAAACAACACGACCTGGAACATAGCCTAGGGCGGAGGGGTTTTGGCGACATCCGCCCGGCTCTGCCTCACCGCGACGTGCTGGCTCTGGCTTGGGCGTCTAATTTATGAGACCTCAGCCAGTGGGGCGGGGTGGGGGCGGTTCAGGGCGTTTCGATCGCCGTGGGCGACCCATCGACTGTGGGACAGAGCGCCAGAGTCCGACCGGACTGTCGCGTTCTCGCTAAAGCCTAAAAGCTGGACAGGCCAGGAGGCCAGGCCGAGATGTTGTTTGACGACACGCCAGCCTAGTTCGAGCTACTTCTGCTGACGAGTTCAATGCGAAAAGAGCCCGAGACCAGGGCGGCCGGCGCGCGAGCTAGGCACGGCTCACTATTCTACGCGGGCTTTCTTTTGCCCTCGGTCACTAAATTGCTAGATCAGCCAGCCTGCGTAATAAACCATACAAAACGTTTTGCAATAGTCACTGGATTTAACAGCGTCCGACGAAAGCAGTAATGCCTATGCAGTTGCGAAGTTGAGTGTCACGGTAAGCGTGCAAAAGCGAGAAAGAAGACTTAGAGCGGCGGTAAGCAGGACACCTGGATAGCAACGTGCACTGAACCTGGCACCTTGAACCTTGCACCGGCAAGCACGCAAGGTATGCGAAAAGAAAAGAGCTCAGTGAGCGGGAGGGACTGCAGCGGAACTGGTTCGTACGTAGCCGAGATTTAAAAAAAAAGCTGAAAAAGTCAATACAGGCGGTGACAGAAGCCACTTGCAGGCTCGAGGCTTGCTTTTGATGCATACGCACTGAAGGCCTGACCGCTCGCTAAAAAAAAGATTTCAATTTAGTGCGAGTACCGGAGAGACGGATGGGTATTCAAGAGTGCAGCGGAGGAACAAGAAGGTCTGATAGTGCAATTGAGATTAGCTACCGGAAGAGCAGAGAGAGAGAGAGAGAGAGAGAGAGAGAGAGCGAGAGAGAGAGAGAGGGAAAGAGAGGGAGAGAGAAGGGAGAGCAGAGAGAGAGAGAGAGAGAGAGAGAGAGAGAGAGAGCGAGAGAGAGAGAGGGAAAGAGAGGGAGAGAGGGAAAGAGAGGGAGAGAGAAGGGAGAGAGAGAGAGAGAGAGAGAGAGAGAGAGAGAGAGAGAGAGAGTGAGAGAGAGAGGGGGGGGATCTTTTAAGATGCTTGTTGTCATTCAGCATGTTACCACAAACCATTCCGTCATGCTTCTTTTATTGCAGCAAATGTAAAGTGCCTAGAAAGAGGACTGAGTTCTGAGGGCGCTATAACCAATGTTTATCATTATTATAATTATTAAGCAATTCGATGCTCGATAGAAGGCTAAAAGCTCGTACATAATTTTTAAGAATTGGGCGTCAAAGGGATCCCTAGGGCACCCCAATGACTGCCACGGACAGCTTACCGGATCTTTTACTGCTAACGTTGACTCCCTGAATTATTTCACAGATACAAGACCTCAGATAAAGAGATAAGATGTAAACCATTACGCACAGTGCCTGTCCGAGACGAGCAGAAGTGAGCCCAAGCGAGATGACGACGGGCGCTCCAGAAGAATTTGGTCATCAATGGTAACAAACGCGCCCGAAAGGCTTGATAGTAAAGTCAATGTACGTATCTAATGACGTATCGTTTTGGGACAACAAGCCCAGATTGTGGCCAGCCGTCACGAAATTGCTCCTAAAAGAACCAATCTTGAAGGTGGGGTCTTCAAACTTGAGGGTAGCATTAAGGCTTGCCATAACTATTAGGCTTGTCACATTGTCATCAAGCTTCCAGAAGTTAGCGGGCACCCAAGTGCGAATGTCGTCGATGGAGGATGCGAATTATATAATTGAGTCGAGTGCTAACCAAGTCTGAAATATTGGGTAGAGCTGAGTGTCGTCGGTGTGGAAATGGATGCCACGGGTTGGCACGCTTGGCGATATAAATTCGCCAGAGGGAGATTGAGTTGATTGCCCCCCAATTGGAGTTTTCCTAGAGTCGCCAAGAAGCGTTCTCAAAATGAAATGGACTATTCAGCCGAAAGCGAGGCCCGAGGGAGAAATCTATGGCAAATTCCATCGGGACTATGCAATCTCAATTAAAAGTTAGCCATGAACGCATCTCCTTGACATACAAAGCGTGCAGTCTAAAGCGTAAAATAAATCCGGGAAAAGGTAGACTTGCCAGTAACAGCTTCCTACAGAAAACTCCATCTCTGACAGTGGCAATGCAGCAGGTGAAATCCGACCCGGGTATTTTCAACAGGTCGTCCGTAAGAAAATTAGCTGGCTTCGGCACCTCTCCTTGAATTAAATATTGTAATCGACTTGGATTCTCAAAAAATCTTTTAAGTGCTGCTGTAATAGCACGACACGAGCTGTTGGTAAGGAAGTTCGCCTGCTTTGCACGTTAGCCAGAGAAACTCAAAAACGATCGTCAGAGGAAATCTCCACGTACCATAAGTACGTATGACTGTCATTTCTCATTTCGCCTAAGCGTCTCTAAGAATTACTTTAGGTTGACAGGCGGGTTCAATTCCAAGTTAACATCCGTTGGTGAAAATGAGGTAATTGCTGCAACTGTGCGAGACGGATCAACGAAGAAAGGCAGAGGTATATTAAAGAGGGAAGCCATGCGGGAAATTTGGGGGCCCCGTGCTTTGATGTGTCTCTTTTAACTTGTCTTTCTGTTTAGTGTACTTTGCTTGCGTAAAAGTGCACGATTCAATGCATATTACTAGCCAGAGGTCTTACTAACCGGTGGCCTTAGACGTCTTCATGCTTGCCACAGAATGCTGGCCTAAGCATAATCCTCGTTTGCTTTTGCATTCCCGACACCGCGGATGTCCCTCACCCACACGGGCACAGATTCTCTTGCAGCGAGCTTTAAAGCGCTCTTGTAGAGTTTACGCTCTCTTAGGCTGATTTACAAACGACTTGTTGTTATTACTATAGTTATTTCAACTCTGTTATATGCCGTCAGCTCCTTTGACCTAACTCTGCACACAAGTCCATCATTATTAGTCCATTATTACCAGTTCATGTATTATTATTGTTGTCATTTAAAAAGAAGCTTAAAAGACACCTAAATCGTACTGCATTTAGTGGGTCTTCATAATTCGTCCTACGTGTGCGTATGCCTGGTTACGCTGTCTGCCGCTTGCGGATGTTAGCACCGATCGTTTGGTAAAGCTTTCTATACAACCGTAGTCGAGCTGCAAATAGAGAGCGCAGCTCCCCAGTCTCGGCTACAAGTGAGCGCCTAAAACCACGGTCTATACAAGTTTTAAAACCTTGATTGAGAGACAGGGTCAATGGGGGAACTTTAAATTTCATTCACATTCAGCCTAATAACAAATGCGGGTTTGCTATTCTACGAACAGCATGCGATTTACAGTTTTGGTGCATTATCTTTTCCTATCCGACACTTTCACTTTGATTGCCGTGACAGCGACATCAGATTGGATGACTGGCCTCGGTCCGAATAGCTATTATTGTGCATCCCCAAGAGTATAAAGCAAGCTGGAGCAGGATAACTTTGAAAATAAAAAATATCGACGTCGAGGCTACGATCAAAGATGCCGCTGAGTCTTAGCATTCGAGTAAGGTGTTCCCTCTTCACATCTTAGGTTGACAAGTCGAGTCCTGCAGTAGGCGATGTTTTATGGCTCTCGGGAAGCAGAGATTTTGGCCCACAAACGCCCTTTTGCCGCTATATAACAGACCTATGCCGCTACCGTTACGATAGAAACGTACATACTATGTAACACGAAAGATCCAGACTGCTTGAGATTCATAGCGTTTGGGGGCAAATAAGCAAGTGCCTGTACATCCAGGGTACAGTGCAAGTGCCGAACAAGTAACAAGGCCTCTTCCGGATGCTTGCCAATCCCACGGTACGCATTCGAACACAAAAGGGATTCAGTACTCGGTCATGGACTTGATGACCGGATGCTAATGGAAGATGATGACGATGGAAGCACCTCAGTGTGCTCATTAGACCCGTCGCTCCCTACTACCAAATGTCAGCTGCAGGCACAACTTCGGAAAAAGAGATTTAAGAGACAGTATGACGGCAGTACTAATCTAATTTATGATAGCACCAATGGTGTCAAATGTCGACACTTGCTCACCCGCTTGCTCACAAAGAACGAGCCGCTCTCAAATTTTGGTCGAAAGACCAAGTATGGATGGCAGTTTATCGCCGGCAAGTTTCCCCAGACGGTCGCAAGTAACGACGGCACTTTAAGCGTACGCAGGCTCCATTAGGGAATTGGCGGGTGGGAGAAGCTACTCGGTAATGCCTGGGCCAAGTTTTCTATAACTGTACTCTCCGGATAGAATTGAGGTCGGATCAGATTCAAATAGTTGCCTTCTCAAAAGACCGCGTCATCAGAGAGCCAAAAAGAATTTAATTAGCGAACGCTTAACATGTGTCCACTGGCCCTGTTCACATCCGGACTGAGCGGAAACTTTGAAAGTTCGGGCCAATCTCGTGGGCATTGTATTTCCGCCACACAGAGTGCCGGCTGCAGGATTTCGCAGTTATGAACTAACAAATACGCACCTCTTGGGCCCGGAGAGTGTCCGACACCAGGAATTTGCAATGGGGATGCTCTAATCCAGCGGTACTCAACCTTCCTAACGCCGAGACCCTTTAATACAGTTCCTCATGTTGTGGCGACCCCCAACCATAAAATCATTGTGTGCGAAATGTGGAAATGCGTGTTTCCCGGTGGTCTTAGGCGACCCCTGTGCAAGGGTCGTTCAACCCCCAAAGGGGTCGCGACCCCCGGGATGAGAACCGCTGCTCTCATCGGAATAGGTTATCTAAAGATTGCTATTCGAGGTAGTCGAGCGCAGGGGCGGAGTCACGATTTTCAGGTTGGGGCTCAGGTACTCACTGCTCCTGCCCCTTGAGCCTGGGGGGAAATTTGCCCCAGGACATACAGAGGTACTTCTGTTCATAGGGGGCAATTGCCCTGCCCCTGGCTCCACCCCTAGTCAAACACGAGATGCAATATATATATATATATATATATATATATATATATATATATATATATATATATATATATATATATATATATATATATATATATATATATATATATAATTTATTTGCTTAGCGCCACAAGAGAGCTTAATCTCTATTCAGGCGCTTCACATTTGTCATGAGGCTCGAGCCCACGACCTCGGCCAGAGCTTGGATCACCTTAACCAATGGGCCAAACCAGCTCGGCAACTGCGATGGTGCAAGCATCACGAAAAAAACTAACGCTTGAAAACAAGTCACCAGTCACCGCCTTTCTGCACAACAGGTAGATGAATGCATGTTGTTCTGCTATCGGTGTTGCAGCCGGCCAGATTGCCACCGATAAAGAAATAGGGGTGGGGTAGCTCATGCTCTAGCCAAACAATGGCTCACAGTGGCAAGGTATGTCTCCAAGCCCCCAGTAGTATGAAAGGTGGCGGAGCCACCGTGCCGCGAAATGTTCGGCAGTTGTGAATTCGTGCGACACGAAGCAGAAAAACGATGCAACAAGGAACGAGTTTTGGTGGCACCAGCCAGAAGTGTGCAGGGCTCTGTTGCAGGATCAGCAAATGAGAAGCCTGCTCGGAGTGTGCAAGCGAGCACAATCTCTCACTTCCAAGCTGCTGCAGCCGAGCAGCAAAAAATAGGAACTTCTGGGAACTCGTGAGTTTCCTGCTCATTTCGCCTGCAAGGATCGCTGCAGCGCGCATGCGAGAGAACTATCCGCAAGAGAAAAGTGGGAGTACTATCAACCGGAAGAAGTGAGTCAATCTGGAAACCGACAGCGATTACTTCTTCTGCTGAAGAAGCTGTATCGCGGTCGTGCATAGAGCACTGGGCCACCGGGTACCGATCTGAAGGAATGGGCTAGGCAGCATGGCCGCCGACAATCCCCCTCGGCCTCGGTATTGTTGACTGCCTGCGACAGGGCCACGGGCAAGCCCTTCTGGCCTTAATCCTGGCTAAACCCCAGGGGCAACATGGATACGAGACGAAATGCGAACATTCTTATGCTAGATTTAGGACCAAGAAGTGCACGAGCTTTTGCTGAGCTCCGAACTTTGAGGCTTCAAGGAGCCTTCCGTAAGTATAGGAGCACCCAAATCTGCTGACGGCAAAAGAAAGTTAGTATCATTTCTTTGTAGTAGCATTACCCTCATGGACACGACGCTAGAGACACATGTCACACAGGGACCCATCTCATCGCTGAGTCCCGTGATGACAATGACGAAAGGACCAGCTCTTTACTCACAGGCGCAGTAGTATCACTTTTTTGTATAGCCTCCTCGGTATAAGCAGCATTTTGGAGCCGAAAACTGGCCGCACCACTGACCCTACGACCTTGTATGTCAGTGTCAGGCACTTCCACTAACCTACACGCGCGCGTAGGCAGGCAATGGGCAGCTTACCAGTCCCAAAAGCTTAAGCACTGGTCGCCATGCAGCCAGTAAGTTTAGCTGCCAGTCAGCTAGAAAACTCTAAGCAAGAGAAGACACCCCCTCCTGTAGTGGTTGGATAACCGTGCATATGCCTGAGGCTGGTAACAGCTAGCTGCCTTTGAGCACAAGCACTCAATCTGAGGGGAATTCAGTGCAGCTGCCAAGTATGGGGCATGGTCTTGTCTCATCTTGCTTCCATAGAGGTGTGTGCAACGTTAAGTCAACATACTCTACATATGAGAGCCTTGCCTGAGCAGCAATCTAAACACTTCGGCTGGTTTTTTTTTGTCTGCCATCTGAGTGTCCACATTCCAGATCGGTAGGGACTGAGTAATTAGACATAATGCTATTTCGGCGGCCATCTGGCCAAGCAATTATAAGTAACACAAGCATGTCTTACCTCGTCAACCAGCCTTAACCTCTGGGTCTGAACTACTAGCCCGGGGCTAAGACACTCGCTCTTCACAACCAAGGTCATATGTTCTAGTCGTGCAATCATGTACTGCACACTGCAAGCGCGGCAGGCGGCGATAGTCATAGAGGCTCCTCTGCTGACACATAAACCAGCTAACCTTTCTTCGTAGCTAAGGCACATTTCAAGGGGAAACAGACATTGAGCAACCCAGTGACGCAGTGATGTGGTAACGAAAGGTTGACAAAACCTCAGCGGTTGAGAGCAGCAAGCAAAGCACCGAGGCTGCCTGGCCGCTGTGGTGCACAAGCATGGCTAAGTACCTACCTCTCAGTCTCTGCACCGAAGCCAAGGCTGAGACCTGGAGGAGTGAAGAAGCCGAATGATGAGCTGCCTGGCCCCACCACGGTGCCAGCCTCCAGTGGCTGTCTGTCACCTGAAGCCTGACGTATGCTCAACGCTTCGCTGGCTCCCCGAGCAGGACAATCGGCAGGATTTGTGCCCGCCCCCTCTTGCCAGCCAGCGGTATTAGCGACTGCCGAGCTCAGCTGCACCCTGCTCTTGTTTCTATCCCTCCCTCTCCCACGGCGGAGCATCTTTTCGACCGGCAGCTCACCTTATTTCGCCGAGAGTTCGGCTAGGTGCTGATGGCAGCGGTATTGGCAGTTGTCTCTCCATGGCACTCCATGGCTATGAGCAAGCGGCTTCGACGGGACGAAAACCGAGAGTCTGGCTGGTAAGCCTCATGATGCAGACCACTCCATTGTTGTGAACAATGCAAAATGATTGGCTTCGAGGGTGCAGAAAAGGGCAAAGCATCAAGTGAGCTGGTCAGATCGTATCTACTTTTATCACCCACACGGCTGGTGCATGCTACCAGCTAATAATACCTTCGAGGAAAGGCCTACGAAAACGGCCAGAACAGAATGGCATCCATCGCTCGAAGCATTGTTCGATGTCACCTGACCACCAAGCTTTTTTTTGCTTGCCTCCCTTGCTATGCAAGCCAGCCTCGAGCCACGCCTTCTCGACTGCTCCCTATACTGCTGTCCGGGCTGATCTGACCAGCTCTTCTCGTGACCTGGAGTGAGTCACACTAGCCAGAACAACATCGCCGCCAAGTGTGATAACATCTCCGCTCCCACTTTTTGCCTCTTAATCCTGCATATCCCTGTACATACGATGATGAATTAAGGGGCATGCAGCATACGCACTCGCATGGTGACGTCAGCGACAGTGTGACTGCAGCCAGGCTGTGGCCCAGAGCTAGCCCTCCACAATATATTGCCTCCCTTCCTCCCCCCTCTCTCTCTCTCTCTCTCTCTCTCTCTCTCTCTCTCGCGAAGCACTCCGATCGCAGCTTGTGCGACGCGAGTCCGACGCCGTCACTGTCAACTGCATGCCGATAGGCTCCAACTCTATTCCACCCTTCGACACTGAGTATGAATCCAAAGCCGAACTTAAGCTCCTTAAGCTCCTGCAGGCGCTCGTTCCCGGATCCCAGCATCTTGTCGTTAGATGCTGACTAAACGGAACCGCCTGCTTTTTCGGCAGTCTAAATTCTTCGGCCTAGATTCGGATGTCTTTGAGATGATAGCCTGATCAATAGACCTTGAGCCTCGCGAGGCGTTTTCCCTATTGGGTAAATGCTGGATCGCTTACTAGTGACGCACCTGCCAATCCACGGGCTAAAAACTTGAAAAAATAGTTCATTCGTATAGCATGCTAAGAGAACTTCATCTCTATTCAGAATTATAAGTCCTTCACATATGCCACCGGACTCGGCCCACGACCTTGGTAATCAAATACATTCACCTTGACCTTGGACGGGAAAGCACTTTAACTGCTAGGCCAAACCTAGGATTGTGGAATGTAATGTAATGCATCTCCATCTGTAACTCCACAAAGCCATAAAGACTATGTGGGTACTACGTAGGAGAGTTTTGTATAGCGCACTCACAGCCTAAGCGGCTTTCGGTACGCATTCGGTAGCCAACTGACTTCGTCTCACGCAACAAAGAGAACGCATGAACATTGCCGAGTCAGGAGAGCAGTTGAGGTAGTGAGTAGCATAGAAGTAGCAGTTCAGGACCGCTGAAAAAGATGTGCCATAGTCGGCAGTTGGAGAGTAGTTGTCGTTGTGTAAGAATTGTGGGAGCGAGTTCCACAGTCTAGGACCGGCAGAGCTAAAGCTTCTGTCGCCATTGGTCTTTAAGAGGAGGAATGGGACAGCTAATGTTTTGTCCACACAGGACCTGAGGGCGTGAACAGGCTGAAACGGATGCAGCAGTTCAGCTAGGTACGAAGGAGCCAAGCCGTGGCGGGCCTTGTGGGTCAGTGTAAGAACTTTGCTCTGTATCCTTTGCTCAACCGGCAACCATCCTAGCTCTTACAGCAAAGGAGACACGTACTCAAACCGCTGGGACTTGAAGACCAGCCTTGCAGCCATATTCATAGTCCGCTGTAGTGGCATTATAGCTTTCTTTGGCAGCCCAGCCAAAAGAGAATTACAATAATCAAGCCGAGACAGAACTAAGGAGCTAGTTGAATTTTTTACAAGCGACTGTGGGAGACAGCTCCTAATCTTGGATAGGGATCGGATGTGATGGCTAGCTGTAGAGGCAGTCTTCTGATTGAAGCTTTTGAAATTGAGGCAGCTGTCGACCACGACACCTAAATTAGGAGCACGTGGTGAAGGTCGCACAATAGCATCACCTATTAGAACAGCAAAGCCTTTTAATCCAGCCACACGCTTAGGGTGTCCTATGAGCAGCAGTTCAGTTTTATCGTCATTTAATTTCAGGAAGTTTTCCGACATCCAGGATCAAATATCGACAAGGCAAGCATTCAGTTTCTCAGTTGCTGCAGCAGATTCCGACGGTTTGAATGACAAATACAACTGAGTATCGTCAGCATAGAAGCGATATCCTATTCCATGGCCTTCATCACTTTTCCCAGAGGTTGTGTATAAATGGAGAATAGCAAGGGACCAATTACAGACCCTTGAGGGACTCCACAGGTGACCCTTCTCGTTTCTGAGACCTGACCCCCCACACGACATGGGTTGAACACGATCAGACAAGTAGGATTTAAACTATGCCAGTGCTTCGACTGCCAGACCAATTGTTGTTCTCAATCGTTCAAGCAGAACTTCGTGATCAATAGTGTCGAAGGCAGTAGACAGATCTAGCAGAGCTAGAGCAGTGACATTCCCGTCGTCGTTGCCACGTAGAATGCCATTGTTAACACGGAGGAGAGCAGTTTCAGTAGAGTGCTGCCTCTTGAACCCTGATTGAAATGTTTCTGACATTCCATTATTTTCAATATGTTCAACTAGCTGCTTAGCAAAAAAATTTTCAAGAATCTTTGATAAGAACGGAAGAAGGGAAACTGGACGATAGTTTGCTAGGACCTCTGTGTCTAATCCAGGCTTTTCAAGAATAGGTCTAACGATTGCCGATTTGAAGGACTTGGGGACGACCCCTCTTCCCAAAGAAGCATTACAAATCTTGGTTATGGCAGGGTTAAGTTGGTCTGCTAGTGAAGACCACAGAGATGAAGGTATAGGGTCTTCAGGAGACGAGCTCTTTTTGCTAGACCTTATTAAGGCAGCCACATCACAGGCAGAAACATCGGAGAACCTTTTAAGGAAGGTCACAGGTTGAGGAACGGCGATTGCTTTGGTCGGAGGGGGCTTAATGGAGGCACGAATGTGCATAATTTTTTCAGTAAAGAAGGCTGAAAACTTTTCGGCTGAGCCCTTAATATCTGGGGAGTCAGACCTCACAGCATTGGCCAGTAAATGGTTTACTGTCTTACAAATCTGTTTAGTGTCCGACTGGCAGGAATTCGGCTTTCTAATGAAAAGAGAAGCCCTGGTTTTTTAAGCTTTCTGGTGTAAACTCGAAGGAAGTCTTTAAAATTGACTAGATCTGCCTCATACCCCAATTTTTTGAAACGACGTTCTAGCCTGCGCTTAACCCGGCGCATCTTAAGGAGTTTTTGTAAATTGAAAGGAATCTCGACGACTTTGAACACGGATAGAGCGAACAGGAGCATGCTTGTCAAGACACTCCTGAGTGTCATGCTCATCGCATCTGTGAGGGTGTCGAGGCTGCCGGTCGAGTCTGAATGCAGATCAAGAAGACCTGCATCACAAACAGATTTCAAAAACTTGTCCAGTCAATGCTTTGTAAGTTACGTCGTTTGGCAAATTCGACATTACCCTGTACGTACGAGGGAGCAGGAACAGTAAACGCGACCGAACAACGATCTGAGAGGGTCAGTGGGCACACCACAAAGACAGTGGGGAGGACATCCTTAGTGATCACGAGATCTAGAATGTGGCCACCGACGTGGGTGCTTTGATTAACGTGTTGGGCCAAACCAAAAAGGAGAAGTTGGCCAAGTAAGTCGTGGTGCTGGAGGCTCCCGGTCTCGCCGAGTTATGCACCTGGATTCGTGCAGGTGTGCTCCGGCGATACTGCCACGCACGCAAGGGAACGAGTACCCAAGGCCCGAGCGGAGCTGGATAGCTCGCTCGTTGTTGAGACTTGTATATTCCGTGTTCCCCGTGTTGCGTGTTCGTGACCCCCCCCCCGTGTGTTGGCGTCTTTCGGTGGAAGCTCATGACTGTGGTAGTTGTCGTCTCGGACTAGCCGAGCAGTTACTCAGCCAGCCGGGTTTTGGACGGCGTACACTCGTACTGTTGGATTCGGAGTCGGTACAACGACAGGACTGCAGAAGCCGACTGACCCCAACTAACACGTTTGTTCGTGCTTGGTGCGTCGTCTTGCGCCCCCATACTGTATTGTGTATAGGACCCTCCCTGTAGACTTGTTTAGTTCCGCTGTTGTTGTTTGCGCATACTTTATTATAAAGAGGTTTACCCTGACGGCCGCTCGTCTTACCCTAACTCGGCGGCATGGCGAGCGGCAACGTGGCCGGAGTATGGCGGGGTTTGGCGGGAATTAGCCTCTGACACCTGGAACTCGGTTACAGAGAAAAGGAGACACGTGGTCAAACCTCTGGGACTTAAAAACTAGCCTTGCAGCCATGTTCATAGCTAGCTGCAGTGGCCTAGTTGCTTTCTTTGGTCGCCCAGCCAAAAGGAAATTACAATAATCAAGCCGAGACAGAACCAATGAGCTTGTTAAATTTTTTGCAAGCCACCATAGAAGGCAGCTCCTTATCTTAGATAGGCATTGGACGTGATGGCAAACTGTAGAAGCAGCCTTCTGAAAGAAGCTTTTAAATTTTAGTCAGCTGTCGAAAACGACACCTAAATTTCGACCACGTGGTGATGGCCGCACGACATCGTCACCTCTTAGAAGCGCAAGGCCTTTTAATCTAGCCACACGCTTAGGGTGTCCTAGAAGCAGTAGTTTGGTTTTATCGTCATTTAGTTTCAATAAGTTTTCCGACATCCAGGATCGAATGTCGGCAAGGCAAGCACTCACTTTACCAGTTGCTGCAGCAGATTTCGACGGTTTGAATGACAAAACAGCTGAGTATAGTCAGCATAAAAGTGATATCGTAGTCTATGGGCCTTAATCACTTTTCCCAGAGGTTGAGTATAAATGGAGAACTGCAAGGGGCTGAGAATGGACCCATGAGAGACTCAATAGGTGACCCGTCTCGTGCGTGAGACCTGACCCCCACACGACACAGATTGAGCACAGTCAGACAAGTACGTTTTAAACCACGCCAGTGCTTCGTGTGCCAAACCGATCGTTGTTCTCAATCGTTCAAGTAGGACATCATGATCAATGATGTCGAAGGCAGCTGATAGATCTAGCAGAGCTATGCCGACTTTGTTGCTGCGGTGCGTGTTCATCGTGTGGTGCCAACCGAGTAGCTCCGCTGCCGTGAAGGGCGGAGAAGCGAGCAGCGAGAAGCGAGCACTTCCGCTCAGCTGCGTGCGCGAGTGCCTGCTTTTCCTTTACAGCATATGTAGTTTTCCCAGAGAGAAATCACGTTCTCCGAGGAGGCTATACAATTGTATTATTATTATTACTATACGGAGCCGCACTGGTTTGGCGGCTCCGTATAGTAATAATATATATAGTATAGTATTAGCTATAGTATACTATAGTATAGTATTAGCGGCTAAAGTTGTGTGATCAAGCCCTGCGGCACATGTAAAGTACCTTAATAGAGATTGAGTCCACTTGAGGTGCTACACACATGATATATTCAAAAGGCAGCGAAAAACAGAGGGAGGGAGAGACACAGAGAGAGAGAGAGAGAGAGAGAGAGAGAGAGAGAGAGAGAGAGAGAGAGAGAGAGAGAGAGAGAGAGAGAGAGAGAGAGAGAGAGAGAGAGAGAGAGAGAGCGACGGATGGCCCGTAAACCCGCAGCAGCGCGATAAACTTCGCCGGGCCATAAACTGGCCATAGCTGGCAAGCAAAGCCATAAACTGGCCTCAACATGAATAATAAGTCCATAAGCGCCGTAGGCCTGTGCACTTGGAATAACAAAGTAATAAATTAGCGACTTGACCTGCGACCTGTCATTCGGGAGCTGACGTAGAGGCTAGACGTTTTGACGGACCGAGTTCGTCGCTTGGGTGCGCCGGAGTTTCTATGCAGCCGATTGCGCCGGTGGTTCTTTCTCAGGACACGCTATTAGGCCACTAAAATTCGCGCGGCTCTTCTCTGGCGTGGCACTGAGCATATTGCTATGCAAAATGGCGGGCTAGACCACGCAGAAGCGCGACAGGTGCTGGTACTGCTAGCGCCTCGAAGCGTGGCTAAAGAATCGTAGCTGAATGCAGTTGAAGTAGCTCCAATGCATGAATGCACGCTGACATTAGCAGAGAACTCAAGCAGCAATCAATAGCGCCATCAATTATATAATGACGAGTTCAAGTAGTTGCAGTGTAATTTCGTATTCAACAGTGCGAGAGGGCCGCTTATTTATCAACCCGCAAGAACTACAATTGACTATCCACAACTCCATAGAATATTAATCCTTTGGTTCCTACTTATTGCAACTCAGTAACTGCTAATAATCTTTAGCAGCTCTTATTATCTGGTTAATTTAGTATGCCAAATTAGTGACTAGCGTGTCGGCTGTCCTTCTGCACAGGGGCAGCTCTCGGGTTAGTGAGATGGGCCCTTGCCTTAGTGTGTTTAACTAGGGCGCCCAGAGCAACCTGTAGCCCGAATCTAGCCAAGTAGAACGGATCAAGCCACGTAGGACCTGGGTAGGGGGACCTATTAGTTAACTGGGAGCGGAGCGATTGGGTAATCTGAAAGCGAGATCTACTCAGGTTAGAATGAAGCTTTGGGCAGAGGATACGGTCAGGACGTGGACCGACTAATGCGCTGCATTAACCAAAGGGCTGAGCAGATAGGCAGTCGCAAGAATGCCGTCAGCCATCTAATACGCCACATTAACTAAGGCGCGAGGCAGGTAGGCAGGCGAAGGAATGCCGTCAGCTGAGAGTTTGAAAGGAGTTAAAAAATGAATAAACCCAAAAATGGACACCGGGGGTTGGATCCGAGAGAATAACAACTCAGCCCGAGTTCAGGAGTTCAGATGGAAGGGAATAAAAGGTAAGATCACGGATAGCAGACGCTGCAGCTTCAGTAGCTCAAGCGAGAGACAGCAGTTCAAGAGTTCGAACCTGCGGCGGTGAACAGCTAAATGTTACTTAGACTTCGCAGTTGCGATCCACCGGCTACTCTGATAGTATCCCGTTGTATCCCATTGACTTGCAGCGGTCCGCCATCGGGCCTGGACCGAGCGCTTGCGATTGAAGGTATACGGGAGGGTTGCTGTACCCGACAGCTTCGGGAGTTCGATAGTTAAACTCAGTCGGACCGGTGCCCGTACGACGCTTGTGCCAGCGCGTAACCGCCGCCGCTACTAACCGGCCAGTAATAAACTGTCACTTTCGGCGTCCAGTTGTTGCCCGGTGCGTTTTAACCGCACTCCAGCTCTGCATAGCACGATCTACCGGCATAATACTGGGGGGGGGGACCGACGCTTTCACGGTTACACTTCTGCCAGGCACGCTCTTTCAGGCCGCTTCTTTGCCGCTAACTCTTATGACTTTACGCCCGTGCTTCTTACTCGCACACCCAGCCATTGGCCAGTCCTTTCTTCAGTGAACGAGAGAGTGAGAGGCATGTGATGAGTCGCTGATTTTGAAGGGCTGTCGATGAAGTTATTGGCCTGACAGTAGTACCGACGGGACTTCAGGGAGGAATACATAACCGCTGCTGCGTGCAGTTGAGATGACGTAATGTGCATGAATTTTGAAAATAGGTTCAACAGTCTGGGAGTGAAACCAGCACTCATAAAGTGATAGAATAGGACGGCTAACATATTTTCCTGACAGGACGTCAGTGTGCCGAGGCTGAAACTTGTACAGCAGTTCGGCTACATATATACAGGAGGCAAGAAACTCTGCTCGTTAGTGTGGGTCAGAGTTAGAATTTCGGTCTGTATCCATCGAGCACTCGGTAGTCATCGCAGCTCCTTCAGCAAAGCAGTTAGACATGACTGAACTTCTTGAATTTAGAAACTAGCCTTGCTTCACATTCGTCCCCACCTGCGGCGTAAATCCTTGTTGATAGCCTGCTAGTATTTCGCCTTAGTAGTCCAGTCTGATGAGCCAATAAGACAGTAAGGCATTTAGTTTTAGCAGCTGCGGAAACTGATCCCCATCCACTGCTGCTGATGGCACGTGAAAGCCGCGCGATGAGCTGATCAAATGGCCAGGCTCGTGCTGTGCCACTGTCGCAGCACAGCGACAGTGGCACACAGAAAGCCTGTGCTAGCAGACACCCGCTGAGCAGCAGCAGCAGTAGTTCTAGCGGCGGCAGCAGCAGCAGCAGCGACGGTGGCGGCACCGTTGCTGCATGCTCGTAGAGCTATTAAGAGGACGTCCCTGTGAGCAACTAGGGCGGTACCCGGACGAGGAGCCATGTTAAAATCCAGTGGGCCACTTTTGGGCTGGTGACGGTCAAAGATCCGCCGCCGGCAGCCCTTAGCAGCCAGCGATCGATTATGGTGACCAGCTGTGGAGGCGATTTCTGTATAACACTTGTGAACTTCAAGCAGTCACCAAGAGAAACCTAAATTCCTGGATGGTAGTCGTACTGCAGAACCTCCAAAATAGGTGAAGAAAATGGCCACTCCAGATATATAATAATAAATTTGTTATAGCACCCTCAGGGAACTCGATTTCTTTCTAGGCGCTCTAAATTTTCTAAAAAAAAAGTACGATCGCATCGCTAATGGTAGCGTGCTTAATAACAACAAGCATAGCGTGGTTAGAGGTGATATGCATAGGGTCAGTATGCAAATATGGTTAGTGGCAGCATGCACAGTGTCAGCAAGCATAAGCACATCAAGGACGAATCACAGGGACCCACTAGACGCTATGATAAATAGGTGCGTTTTTAGTTTCTTTTTAAATGCGGTCAAGTCAGGAGATGTCGAGACGCAAGTCGGGAGTGAGTTCCAGGCTTTAGGAGCATACCAAATAAAGGCACAGTCTCCAAAGGATTTAAAAAAATACTAGCTGATTCGTCAGCTTATTTTGTATAGCGACAGAAGAGCCTTTACGGTTATCACCTCGGAGCCGAGGTCGTGAAAAGCAACCACCTTATCTACTGAGCCATCTTGAGGTTTGTACAAGGTTTAGATAAACAATTAGATTACGAAAAGCAAGTGGTACGATGCTTGACCTGCTAAGTCAGTAGATTTGATAGGTAGGCCAAAGAATGACGAGACCTAAAAGTGAGTGACAAAACCTTGAAGTCGATGCGTTGCTTGACTGGGAGCCAGTGCAGGTCGGCGAGAAGTGGTGTGATGTGGCAACTGCAACGCTCACCACAGACAAGCCTGGCTGCACAGTTTTGCACCAGCTGTAAGCGCCTGAGTGCCCTGGCCGGTAGACCAGCAAACAGTGAGTTACATAAGTCAAGAAGGGATGTCACAAATGTATTGACCAATTTAGATGTTGTATCCCTGTCTAAACAAGCCCGAATTTTAACAACGTTATGTAGCTGAAAGTTGGCAGACTTGATTGTGGAGCTGACGTGATCGTCTAACGAGAGGTCACTTTGGAACATGACACCTAGATTTTGTGCAGATTCAACAGAAGATATGCTGGCAGAGCCGATTTAGAGTGCTAGCCTTTCCAGTTTCTGAATCGCACTTGGTTTGCCCATAACTAGCAAGTTGGTTTTCTCATCATTCAATTTTTTTTAATGCTGCCATCCAGGTGCCCCTGTCATCAAAACATGCACCAAGAGATTTGAGAAAATTCAAAGTTTTGGACAGCTGGGAGGGATCACAGCAAAGGTACAACTGGGTGTCATCCGCAGAGAAGTGAAAGCCTAGATTGTGTTTGGCAATCCCATCGGCAAGAGGAAGAGTACAAACCGTGAAAAGAACCGGGACCAAGCACGGAGCCCTGAGCTACACCATATTCAGAGGCTCCTCGGATGATCTTTGTCCATTTCCATCGATACTCTGGAATCTGCCACTGAGATAGAACCTGACCATTGCAATACAGTGTCAGTGATGCCCAAGCGAGATGAGAGGCGCTCAAAAAGGACTTGATGATCGATAGTATCAAAAGCTGCCAAAAGATCGAGAAAAACAAGCAGAGATACTCTACGAATGTCTGCATTCTTAAGTAGGTCGTTATATACCCGAAGCAATGCTGACTCTGTGGTGTGATTAGCTCTAAAGCCAGACTGTAACTTATTAGCAAGGTTAGAAGTTTCAGTAAATTAGTTTACCTGGTCTGCCATGACTCGTTCCAGCATCTTTGATAGGAGTTGTAGCAAGGAGACTGGGCGGAAGTTGCTCAAGTTCTCTTGGTCTAGTATTGTTTTCTTGAGTAGTGGCCTGACTACAGCTTTTTTGAGAGGTGCTGGGACATGACCTGAGGCTAATGACATAGTAATGATGTTAGTTATGCATGGTAGCAGTAGATCAATGCATCGTAGAAGCAGGACAGTGGTAATAGGGTCCAAATGACTAGTTATCTTCTTTGATTGGGATATAAACTTCAGGACGAGGTCACTAGTGACCAGCTCCAATGTAGACATTAAGGTGCTGCATGGATTTGAGTGACAGCATTCCAGAGATGCTGCCATCTTAGGGATGGACTCCCTGATCTTGTCAAAGATCAGTGAGTATAAGGAGCTCCTTTGTGGACTCCTTGATTCTTGACAAAGAAGCTAGAGAAGCGATCAGCTAGACCATCACAGGGATCATTATGTAAGAAGCTATCCTGGCAGGGGTTGAGAGATGGTTGATCGTCGACATCAGCTTTTTTGGGATTGTGCACCTGTGATTCAGCAATGTTTTTTTTAGAAGCTAGGCTTGGCCGTTGCTAGGATTGATGGGTAGGATCTACAGTAGTCCTCCTCGTATGCCTCTCGATGGACAGTCAGTCCTGATCTTATGTATGTTTTTTCAACCTTGTGCTTAGATCAGGCCAGTGTGTCTTTCCCCACCCTCTTCTTCTTCTTTACGTTTCATCTGCCTCCAGTCCCGTCGGCCTTCGTTGTGTCATTGTGGAACCTACCGCCAGTTCTGAGATGTCAGCGGTGCTCGTGTGGCCGATTTCCTTCATCCGCTACGTGCTTTTCTCAAGTGGCCCTCGGGGATACTACAGCCTTCAGCAGCGAGCTGTACAACTTGTTGACCTCTCACTTACCCAGCTTCGCCCGAGTATTCGTACGCGGTTCTGGTACTTAGCCGCAGGCCCCCAAATAAGAATGACGCGAGCTTCTTGCAGTCCTTTGCGAACTGGGTCCGACGCCGCCCACGAATTTCGTCACGACGGGAGCTCACCGTCCCGAATAGATCCATTCATTCGCCTGTAGTCTGCTGAATATACGCACGTACGGTTCAGTGGACCTGTCGGACTGAACTTACCGCTTGCGACAGCGTATTTAGATCCGTGCGTCAGCAGCTACATCCAGGTGGGCACTGCTAAATTCTGCTAGCAACCGGAGAAGTCACTAGACCAGGAGCTGACTAAGAGAACGAGAGAACTACCTCTTCGGACCGCGTATGCGAAGAGTTCATCTGCCTCTGTAAGCCGAGCCATGTACTCACCCAGCTTAGGCCCATCTTGGGCTCGGACGAAGGCGCCGGTCAACTTACGTCAACAGGCCTACGCCACTGCCCCAGCATCGAGTCAAGGTTGGCTGCCTCATTAATGGATGGATTCGGACGCAGAGCCTTTTCGCGTATCGCAGCCACGCCCAGCAGCTGGCAATAAGGGACCGCCCGATTCGAGACTCGAGCCCAAGACTCCCGGGTTGTCCAACTCGAGCACCTTGTCGCGGGGCTAAGACAGCGGGCAATAATGACCTGTGCTTCATTCAATAATCAGCGACTTCATTCAATAATATTTATTCAATAATCAGCGACGTAACCAAGATTGAGCCAAAGAGGATACCCTACCCCTCATTGACCAAGGCGGCCACGGGGGTGAATCGTAGATGGGCTGACGACGACGATCGGGGTATGTGGGAGTGCGAGCGTCAAAGCAAAAGCCTTCAAGGTCAGTCCGAGAGGCAGTCGGGTCCGGCTCGTCCGCCTTTGCTCCTGCTCTCGCTCCTGCTCCCGCACCTGCTCTCGGCCTGCTCTCCTACAATAGAGATCCTGTTTCTTGGCTCAGAGAAGCCCCTACGGAAGCATTCAGCGGTATACATTCAGCGTATGCTCGATTGGAGCGCTTCGTTGTCGCATACAGAGAGCCGCCGAGTCGTGGCCGTCATTGCTGTCTGCTTATGAAGCTTGAAAATTCTGAAGGTTTGGTAAGCCTTTGTGAGCCCTCCTTGCCCCTTTCGTATACAGTACTTTGAAGCAGTAGGCACGAAGTTAATCGCAAGTAAAACTAGTCGATCCTGTGTTGTGTGACAGTGTCTCCGGCGGCGGCTATTCTTGTGGAGTCTCACGGAGACACAGAGAGGACATGAGCGGTGAACGAGACTCGATCTTTATTCCCTCAGCAGTACACATACGAGCTGGCTGACTCACCACAGATAAGGGAGTGCATCTGTGGTGGGCCACATGCTTATATCAAAGGCCGCACCGAGTCAATTGCTCAACCACCTGCTGCAGGTGGGGCATACATTAGTGACCGATGCTGCTGCCCTAATTGCAATAGCAGAAACAGCAGGCGCACACACCTGCAATGGAGGTCAATGTGGCTGCAATGGTACAGAAGTTTATTAAATGTTGCAGGTGGGCGTTCCTCTAAAGACTGGATATGGGATTTTAGGGGATTGAACAGGCAACGAAACAGGGCCGTGATGATGTAACTGCCTACACAAACAGGCCAATGCAGAGCAACAAGACCGAAATAAATTGGTACTACAATGGCGGATCTTCTGACCTAAGGCATCAATAGTTGAAGTTACCAAGGCACCACGCGGTCGATGAAAAATTATGGCTAAAATTGTAAGATAAGCACTTTCAAAAGCCTCATCAATGTAGCAGCAGAAGAGCCATAGCGGCTTCACCACACTTGCAGAAGGAAATGCAGAATAGCCTACGGCAGGTCTCGAACCCGCGAGCTGGGTCAGGAACGCTTGGGCCACTTAAGCGCAGGGCCAGACCTCAGTAGAGGCCTCCATGCATAGGAAATGGATAGCGGCGGTCAGACGACTCCCATTTCTCTCATAGATCACGTTCGCATGGCAGGCTGATAATAGCACGCTGAACGTGAGCAACGACAGCGAGCGAGCAATACAACAAGTGAACCAAGGATCGAGAAATTATTCAAGCTGGTTTGGTCTGGCGGTTAAGGTGCTAGCCCCGACCAAGGTCGTGGGCTCGAGCCCCGAGGCATATGTGAATACCTGGTTAGAGATTAAGTTCTCTTGGGGTGCCATTGTAGTTTGAGTGGATGCCGGCTCCTCTGATGAGCCAGTGATGTGGCATGGACACAGGCCGGTAACCCACTGGTGGCCAGATGGTGGATTCACCATCTGGGTCTGCCGGTGCACAGCTGTGGTCCGCCTGTGACGTGGTATATACACAGGCTGGTAACCTGCTGGTGGTGAGATGGTGGACCGGAGGAGTGGAGGAGGAGAAGAGACTCGAGTGTGAGAAGGGGGCGAAGGCAGTCGTGCGTCTTGCTGCTCCGTGCCTTGTGCAATAAACCTTTGGCGTTGTTCTGGGCCAGCGTTCTGTATTCCGAACCACAGCCATACGAATGAATTATTTACTTATAATTATTTATAAGAACTCGGTGGCTGGTCGACCGGCCACCGCAGTAAGCCAACGCTGCACTTCGCTGAACCAAGGGGACCCAGCGCCTGCTACCGGCCATGGCTTGACTACCCCGTCTTTTACCACCCAGCTGTGATCACTGAGAGGTATAATCGTGAAAGATACCCCACGTTGATCTTTGGACTGAAGACGCTTCCGGCAATGCAGAGAGCGGGCCACCGCAGCAGGCTACGCTTCGGGGCAGCAGCCGCCGTCGCACTTCCGGTCGGTGGAGGCGGACCTAGCGGCTCGCCGACCGGAAGCCGGAGCTCTCTCTCACCTTCAGCGGGAGAGAAATACTTCTACAGACTTTCCAGCATATATGATAGAATTCTGTTTTCATCCAATCGGAACGTCGTTTCATTAAGTAATGTCAGATAGTTACAGAAGTGTTGGCGGTGACGCGGTTTGAAAGCGTCGCGTAGTTCGAGGTCTTGCGGCACCATCTCGAGAACTTTTAAAGCTATGGGCGACGGGGTTTGCCTTACGCACGCCGCGAGCTCTTCTAGTGTTTCTCGCCACATGTTAACGTGCCTCCAAATGCGTCCTAACGCAGCTGGCAGTACTTTTGAAATGCCAGCTTTGCAGCTCGTCTGGCTAGGTGTGAGCATGTGTTCTACGGCTGCCCGAAAGAATTACCTCTGCACTAGGCTTTGATAATTTAGGGTAATTGGACGCTGATATTCGGGATAGCTCGCAACTTTCGAGAGGCCTGCAAAGTAACTTAAACGCAGTAAGCCATAATATGCATCCGACGTCAAATAGAATCAATGCAACAACAACTGCTCGGAATGCTTGAGTGCTTGAATTGACAAACAAATGCTTGTACTGACACGACGATGGAGTGAGTTTGAACTGCAACACCGTCCATTTAGCATTAGGTTCGGCAAGATCAGCAAGTAAGGCCCGTAGAAAACTCTTGAGTAGGCCCAAACTAGTGCGTATGAGGCATGTCAGTCATTTTACTCTTTTCTATCGTTAGCATGCAAATGCGATTACTAGGCTTCCACCTGAAGGTAATTCGTAAAGCACACCAAGTATAATTAGATGTTACCTCGCTTAAACTGTTGTGAGAGCGATAAGAATCGCGAGCCTTGACCAGGCCTTGACCGGATTCCTTAACCTCTACTTTCCAAGATGTCTCAGGTTCGCTCCAGTCTTCATAAATGCAAGCACTTGTTGAGTGTAATAGAAAGGGGTGCTGTTGGCTCGCAATCTGTCGCTACAGGAATCGGTCCTATGAAGTTAGGACGAGCTGACTCGGGCGTCTAAGGCTCGTCGGTTAGGGAAGTCGATTGGCCGCGATAGCCCAGAAGGTAAGGTGCTCGCTCTTCCCGGCAAGGTTGTGGGATCGAATCCTGCTTTGGGAGATCTTTTTATTGCCAACTACAAGCAGTGGTGATAATCGTTAAGGCTCTTCTGCCGCTATAAAAATGTGGCTTTTAATCTAGCTAGTATTTTTAGGCGGAATTTGCGTCCTGCGTAACGAACGACCTCATGCCGCCGAAAAATGTCGGCAGTAATATGTCCCCCTCTTCTCCCCAGAACTCACCACAGTTGGCTGGTACCTCGTGCCTCGACGATGACACTATTACCTACTGTACCCAGAGGTGCACGACGTCTCTAAGCGGACACTCTCGGACACTTCGATGCAGCCCTTGTCGCTCGGGTTTCGGTAGCTTTCACTCCCGAATACAAAAGGAGGGTAATTGCGTATACAAAGATTGACATTTCATATAAAGACTGAAGGGTCTGCACGCGTCCGGTGGACACTTCGATGGCAGGTGCGAACCTGATCGGCAGACTCCGGCGCTGGACCGTCCTATACCGCCGAATAGCCGGGTACCGATGCGGGACTCCGATGCCATCACAAGAGGCCACACAGCAGCGGCGGAGGGATACTGCCTACTGCTCGCTCCAATTCTCAGTTTGAAAAATTAGCGTTCTAGGCTAGGGGGGCACGGATTCCTCGTGCGTCCTCGTCACCGTCGTAGGTGTCGAGACGCTGGCGAAGCGTCCGGCGACGGCGGCCCATATGAAGCATCGGCGGGCGTCGTCTCGATCGTTGGACGCTCCGAGAGCCGAGTAGCCCCGCCCGAGGCGCCGCGCCTGCGGCAGCGGCAATGCTGCATTCCCTAATCGCCTCACGGCGACACCAGCGACTCGACGACTTTCGCCAGAATGGTGAGCACCCTGTCCGTTCTCTCTTTCTGGGCGAAGTACCTGACGGCGAGCTCGCGGACGACGCCTGCCAGCTCACGCACGACGCCGCGAACGTCGGCGTCGACGATCGCCGCCTCCGCGGCGACGCTCGGCTCCTCTTTCTTGCCGCGGCCGCCGCTGTTGGTGAACATTCGGCGCTCGCTCTGGCGGCCCGTCTGGACGGAGTCGTCGGACGCGTCGCCGGCGGCGCGGCTGCTCACCTTGCCCAGCAGGTCGAGCAGCGAGCGAAGGTCGTCGGCGGTCACGCGCCGCGGCTCGTCGTCGTCGTCGAAGCCATCGCCGGCTTCGCTCTCGGTCGACGGCGCGGCGTCTCGCACTCTCGCCTCGATTCGGTCCAGCTCGGCCAGCAGCGCCTCGTCTTGCTCCGTCTTGCTCGTTTCGTAGAGATCGGCCGCAGCAGCCGGCGCTGCCGCGGGCTGCCGGCCGGCGGCAGCGCTGCCAGCCGACCTTCGGACGGACTGCGCCGTACCTATCTGTCCGCCGGCGAGCTTCTCCAGTGCTGCCACCAGATCGCCAGTGCCGCCGCCACCGCTGTTTTTCGCTGCCGCCGCCGCCGCCGCGCTGCCGCCGCTCGTTTCGCTATCGCTGCCCTGCTCTTTTGGGCCTGCAACGGTTGGCGATGCGATCTCAGTGAAAGCCGCAGCAAAGCGCTAAGCGCTCGTCGTGCATTTCGAGATCGATGCGACGGGATGGCCATTAACGCTTCTGCATTTACTATCACAAGACTTGCACTGGCACTCTGAGACACTGCCACGGGACACCGTGAAAGCTATGCCCAAACTTCGGGGGCGGATGCGAGGCAACGTAATGCATCTCCACCCATTCATCCGAAGGCAAAGCCCAATGAACATGCGGTCAGTCCCTGACCAATCGACAATTAGGGTCACGAGACCCGCTCTGCGATTGGCTGCTATGCACGGGCAGTTGGCGGCCTAAGTGGCCCAGGTGTCCAGCGGCAGTCGAGCCGGGCAGTAAAGAGCGGTCGCAGATGGGTATGCCATGAATGCCATCAGCATGTGCAGCGTCTGCAAGTAGGTACGTGGACGTCTTGTTATCTAATCTTATTTTCTTAGCACTCGTCGACTTAGACACAGACTCAGTGTCTCGCGATGGACTAACTCGGGAGTAATGCACTGTAGCGCTAGTGTGAAGCAGAGCTTACCTGTGCTGTCCAGAGTAGCTGCTGACGATTGCCAGACTAGCAGCAAAGTAATCAAGAAGATGGCGATGCCCTGGATAGCCATGTGGTCCTAGAAAAATAATTCTAGCATTATTATGCATCGGACTGAGGGTACAACAACAAAACCAGCCGCCTCTCCCCTCTCTTTCTCCAAATATCGTTATCGCTCTCGTCCAGTTTACCACCAGTGCTCCATCCCTCCCTCTCCACCTCTCTCTCTCTCTCACACACTCACTCACACAGCTTTCTCTTCTTCCTCAACCGTCTGCTAGTAGTATTAGCCTAAAGTAGATACCAAAATGCAAGATTCGTGCACATACACACGAGGCCTACCATCATCTAATTATAATAATAATAATAATAACGCTTTTGATATAGTGCCCTTAGAGAATTCAATCTCTTTCTAGGCACTTTACATTTGCTGCAAAGGAAACATGATGGCTCACTAGGTAAGGTGGTTGCTTTTCATGACCTCGTCCCTGAGGTCGTGGGTTCGAATCCTGCGGTGGGTGATTCTGTATTTCGGCTGCAAGTGGTTATGATAGCCTTAAAAGCTCTTCTCTTGCTATGCAAACGACGCTGTTGAATCAGCTACTATTATTATTCTTATTACGATCGAACGCTTAGGGGTAGCATGCTCGATAAACAGCAAGAATAACATGGTTAGGGGTGATATGCACAGGGTCAGCATGCAAGTTTGGTTAGTGGCAGCATGCAGTGTCAGCACGCATAAGCACGTAGAGGATGAATCATAGGGACCCATTAAATGCTGTGATAAATAGATGCGTTTTGGTCCATGAATAGTAATAAAAAACCGCTAGATAATAGTAATAATACAATTTTTATTTACTACTTTAATAAGAAACTCGTATAGCACCTACAGAGGACTTAATCAGACTCTTAGACTTTTCTAGGCACGTCACATACCTGTACAACATTATTCGACCCAGTGCTAGTCACCATTAATTGCAATAGTATGTGATTCCACGGTTCATGACCTACTCCCTAATAATAATAACAATAATACTGCACTTGATAAAGCGCCCACAGAGAACTTAATCTCTTTCTAGGCACTTTACATTTGCTGCAAAGGGAAATGCAATTGAATGGTGATTAATATCATGCTTGATAAACAAACAAAATGAATAACATGGTTAGGGGTGACAAGCACAAGGTCAGCATGCAAATGTGGTTAGTGGCATCGTGCACAGTGTCAGCACGTATAAGCACATGAAGAATGAATCACAGGGACCCACTAAATGCTGTCCTAATTAGGTGCGTTTTTAAGTTCTTTTTAAATGTGGTCAGGTCAGGGGATGTTCTGACGCAGGTCGGGAGGGATTTCCAGGCTTTGGGAGCATACGAACTAAATGCACGGTCTCCAAAGGATTTGAGGTTTGTACGAGGTATTTGTAGACTGTTGGATTCCAAAAAGTGGGTGCTACGATGCTTGGCTTGATGGAGGAGTAGATCTGAGAGATAGGCTGGAGCCATAGAATGAAGGGACCTAAAAGTGAGCGACAAAACCTTAAAGTCAATCCATTGCTTGACTGGTAGCCAGTGCAGGTCGGCGAGAAGTGGTGTGATGTGGCAACTGCGACGCTCACGGCAGACAAGCCTAGCTGCACAGTTTTGCACCGGCTGCAATTGTCTGATCGCACATGCTGGTAAGCCAGTAAGCAGTGAGTTGCAGAAGTCGAGACGGGATGTCACGAATGCATGGACCAACTTAGATGTGGTATCCTTATCTAAACAAGCCCGAATTTTAGCAATGTTATGACGCTGAAAATAGGCAGATTTGACTGTGGAGCTAATATGGGCGTCTAACGAGAGGTCGCTTTTGAATATGACACCTAGATTTCGAGCTGATTCAACAGGAGATATGCTGGCAGAGCCAATTTTGAGAGTCAGCCTTTCCAATTTGTGAACCACACTGGGTTTGCCCATAACTAGTAAGTTAGTTTTATCATCGTTAAGTTTTAGAAAATTTGCTGCCATCTATGTGCGGATGTCATCAATGCATGCAGCAAGTGAGTTGAGAGAACTTGAAGTGCTCGAAGGCTGGGAGGGATCAAAGCAAATGTACAACTGAGTGTCGTCCGCATAGAAGTGAAAGCCTAGATTGTGCTGGCAATCACATCAGCAAGAGGGAGAGTATAAACCGTGAAAAGATCCGGACCTAGCACTGAGCCCTGAGGTACTCCATATTTCAGAGGTACCTCAAATGATTTTTGTCCATTCACGTCAATACTCTGGAGTCTCCCACTGAGATAGGACCTGAACCACTGCAGAGCAGTGCCAGTGATGCCCAGGCGAGATGAGAGGCGCTCTAGAAGAACTTTGTGATCGATAGTATCAAATGCTGCCGAAAGATCGAGCAAAACAAGCAGAGACACTCTACCCATGTCTGCATTCCTAAGTAGGTCGTTGTATACCCTAAGCAATGCTGACTCTGTGGAGTGATTAGCTCTAAAGCCAGACTGGAACTTACTAGCAAGGTGTGAGGTTTCGATATGTGAGTTCAGCTGGTCTGCCCCGACCCGTTCCAGTGTCTTTGATAGGAATGGTAGAAGGGAGACTGGGCGGTAGTTGCTTAAGTTCTCTTGGTCTAGTGTCGCTTTCTTGAGAAGTGGCCCGACTACAGCTTTTTTGAAAGGTGCTGGGACATGACCTGAGGCTAATGACATATTAATGATGTTAGTTATGCATGGCAGTAGCAGATCAATGCAACGTAGGAGCAGGACAGTGAGAATAGGGTCCAGAGGACTTGTTGTCTTCTTTGATTGAGATACGAATTTCAGGACTAGATCACTAGTGACCTGCTTAAATGTAGACATTGAGGGGCAGCCAGGAATCGGGAAACAGCATTCTATTGGGGATGTTGTCATCGCAGGGATGGATTCCCTGATCTTGTCTATCTTCTACACCAAGACATGAGAGAAGCGATTGGCTAGATCATCACAAGGATCATCAGGTAAGGAGCTAATCTGGGACCGGTTGAGGAGATGCTTTATTGTCGACATCAGCATTTTTGGATTGTGCATGCTCCCTGTCAGTGTCCTGTCTGCTGCAAGACTGGCAGGATCACATTCTGTCAACCTGGTGGCAAGGTGAATCCTCATGCATTCGTGAATCGATTGCATCGGTCAACCTCCAAAGAACGACTACGGCGACTCACTGAGGTTTGACATGCTGGTGACATAAACAGACCAGACCTCGCGCCTGAATACAGCGACGCCTGGAATGCCCGCAGGGCTTCGTAATCGCCCTGGTAAGTCCTGCTCGGTGTTATTTCTAGAGCTGCTGCTGCAGGCAGCGATGGTCGCGATGAAAGAGAAAAGATTTAACGGAGCTCCAGCCGCCGGTTGGGCCTCGGCGACGCCAAACTTAACAGTGACAGTTGCTGCGGCCTTGAACCGTCTCTCTGAGCTGAGCAGGTCCTTTGCGACGAGCGACGAGCGAGCGTCTGCTGCAGCCTCGAGCATGGGAAGTCGTGGGAAGGAACATTGCCGCTAAATTCGTGAGCACCGCCATCGCTGCTCACGAATCTGTTCGCAGATTCCGATCTCAGCGCTCCGCTTCCATTTCGACGCCGTCTGTCTGACCTACTACATTGCTAGTGCCAAAGGCACGTCCGACAGAGCGATTTAATTCGACTTTGCCTAATACGTTTCTTAAAACAAAAACTGCGCTCCGGCGAAATCAGAGCTATTTGTTCGCTGTCGACTATTGCCCAGATAATTTGGCAGCGCTTTAAATACACAGAATGCATGGGCTGACGGCACATACCCTTTCACTTACGCTTTCTCGACTGATAGAGCAGAGTATGCTGAAACCTTAGTCACAGGGCAGCGTGCCTCCACTGGTGTATTCCCTTTCAAATAATGTGTTAGAATAATAATAAAAGCAAAATCTGTATCGCACTCATTATAAAATTTTGATAGTCGTAGTTCAGAATTTAAAAATCCACCAAGGTGCAATGCTCAAAGAACTCCTTAAGACTGGTTCCGAAACCAGCCAACGAAAGCCGTCTTGGAGACTCGTGCTTGGTCTACGCATTAACTTGACTATATGACAACTAAACCAACGTGGCTGCAGGTAAGTAACAAATATATCAACATACAGGTGTATACCTGTACGCATAAAATATGCGTGTGCATATGTGCAGATATATATCTGTAGGTAAGTCTATCTCTACCCCTCTCTTTGTCATATATAAATGTATATGTATATATATATATATATATAATTCAAAAAATCACTCCTATATATATATATATATGCATAAGTATACCGTAACTCCGGCTGCGAAAAACTATACAAATGATTCCAAAAACAGCCACACGTACTATGGTTGATGATTGATTGCAGTAGCCCAATGTTAAGCATCGCATCAATGTCCTAAGACATTGAAATAAGCTGCTTCCGTGCTAAGTTTTGCCGGACTCGACTGAAGAATAGCTGGGACAAGCCAGCCGCACTTTTAGAACAAACGGCAGTGAAGCAAACTCCGCCACTTCCGAGATGCTGCAGCGTCTGCGACCACTTACATACCAAAATCCGGGATCTGAGTTGTCGACCAAGGGGCTAGCCCGCCTAACATGGGTGACTGGTTGCTTTCATTCTAACGGTACACCGTCACTTCCCACTAAGTGCATGCTCAGTGAACGGCATCAATCGATGGTAGCTGGGTGCACGGATTCCTTGTTTGGTACTTGGTGCTAGGCAGCTTCAGCAGTCAACATCCGATTCACTCTGAGACGATCATTCCAAAGGACGGCGAAGCGAAGCTGAGCCCGGATGAGTCGGTCACGGCCAGCGAAGCGGGCCGAGACTAATGCCACTTCTGTAAATGGACTCTTGAGAAGAACCGGTCCTATCGCAATCTAATGATGCAACACTGTTGTTGCCATGTCGGGTAGTGTGTGAGGGTGAAAGCTTGTCATGGCGACGCCACGACGAGCCGGATGCTATGATGGATCCCAAACTATTTCGACTAAGAACGGCTACTAGCACAGCCTTATCCACAGGAGAGGGTGAATTTCACCAAACTCGTTCACTGACCACATTTTGGGTATCCTTCAGTTAGTTGGCCGTCTTGCCTCTCGAGTCAAAGTGACGCCGCGGTTGACGCCCATTCATAGACGGTCTACGTTGGCGGGCGAAGAACTCCTTGCACCATCCCGAGTCGAATCGGAGACCTCGGGTCTAAAACTTGCGTCGCTAAGCGTGGGGTCATCGGAATGGCTACTTCGACTAATGTCTCATACGGTTATCGCCGTCGAAGTGTGCTGCTAGTGACATAAGCGGCGATAGAGAAATCCCGTGTTAATCCACACTCCTTCCGAGCGAAAGCTTTCCTATGCAGGCCACGCCTTTTGCTGTCAGTATAATATCCACAGAACCATGGGGATGTTCGATTTCTGCGCGTCTGCTCCCAGCTCCCACCTGAGTAGGCCGCCGACAATGATGCCGCCCTGGTTTGGCCCAGGGGTTAAGGTGCTCGCATTTGACGACCGAGGCCGTGCGCTCGCGCCCTGCAGCTTTTGTGAAGCGCCTGGATAGATACTACGCTCTCTAAGGGAGCTATGATTCTATGATTCGATGTAAATTAATTATGTTAATATAAATAATATCAACGAGTGGATTCAGTAGCGTAGCGTATCACTCGCAGCCGTCGGAGTTTTTAATGCTTTCGCCAAGCTATTCGGCTCGCCCTTCTTCGGACACAAACGAGGGCGGGCGTTTTCGGTACTCTCCGCCGAAGTGCCCGATCGGAGCCAGCACCGGTGCCTGCCAGTGCCTTTTGCTCTCACGTCGTACGTCATTCGAGAGCAGATGCATCGAGAGCCGCGCAGCGCTCGCCGGCCCGTGAGCAAAGCGAGGCAAAACGGGGCAACACGGAACCAGCAGCTCACACTTATTAGGGGGGCCAAGATTCTCCCTAGAGAGGTGGTTTTCTAGGCCTTTTCCTATACTTTGTTGCAAGTCCTGAGAGGTAATTTTCGTGAGCTCCGGACGTGACGACGCATACGAGCATACTACCTCCACTTCTACCTCCCTCTCTGTTTCTCAAGAAGAAGCGCTAGTTAACAGCCCACAGGAATAGATCGAGCTCAAATAAATGCGGTGCGACCGAGTGGCATGCTCTGCCTGAAATGAGTTCGCGAGAAGGATAAGTGGCCCTCTGCGCCGACAGACAGACAGCGTTCGAGGAGGAGGAACGCCCTATCCTGGCTCTGAGCCAAACCCTGGCTGCTGAAGTTGACTGCTTTAATGCGTCGAGCCAATCACTTAAAGGAAATTGATCAACAATACAAATAACTAATCCAAGCAGACGGTCACAATAGGTGTTGCCTATGAGGAGCGGCCGAAAGACTTGGCGGAATGCCAGACCGTCCGAGCCGAGCAAGGCTCAGCTGGAGCTAAGACGGCCGAGAGAGGCAGAGACAGACACAGAGAGAGAGAGGAGAGAAAAAAATTTAATTCATTTACATAGCGCCCCAAGAGAACTTAATCTCTATTCAGGCGCTTTACATATGCCTCGGGGCTCGAGCCCACGACCTCAGTCAGACCTTGGTCGGGGCGAGCACCTTAACCGCTAGACCAAACCAGCTCGGCAGAGAGAGAGAGAGAGAGAGAGGAGGGACAGAGAGGGGGAGAGGGAGAGAGAGAGAGATGAGAGAGAGAGAGAGAGGGAGAGAGAGATGAGAGAGAGAGGAGCGAGAGAGAGAGAGGAGATAGAGAGAGAGAGAGAGGGAGAGAGGGATGAGAGAGAGAGAGAGAGGAAGGGAGAGAGAGAGATGGGAGAGAGAGATGGGAGAGAGAGAGATGGGAGAGAGAGAGATGGGAGAGAGAGAGAGAGAGAGAGAGAGAGAGAGAGAGAGAGAGAGAGAGGGAGAGAGAGAGGGAGAGAGAGAGAGAGAGATGAGAGCTGAGAGGAAGCTGACGGGTGTGGGCAGAGAGCCTAGCTGAGATGGCGGGCGGGCTCAGTGTCCAGATGCTACGGATGAACTCCAGCACTCTACTCACGTACACGACGGCGGCATCCTCGGAGCAAAGCCCGAGAGACATCTCCGACTCCTAGTAACGAACAGCTACGTGTAGCTTGGACTGGGAATTCGTAACGACCGCTCCCGTTCTGAGGTCTACGTTGGCTGGACGCAAGATAGAAAAACAATGTGGGGCTATTTTACGACACATCCTCCCCTACTACGCCGTAGGCCCAGTTCATCGTTGGTTCGTACGTTTTCACGGTTAGAATTCGCAGTGGAGCTTGCAGCCGACCAGCACAGCCGAGACTACGGCGACGACCTGCCTAACTTGCCCTTGACATTAGATAGATGAGTATATATGATGTAGGGGGAGGGGGTCGGCTGTTGAAGTAGAGCAAACTGCAGCTCGGGGGGGGTCTGAAGCTGTAGACATCTGAGTTGTAGTGCTCGCATCACCAAAGTCAGCACGCATCCGTTTCGCTATTCTACTCGCCAGCCCCTTATAAAGAAATGTGTCAAACCCTGACTGTTGGCAATGGCAGGAGACGGTAGCTAACCTTCGCGTGCTTGTGTTGTCACCTAGGAATTGAGATTGAGTTCTCTGAGGGCGCTTTATCAAGTGCATTATTATTATTATTATTATTATTATTATTATTATTGTTATTATTATCATTGTCAGAGCCTCGAATCTAAAAGCGAAACGTTCGGTGCACGGCCCGCTAGAGCGTGGTGCGTTGTTTTCAAGAGACCTACTGCCGCCAGGCAGAGTAAGCGCTTAACGACCGTAACCAAGCATGCTCGCACCAAGCTGCATCGACGTGGATCGTGCCCTGGTAAGCAGACCACGATTCGACTTGCATGCGCGCCTTTGCCTCAAACGGCTGCTCGAACGAGGCACGCGTGCGCCCCAATCTACTCGAGCCTCGCGCGCCTGTTCTCCGCTTAGCGCCTGCCCGAACGGTCTCCGATGTAGAAGTGAGCTCACCTGCGTAAGGGTTCTGCGTATTTCACGTCGCTCTCGCCTCGATTTCCCCTCGAGGTCGCCTATGCCGAAGGCTGCGCGCAGCCGCCTGCCTGCTCTAGTGCACTCTACGCTACGACCGGCTGCAGCAGCACCGACGCTGCGAGGTGGCTTCGCAAACAACGAGTCCGGTCAGCTATGGAATGAGCGTGAGCCGCTGAAAAGCTCGGATATACTCGGCGCCACGCTTCGCTGACCGGCGCCTATGAGCATCGAGCCTGCATTTTCGCCACTCGACACCGAGAGACTGACTCAACAACTTCCGGCGATAACCAGCCTGAACACGAGCGGGTCGCTGGGCGACGGCGTGAGTGAGATACGCCGAAGGTGGACACGGACGGGGTAGGGTGCAACAGTTCCGCTCGAGCGTCACAAATGAAGCGCTGGCGAGAGCTCGAGCGAGTACAGTAACTGACCCTGACCTCGCCCACTAAAGCCGACCGGATGGCGGCGGGGCAGCCTGTCTAGCCGACCCGAGACGTCACCCTGCTTGCAGCTTTGAACTTCTCGCTGTCTCCCGTTTGCCGTACACTATGCACGCTTCACGACGGTGCGATCAGCCACGACGAGCTGGCGCAGGCTAACTAAAATACTTGATTTTTCGAGAAAATCTCATCGTGCGCACTTTCTAATAGGAGCGCAGAAGCGATCGGTGACAACGGGATGCCGGCCTCTCTAACGCCGGAGGCAAAAATTCAGAACAGCTGGAATAGCGCCTGGATGACGGCTGCGTCCAGCTCAGCAGCGTCGCTGTACATCGTGCGACTCCGTGGTGTTAGTAAGGACAGTCACTGTGCTGACCTCCGCAAGCGTACTTAAAGCGAACAAGTCGGTGAGGCCTGGCCGACCTGCATTCGCTGTCGAAAATCAATGAGTGGTTTGGATGTTAGCTATCTCGGAATCTGGTTTCAGATGTCGTGCATTACTCGGCTACTGAGACCAATTAGACGTATTCTTGTTTTCCTTTTCCCTCGAGAGCCTTGATGTTCTCTTGCTGTGGTAATACTATTTCAATCCTCCTGTCATCTCAGTCGTGTTTTTAGTAGGTCTTTGGCGGAAAAAAATTGTCACCCAAGAGCATAGAACATCAATGACGGTACATCAGTAGTTCAGAGTTCTGTCACCGCTCACCAGTAGTTTACTGCAAAGTTCCTCAAAAAGCTCTGCTGACTCTAGGCGAGGCGACGAATGGCCGACAGAGAACGGGTGACATTTTTAAATGCCTCAGTAGCCTCATTTGTGTAGCGGCAGAAGTGCCTTAGCGGCGACCACCACTTTCAGTTGGCAACCAAGGATTGCCCACTAAAGGACAGAAACCCACTATTTGGGTCGAGAAGAGCGAGCGCCTTACCCCTTGGCTAAGACTTGTCCTTAACCTTAACCCTTACCCTTAACCGAGGGTTAAGGGTAAGCGAATGTGCGATTAAGAATAAGCGAGCTTGGCTAAGACTTAGGGTGGTACTTGATCCAGCGATACAGAGTGTCATAGTATTTTTTCAAAAATTCCCCTTATTCATAATGTAGCTAAGCATCATCCATGCTGCTTTAAGCTGGAGATTTGAGCGTCGCAGGCGGCAGCACCATAATTGTTCTGGCGAAGCCAACGATTCTAGCTTGGAGGAACCTCGTTTGAATGGATGCACCTAGTATCCCAAGGGCCAAATACGAGCTGAACCGGGAACTACTTTTCAAGTCCGACGCAGTGAATTCGTGGATTTTGTGGTGAAAACTTTTAGCCTGCTAATCAGCTGAACATTTTAATAGCAGCTGGCATGTAAAGTCATTCGTCCCATAAATTTGTGTGCGTCGCTTCAGCGCCCTCAACGTTCGACGCAGCTCGCCGAAGGCCCTCGGATGCCAGCGCCGGCGAGCCTTGAAGGGAGCCGCCATATTTGCCTCATCGCCGGTCTCCCTCCCCCCCCCCGCAAGCCACCACCACTGGCTACTTTAGGGGTGCATCACCGTGCAGACAGAGAAGGCAGACAGACACGCTCGGTTATCCGCATTGGCCACGGTTAAGCAATTACGTTCTCAGAGACAGGTAATCAAGGAGGCGGGTGGTCCGATGAGCGGATTGGCCGGTGAGAGCACAGACAGAGAGGCACAGAGTGTGTTGCCTGGCGTTCAAGCAATCTTGACGAGCCCAAAAGAAGCTCTAAATAGTTTTCGCTATTGCTTTTGATGCCCACCACTTTGACTCTCACAGAAATGCCGTTTGGGTTTTTTGCGAACCAGAGGTCGCACGCTACCTGGCAGAATTTAGCTGAGTCGAGTCAGCGAGCACCGAATCACGTGAAGTCTCCTAACTGTAGCCTTGAGATTTCGTCGCAATGACCGACGATTACAACGGCAACTTTTCGTCTGGCTGAACCGTTAGCGCCAGTTGTATCGATACAGTGGAACAGTGCACTATTGTTTCATCGTACTCATGTGCGAATGAGAAGAGGAGAAGAGGAGAAGAGCCGAGAACTCGGTGACTGTCTGAGCTTCAGAAGCAGATGGCACCACTGTGGCAGCCAGCGCCATCGGCTACTAGTCGACTGCGAAGTACTTTTTCTCATACAGCCACTCTATAAGCCGAGCAAGATTTCATTTGAGTTTTAAGCAGCAAACGGTAGCTTCTCTTTTTGTTTCTTTTCCTAGTGACCCTTTTAATCAAATCAGGAATGCCATGGTCCTACGATATGATCAAATGTGTACGGCGTCTGACTTATTGCACCACGTTACATTGCTGTGCGTTAGTAGCACTACACACTTGAGGTGATATGTCGTCAGTTCCACCTGCTTGGATCTCGGTATGATTACGGCATTTTTGGAGCAGCCCAGTGCACGACGCGGCAGGCAGCAGCGCTCGGCTGAGTCTGGCGACGTTCTATTCGAAAAGTGTCCTGCCAATTACGCCCAACTCGATATTTGCGGTTTTATTTCCCTCTTCCGACTTCGACCTTCGAGGCTGATATGCAATAGATAGCCAGCCCTTGCTCCCCCGATCCGTATGACCGGAACTGGCAGCGGTCTGCCTCTCTACTACGAGGAGCCTGTGGCGGGGGGGGGGCAGCTAATGAGTTGCGGCTTAGCTGAGTCACCAACAAAAGTCTCGAGCTCGGAGCGCATACCATCCGAAATTCGCGTGCTTCGCCCAATCCTGTCTGCATGTGCTGACCCAAACATTTGATCCCGTATCTTCGACAACGACTCTCGAAACAAGGAAAATGTGCAGCAGCAACATTCTATCTAATTCAATTAAAATGAATGTATACTTGTCTGAGTCGGCACGATGAAGATTTAAGTAGCTCGGATACCCGGAGATTCCTGGCCGATTTTTTCCCTCGCTAGAGAAACGATAGAAGAATACAAGGAGGAGGATTAAATCTCCTTTCTCTCCATGATATCTCTAAGGTCGCAGGAGTCGATACAAGTCAACGATGCCAGATAAAACGTGCAGCCATTCCACAAACAATGAAGAGTGGCCGCAGGTGGCCGCAGGTGGCCGCAAACATTCAAAAATATGCGATAAATTGGAATGTTTCCTGTACCGCAGTTTTCCAAGCGAACTCAGCTAGTATAACATACTTAACACATCCAGCACACTACTGGCATCGCAATACTGGTCCCTAGCTCTCTCCTCGCCTCCATCCCTACTCCATCCATGTCTCTCCCTCCTCCCTTCCTTCCTTCCCTTCGTCCCTCCCTCCAATCCTTCCTCTACCCTAAACCCTGCCTTCCCTACCTACCCTGCCCCTTTCTCTTTCTCTCTCCCCTCCCTCTCTCTGTCTCCCCTTCTCTCTCTCTCTCTCTCTCTCTCTCTCTCTCTCTCTCTCTCTCTCTCTCTCTCTCTCTCTCTCTCTCTCTCTCTCTCTCTGTCTCCCCCTTCACTCTCTCTCTCTCTCTCTCTCTCTCTCTCTCTCTCTCTCTCTCTCTCTCTCTCTCTCCCCTCTCTCTCTCTCTCTCTCTCTCTCTCTCTCTCTCTCTCTCTCTCTCTCTCTCTCTCTCTGTATCTCTGTCTCCCCCTCCCTCTCTCTGTCTCCCCCTTCCCTCTCTCTCTCTCTCTACTTATCTCTTGACTATTGTCAAGCTACGCCTTGTTTATGTTTGTGGTGTTTTCATCGCCTTTCCTTGCATAAGGACAAAGAGAGAGCGGAAAACATGGATACGCGAGAGGCTCGCCATCACAGCGAGCATCGGTCGAATTCCCGCTCTTTCTAGTTGCTTATACGACTGCTCTCGTTTGGCGGTCGCTAGCGACGGCTCCTCGAGGCTTCTTACGGCGTCTGCGGCGGCCGCGTACACTTGCCAAGTTGGACGAGAGAAGACGGAGTAACTCGAGGCTGAAAGCATGCGCTTAAGTGCTCACTACCACCTGCGGCGGTCGGCCAGTTGAACTTTCCGAATGAGCGCTCGCTGACCAATTCGATCGGCGACAACGGAGACAACGGGTCGTTTGAGCATATATATGCTCCTAAACTCTCTGGGCGCCTTCGACGACCATAAAAGCTCGGATGGCGAAAGCGGGAAAGGAGAGGGTGGGTGCAACCTGTCAGCCAAAGCATCTATTATCAGATAGATAGCATCGTGGCAGGCATGGCAGCAAATGCCAACGCACTCGACTACCCGCTGCGCTTCGGCCCACGTCGGTGTGGGCAACTAGTCACCGCAGGGTGTCAAACGCCCACCAAACGACGAGTAATGTGCAGCCCTGAAACCGGAACTACGCTGCAAGCACAGAGTGCAGACCGAGCTAATGAATCCAGAGAAGCCTCGGGCTACGCTAAACTGCTCCGACGCAGCATCGGGTGGGGCTCGAAAAACCTTCCAGAACCTTCTCTCAGGCTTCGAGCGCTGCATTGAAAGGAGGAGGCTGCTGCTGGCAGCGACAACGTAAGTGGCACACACGCTGGCCTTATCGCATGTGTAGCTAATACCAGCGGTCTTCCGTGCTTTATCAACGTGACCCTCCGCGTCTCCATCCGAGCCGCCATCGAAACGCGTCACAAGCCACCCACTCTGCTTTCCACAAAACGGCGCGCCAACACTGCACCGCCGGCTTCAAACGGTTGGCTGCTCACTTTATCGTTCCAACTCTCGGAGTCGGCTGCAGCGATTGATAAGCTGAACACTTACAATACTAACAATAATAATTGCACACGTCGCTCGTAGACAACTATTATCTTATTTAGGCACTTATTCCACGGACTTTATATGCACTGTAAAAGAAGTGTGTGAATTCGTTGCTGATATCAAGCACAATACCAGCATCCGGTAGCACGCAGTAGACAATTCATGCGGACGGATAGGATTTGCGGTTCGTTTGATGTTCAGCCAAGCGGCCAGCGTCTGATAAGCGGATGGTCTAGTGAACTGCTGTCTTGAAGGCGTTACGCCATCGCCGTTTACCAACTTTCTTGAACTGCCCGGTAAATGACGGGGGAGAAGCAGTCCTCCCACTCGTAAGCCACCGTAAGAGTGCTGATAGGGCCGTGACAGCCTAGGAGGTAAGGTGCTCAAAAGAAATTCAGTCAAGATAGAGCTATGGGCCAAATTTAGAGGCCGCTCAACGACGAATATGACAAATCACAGTAAAGCCTTTATAGAGCCCATCAAAAAGAACCAAACATCTTACTAGCAACTTAACGTGTACTAAAAGGAAAACACGCTAATTGGTTATCCCAATGTGCATAGTTTCAGAACATAAGGGCACATAAAGAGCATTTCACTCAGACGCAGAAAAGGCTGCGAGGAGCATGTATATCACAAACCTTACAGTAGTCAAAAGCTGCAGTCGCAACGTCATTTCACATACTTACAATGTCTAGCTCAACTAAATAAGAGCCCAGAAATATCTTAAATTACTAAGCATTAAATATGGTTTACCTGGGCACTGCTAGGCTAGGTATTTACTGCACTTACCATTAATTGTAACAACTTTCATCTTTTTGCAGCATATTAGAATTACTTTTCAACTATGAATCGTGTTAACCATCATTTTTTGGGGTTTTCATATTTAAATAATCAACTTCGGTAAAGACGAGTAAAATGACATGAAAAAATCAACTGCTACATTTATTGAGACAGCAATTTTTAAGATGAAAGAGAGAATCCCAGTAAGAGTCAACTTGAAGCAGAAAGCATTTGAAGAATGGCGTCTGCCAAGACGAATAAACGGCGCACGAAAATCAGAAACTAAGCCTGTCTTGTGTGACTACGTAGTTTTAGGTTCGATTATCTAGTGGATGTTAATCATTTCGATATTCTAAACATGGTAAAAATATAAGTATTCCGAGGATCGCGGGTTGCTACCCTAACCTACTCTTGTCGTAACCTCTTCTCTCGCTCCACTCGCCACCTACGAGAGGCGTGCCTTCGAATGACCCTTTGGGCTAGGGAAGGGATGAGCGCAGGATTAGGGAAAGGACTAGGGGACTTGAGGACTAGGGAAGCCGACGAGCGAAAACGCCACCGCCGCCGAGCAGCAGGGCAGCCGGCTTCGCTCTAGCGCTCCCTTACCTCGCGCTCGAGCCGCTGCCTGTGCTCACTCGCTCGCTCGCTCTCTCGTCCGCCCCAGATACTGAGCGATGCGCTGCTCTCGAGCCCCTTGACGTCGCTCCGGCACTTCCGCCGCCGGCCCACGCAGCGGCGGCGACCTCGATCCGCTGACGGCCGGCGCTAGCCGCCGCTCCTGCTGTTGAAGCGCGACCGGGCGGTTTCTCGCAGCGGCGAATTTGTTTGTTGTGCGGGTGCGACCGTGCTCCGTGCAGCCGCCGACGCCGCTCGCCGGAGATAAATATCGGCGGCGACGGTGACACCGCCCCGGCGTGCGCTGCACTCCGGAAGCACGAAGCGGCGTAAACACGTCTGGCATCCCGACGACGCCACCATCCGAAGCCGGGCCGAGCCGAGCCGAGGCAGTGCCGGCGACGCAACGGGCGCTGCCTCGCGGCGTCGCCTTGCCGATAGCTGCGCTCGCCTGAGCTGACGGATGGACCCACGGGGCGCTGGGCTGGGCACTCTCACAGCGAGTCATCCATAGGTCGCTGGCCACCCACTTGCACGCTTCGGCGGCGGTAACCGCCGTCACACGCCTGCTCACACCTGCCTCTAGTCCAAGGGCGTAGAGAAGGGGGCTGGGAAAGCGGCAGGGGGACCTCAAACCCTCATGCCATAGGCCTGGCTGAGGGGGCTGCAGCTGCTGCAACCACAATTACAGTCACTCAGGCCCTGCAGCATTTGCCAGAAGACCCGTTCCAGATGGCTACCATGCTTCCACGGAGTGGCTGTCGAAATTAAGGAGCTCTTTGTAGCAGAGGTTTGCTCAGATTTGCAGCGGTTATCAGACACTCGTCGAGCGGTGTACCGTTGAGTCGCAGAATCGTGGCCTTTCTCCGCAGATCGTCGGCCACTGTCTCGATGATGGGGGTAGACAGTATGGCGCCGCCGCCGCTGGCATTCGGAGCGCACACTCAGAGTCAGCCTCCAGGGGGGCGGCCACTATTGTCAAGTACGTGGGTTTCTTGGGGTGCCCTCAGATTAAGGAAGTTCAAGAGAATTGAATTTTTTAAATAAGATCTGTAGGCTGCCAAACAGCGACGACCAACTTGCACTCACCGAAGCTAGTCGCACGACAGTGTCAGCGCTCATCCAGGGCGTTCCCGGTTGCTCAAGCATGAGACTGCAGACAGACGAAATGAGACAACATATCTATACTTAGCTTTGTATGACTACAAATATGTATCTATTTATTTAATACTTATATAAATATCTATCTATTAGGCTTTAGTCCCCATCGCCATGCCCGGTTGCCCTCTCGGTGGCCACCATGAATTCAGAGAGGTGTCTATTAGTCTTGAGAATTAAATAAATACAATCTTGAATATGAATTCCATACATTGCTGCTCAAGAGGCTTGTCATCGTTGACATATTCAAAATTTTCATCAAGAAAAGACAATCGTATTTTATAGAAGAGGTCAGAAAAGCTACAAGAGCAACACGCTTTTGGTATTCACACTCAGGCTATTTTAGAGCGGCTATAAATCAATTGGGGGTCATATTTTTAGAGTTGCTGAATTTGCTTAAGAGTAGATTGAATAACGAAATTGAACAACTAAAATAACAAGAGATTCATGATAGAAAGTTATTGGGTACTAAAGAGCTTTTCCAGGCAGATTTCTAAGAAGAAACCTTTACCGACCTTTCGCCAAGCTTCTCAAGGTCGAGGTTTAGCCCACTATCCCACACCAAAATTCAACGCAGGCCTTGCTTTCGCCACGGGGGCTTACGTTAGTAGCGCAGCTACGTTTCAATAAAGCACCCCAGCTCGCGAGTGATCAGTTATTTCGACCGTCTGTTCTTGTCTTTAGGTGCCATTTTGAGGTGCCTGGTTTCGCGACAAGTCTCTTCCTCCGCATCTTCCGGTCGCAAGCGGGCGGTCCTGTCCACGCTTCCGAGGGCATTCATCTCCAACTTAAAGTGACCGGATGTGGTTGAATGTTCGGATTTGTTTCCGTCTCGAGCAGCTGTGGATGCTTAGGCTGGATGCTTCTGCAGAAATATTAAGGACATCCATTTTTGAGTACAGGCTGAGACGTAAAAAAAATCATTTGAAGCCAGCCTCGGCATCATGCGCCGTCGACTATCTATGCGGTGACGAGTCGCTCCTTCAGCAGCTGCTTCTCGTTCGCTGCTGCCAGCAAGCGCATCGTGTAACGAAAGAGTCGGTGCATCGGAACTTGAGCCCCAGAACAAGGAAAAGACGTCTCGCAACGACGATGCGCGATAAGCGTCAGCGTCATACGCTCGGAATGGTGTGCTCCTCGGACAGGGAACGGTGGACTAGTAAAATAGAGTTGCGTTGAAGTCAGTGCGAAGCGCAGCGGTACGCGTATCCGTTCTAGCATCCAGCAGCATGAATCATTTAGCATCAGGAAACAAATCGCCTATTTGCATTAATGAGGTGCTGTATTCTAATCAACAACAGTAATACATTTGTTTAGCATTCTCTCTTGGAGAACTTGAATCTATTTCTAGGCACTACTGTACAAATGCTGTAAAGGAAGCGTGATCAAATGGTTGGTGGTTACATGCTGCACAATGTTAACAAGCATAATATGGTCAGAGGTGACATGCATGGGAACAACGTATAAATATGGTTATTGCCAGAATATACAGCGTCAGCATGCTGAAGCACACAAAGGACGAATCACAAGGAGAAACTAAATGCTATGATAGACCGATGCGATTCAAGTTCTTTTCAATGTCGTCAAGTCGGGGGTGGGGGCTGTTGTGACGTTAGTCGGGAGTGATTTCCATGTTTTGAGAGCATACGAACTAAAGGCACAGTCTCCAAAGAACTATAGGTTCATATGAGGTATAGCCAAAGAATTTTATTTGCAACAGTGAGTATTACGAGGCCTAGCCTGTTAGGGAGTAGTTCTGATAGGTAGGCTGGAGCTAGAGAATGTAGAGACCTAAAAGTGAGTAACGGAACCTAGAAGTCAATACGCTGCTTGACAGGGAGTCAGTGCAGGTCGACCAAAAGGGGTTTTATATGGCAACCGCGATGCTCACGACAGATATACCTAGCTGCCGGACTTTGCACTAACTATACATGTCTGATTGCACAGACCGGTAGACCAGCAAGCAGTGAGTTACAGAAGTCGAGAAGGGATGTCACGAATGCTTGGACCCGTTTAGATTTACTATCCATGTCTCAGCAAGCCCAAATTTAAGCGGTGTTATTTAGCATAAATTAGGCACATTTGACTGTGGAGCTGATGTGGTCGTCTAATGAAAGGTCACTTTGAAACGAGACACCTAGATTCCGTGCAGAGGCAACAGATTATATGATGCCAGAGCCGATTTGGAGCTTTAAACTTTCCAATTCTTGAGTCACACTTGGTTTTCCCATACAAAGTAAGTTGGTTGTATCACCATTTCCAGAAAGGTTGCTTCCATTCACGTTCGGGTGTCAGTAATATATGACGAAAGGGACCAGAGAAAATTCGACATGCTTGAGGTCTGGGAGAGATAATAATAATAATACATTTTATATAGCGCTCTCAGAGAACTCAATTTCTTTCTAGTGACTTCATATTTACTGCAAAGGAAGCATGATCGAATGATTAGTGGTTCCGTGCTCAATAAACAACAAGAATAACGTGGCTAGGGGTGGCATGCACAGGGCCAGCATGCAAGTGTGGTTAGTGGCAGCATGCAGTGTCAGCACGCATAAGCACATAAAGGACGAATCACAGGGACCCACTAAATGCTGTGACAAGTCACGATATGTTGTGACGCAAGTCGGGAGTGAGTTCCATGCTTTGGGAGCCAACCAACTAAAGACACTATCTCCAGAGGATTTGAGGTTTGTACGAGGTATAGGTAAACAGTTAGATTACAAAAAGCGGGTGGTACAATGCTTGGCCTGGTGAAGGAGTAGATCTGATACGTAGGGCTAGAGCCACAGGATCAAGGGACCTGAAAGTGAGTGGCAAAACCTTTGAAGTCGACGCGTTGCTTGACTGTGAGCCAGTGCAGGTCGGCGAGAAGTGGTGAGCTCTGGCAACTGCGACGCTCATGAGAAACAAGCCTGGCTTGGGAGTTTTGCACCAGCTGCAAACGCCTGTCTGTACAGGCCGGTAGACCAGCAAGCGATCAAAGCAGATGTACAATCTGCATAGAAGTGAAAGCCTAGATTGTGCTAGGCGATCACATCGGCAAGAGGGAGTGTATAAATTGTGAAAAGAAGTAAACCAAACACAGGACTAACCACGAGGTCGCCCTCACCTGGTACGATCGCTTGTAATGTAAAGAAATTTATCTCCATCTGTAATTCCACAAAGCTACAAAGACTATGTGGGTGCTACGCAGGAGATTTTTGCACAGCGCACTCACAGCCTGTGTGGCTTTCGGTACGCATTCGTGAGCCAACAGACTTCATCTCACACATCAAAGAGAAAGTGGGAAGCATAGCAGAGTCGGGAGAGCAGTTGAGGTAGTGAGTAGCATAAAAGTAGCAGCTCAGGACCGCTGAAAAGGATGAGCCATTGTCGGCAGCAGAAGAGTAGTTGTCGTTGCGTAAGAATTGTGGAGGCGAGTTCCACAGTCAAGGACCTGCAGAGCTAAAGCTTCTGTCGCCAACGATCTTTAAGTGGAAAAATGGGACAGCTAATTTATTGTCCATACAGGACCTGAGGGCACGAAGAGGCTGAAACTGGTGTAGCAGTTCAGCTAAGAATGGAGGAGCCCTGCTGTGGTGGGCCTTGTGAGTCAGAGTAAAAACTTTTCTCTGTATCCGTTGATCAACCGGCAGCCATCCTAGCTCTAACGTTTTTCTCAATTCAGGATCTAATGTCAGCAAGGCAAGCATTCACTTTATCAATTGCTTTAGCAGATTCCGACGGTTTGAATGGCAAATACAGCTGAGTATCGTTGGCATAAAAGTGATATCTTAGTCCATGAACCATTATCACTTTTCCCAGAGGTTGAGTATAAATAGAGAACAGCAAATGACCGAGGACGGACCCTTGAGGGTCTGCACAGGTGACCCATCTCGTGTGTGAGACCTGACCCCTACACGACACGGATTGAACACGATCAGACAAGTAAGATTTGAACCACGCCAGTGCCTCGTCTGCCAGACTGATTGTTGTTCTCAATCGTTCAATTAGAACATCGTGATCGTGATGATGTTAAAGGCAGCTGATAGATCTAGCAGAGCTTGGGCAGTGCCACTCCCGTCATTGTTTCCACATAGAATGTCATTGTTAACACGGAGGAGAGCAGTTTCAGTGGAGTGATGCCTCTTTAACCCTAATTGAAATTTCTGACGTTTCATTCTTTTCAATATGTGCAACCAGGTGCTTGGCGATAATTGTTTCAAGAATCTTTGTCAATAAATTAAGAAGGGAAATGGGGCAATAGTTTGCAAGAACCTCTGTGTCTAATCCAGGCTTTTTAAGCATGGATCTAACGATTATGTAATTTAATGTAATGTATCTCCGTCTGTAACTTCACAAAGTCATAAAGACCATGTGGGTGTTACGCAGGAGAGTTTTGTATAGCGCACTCACAGCCTAAGCGGCTTTCGGTACGCATTCGGTAGCCAACAGACTTCGTCTCACCCATCAATCTCTGAGGGCGCTTTATCAAGTGAATTGTTATTAATTATTATTATTATCAAAGGGAAAGTGGGAAGCATAGCTGAGTCAGGAGAGCAGCTGAGGTAGTGAGTAGCATGGAAGTATCAGTTCAGGACCGCTGAAAAAGATGCGCTATAGTCGGCAGTTGGAGAGTAGATGTCGTTGCGTAAGAATTGTGGAAGCGAGTTCCACAGTCTAGGACCTGCAGAGCTAAAGCTTCTGTCGCCAACTGTCTTTAAGAGGAGGAATGGGACAGCTAATTTATTGTCCACATAGGACCTGAGGGCGCGAACAGGTTGAAACTGATGCAGCAGCTCAGCTACGTATGAAGGAGCCAAGCTTTGGTACAGGGCCTTGTGGGTCAGCGTAAAAACTTTGCTCTGTATTTTTTGCTCAACCGGCAACCACCCTAGCTCCTTTAGCAAAGGAGACACGTGCTCGAACCGCTGGGACTTGAAGACCAGCCTTGCAGCCATATTCATAGTCCGCTGTAGTGGCATAATAGCTTTCTTTGGCAGCCCAGCCAAAAGGGAATTGCAATAATCAAGCCGAGACAGAACTAAAGAGCTAATTAAATTTTTTACAAGCCACTTTGGGAGACAGCTCCTAATCTTGGATAGGGATCGGACGTGATGGCTAGCTGTAGAAGCAGTCTTCTGACGGAAGCTTTTAAAATTGAGGTAGCTGTCGAAAACGACACTTAAATTTCGAGCACGTGGTTATGGTCGCACAATAACATCACCTATTAGAAGAGTAAAGCCTTTACCACGTGGTTATGGTCGCACAATAACATTACCTATTAGAAGAGTAAAGCCTTTTAATCCAGCCACACTCTTAGGGTGTCCTATGAGCAGCAGTTCGGTTTCATCATAATTTAATTTCAGGTTGCCGATTTGAAGGACTAGGGTACATAACCTTTTTCCAAAGAAGCATTAGACTCTTGGTTACGGCGGGGCTAAGTGTGTAACCGAGTTCCAGGTGTCAGAGGCTAATGCCAGCCAAACCCCGCCATACTCCGGCCACGCTGCCGCTCACTATGCCGCCGAGCTAGGGTAAGTTGAGCGTCCGTTAGGTTAGACCTCTTTATGATAACGCATGCGCCAACAACAACAGGGGAACTAAACAAGTCTACATGGAGGGTCCTATACACAGTACACTACGGGGGCGCAAGACGACGCAGCAAGCGCGAACAAACGTGTTAGTTGGGGCCAGTCGGCTTCTGCAGTCCTGTCGTTGTCCAGACTCCGAATCCAACAGTACGAGCGTACGCCGTCCAAAACCCGGCTGGCTGAGTAACTGCTGTCTAGTCCGAGTCGACAACTACCACAGTCGTAAGCTTTCGCCGAAAGACGCCAACACACGGGGGGGTCACGAACACGCTACACGGGGAACGCGGAATAAAAAACAAGTCAACAACGAGCGAGCTATCCAGCTCCGCTCGGGCCTTGGGTACTCGTTCCCTTGCTTGCGTGGCAGCATCGCCGGAGCACGCCTGCACGAATCCAGGTGCATAACTCGGCGAGACCGGGAGCCTCCAACACCACGACTTGCTTGGCCAACTTCCCGTACCCAAGATTCCCGGTGACCTCACGTCACCACACATGCCGTAGGTCCGACCCCGGCCTAGCCGGTGACCCTCGTTACAGCAGCCTGGTCCCAGCCAACCGAACCCAGCCTGCTTACAAGTTGGTATACCAGCGAAGACCACAGAGATGATGGCATAGGGTCTTCAGGAGATGAGCTCTTTTTACTGGACCTTATTAAGGTAGCCACATTGCATGCATAAACTTTGGAAAACCTTTTAAGAAAAGTCACAGGTTGTGATTTCACAATTGCTTAACTCGGAGGGAGCTTTATGGAAGCACGAATGTGCACAACTTTTTCAGTAAAGAAGGCCGGCAACTTTTTGGCTGAGCCGTTAATATCTGGAGAGTCAAACCTCTCAGCGTGGGCCAGTAAATTTTTTACTGTCTTATAAATCTGTTTTGGGTCCGACTGGCAGGAATTCAGTTTTCAAGTGAAAAAAGAAGCCCTGGCTTTTATAGGCTTCCGGGTGTAAACTCGAAGGAAGCCTTTGAAATTGACTACATTTGCACCAGACCCCGATTTGTTAAAACGACGCTCAAGCCTGCGCTTGACTCATACCCCTGATTTCACGACTTGTGTTGAGTGCGTACACTTACGATGGATAGATTTCCGTATTTTCCCAGGCCGTTGCCGTCGAATGCCGCGCATTGCCCTCGCATGTACGTTCAAGATTGATTTATAGGATGCGGTTGCACTTTTAATACAGTGCACTGTAATACTCTACAAAAGTTGAATCTTCTCCCACCAGCTTTGTTTGTAATTTTAACAGACAATCAAAGATTGGTGTATTGTCTCGAGAAACTGCCGTCGATTGCCATGCATTGCCCAAGGTTGAACGCGAAAAATGACAGTTTGTGCGCCCACAGTGAGTATTATGTGGTAGGAAAATTACAAGTTCAAACAGCCGAATTATAGTAAGTTTGAAACAGATTTTGGTAGAGGCCGGGCCATTGTCGTCGATTGCCGTGCATTGCCCTCAATTGTGCCTTTGTCGATTATTTAAAAAGATGTGGCTGCAGTTTTCATGCAGTATAGTGCAATACGAAAGAAAAGTTGGAGCGCCTTTCAGCAACTGTCGGTCCGTTTGTAACTGACCGTTATGGATTGGCGTATTTCCCTGGGACATTGCCGTAGATGGCCGTGCGTTGCCGTCGATTGAACGCGCACATTGGGTGAACATTATGCGCGCGAACAGGTACACGTTACGTGGAATGAGAGTTGCAGTTTATTGCAGCCAATCTTGTCAATTCTTCACGGATTTTGCTATCGGCCCCGACCATCGCTGTGGATTGCCGGGCATTGCTGACAGTCAATGAGCATAGCATCTTGAAAATACCACGGTTTCATTTTGGACGCAGCGGAATGTCATATGTAATGACAATGGAAGCTTCTGCGCTGCCAATTTCTCTTTAGTTTTCCGGGAATTGGGGTATTTGCCCCTGGACATTGCTGTCAATTGCCATTCATTGCTCGCGATTGTACGTTCGCGATTGGTTGAAAGGATTTGATTGCACTTTCAACACAGTGGGCTGTGACAGGTAAGATATATCTGATCTTGGCCCACTCACTTTCCAGTGATTTGCGATGGATCATAATGGATTGCCGTATTTGCCGGGGTCATTGCCGTCAATTGCCATGAATTTCCCAAGATTCAACGGTCAGAGATGGCTGAAAGAGTTGAAAGTATGTGTGCACGCAGTGAGATGTTATGTTGAATGAGAATTGGAGATTAGTGCAGCCGATTTCTCGTCAATTTTCCATGGATTGCGGTATTGGTACCTGCCATTGCTGTCGGTTGCCGTGCATTGTTGATAATTAACGCGCAAAATAGCTTGAAAGTCCTAATATTTCACTTTTAGCACAAAGAAATGTGAAATAAGATGACAACTGGCACTTTGTGCAGACAATTTGGGGTCGACTTGCCACGGATTGTAGTAAATTGCTGCTTCGAGCCGAGCAGTTGCCGTAGATTGCCATGCATTGCCCGACATTGTACGAACGAAATTTGTTTAAATGATGCGGTTGACTTTAACCAGTGTGATTTGTTACATGCATTCTAAATTGGAGAATTGCGAAACCGAGTTCATGGTATTTTGCATCAGATTGCTATAGATTGTTGTATTGGCCCGGGTCATTGCAGTCAATTGCAGTGCATTGCTGCAGAATGGCCGAGGCAATTACAGTGAAGTTATGCGAGTACACAGTAACCGAAGAGTAGAGCAGCGTGCAATCTTAATTAGAGCTTCTTGTGTATGCGTTCTGGTATAGTCTGCGGTATGTCTCACATGGATACATAGATACGTAGATGCATAGATACATGACATGGATAGATACATAGATAGATAGATACATAGATACGCAGATAGATGCATAGGTAGATTAGATAGATAGATAGATAGATAGATAGATAGATAGATAGATAGATAGATAGATAGATAGATAGATAGATAGATAGATAGATAGATAGATAGATAGATAGATAGATAGATAGATAGATAAGACCAAAAGCTAAAGGAGGTCGATTTACTCAAGCCAAGTGAAGTGTTGGTAACCTGGAAGTCGCGAAAGCCGATAGACCAATGGAAGCGTTGCACAATGAACAATGCTACGATGGCAAATGGCGATGGGGACGATGAGAAAACAGCTGTAACGACAGCTAACATGAAGAATGAATCTTTAAACCCTCGGTAGTAATTTATGTTGGAGCCTGGCAAGGTGGCGAAGCCAAAAGTAAACTCTTTATCATAGATGGTCATGTTAGGTTTCTTTTTTTATCCGGCCTGAGCACGGCATAATTTGATGAGGGTGCAGTGAAATGTGCGCATCCTAAATTTGTCTGATTATGGCAATCCCAGAGATTATTAGCGGTTCCTAAAGTTTTACAATTCGGAACCGGATGTATCGTGAACTTTGGTTTCGAATGCATGCAGAGCGATTCGGGGTGATGCTTCGGTTCAGTTGTACTTTGATCTTCGAATTTATGTGTTTCTTGCCATGACTAATGCTGTTCGCATGTACCCCTCTGGGCCTTTGGCAATTACCACCCTTCGCTGGTGACAAGTACTTCTTATTAAGGGATTTAACGTTCTTGATTGCTCATTGGTTCTCTCACCGTCGGCATGTCGTGCACCGACGTGGCTTCTGCAACTCTTTAGCTTTCAGCCTCGAGCACTAGCTCGAGCTTCCCACTTGTATTTCATGCATCTGCACATCTGCAAGCATCCGTAGCATTCGCAGTAATTGAAGCAAATAGTTTTAGTTCAGAACCCGCTGCAGCTGCAGCTCGTTCATTAAAAAAAAAACAGCTCGGCATCTGCGGTACGTATTAACAATGTACAGTCGCCGCTTGGCCCGTACTCGCAGGTCTGGGAATGTGGAGGCCTATTCATTCGTTATATCACTTCGCTAAATTAGACAACTTAAAGCCAAATCAAAAGGCAATCAAACCTCTCGTCCTAGACTATAAAGGTTCCTGCAATTACGCCACTTTCATATTTATTGAAAGGCAAGAATTCTATCCGCCAGTATTACCTGTGGCATGTTCAGTCGTCATCTTTTCAATCAATCAGGAAAAAGCTAGCTAATTTAGCAGCCTCATTTTTATAGCGGCAGAAGAGCCTTCATGGCTATCACCGCCACTTGCAGAGGACAATAAGGAAATTCCCGCTGATGGATGGCTTGAACCCGCGACGAAGTGCAAGCGCCTTACCCATGGGCTACAACCCAAGCGCAACGATCAGAAACGGAGCCAGTATTTTCATCTTGGGGATATGACCCGTAAGATTTGTATGTAGGGGGTAAGACCTGCAATTAATGACCTATAGTAGCGCTAAATCACAGTACAGTGTCTATCAGACACGAACTCTGCAGTTGCTCGTCGAGTGCAACCAAGAGATAATTTCATCGTTAGTGACGGTCGAGGAATAGGGAGCAAGGGCGGCCCGGGTCCTCACTGACCCGCGGTAGAGTGGAGGCGAACGCTCCCCCTACCCCTGGCTCAGCAAATGACTACAATATACTGACCAGCTCTACGCACTGAGGAGTTTGGCTCTCTGTTCAATCCCGTTTACAGCGACACTTTTGCTATTAAATATCTATCCTGACACAAATTTACTCGCAAGTAGCAAGCCCTCGACGATGAGCCGTTATGCAGATTAGCAGAGACTTCAGCAGCTGTTCTGCGTCTTCGCACAGCGAGTTGGATCTGCGCTCGTATTATTTATTGCTTTTTTTCACACTTTAGTGAAATTCTCAAGTTTCAAAGTTAGCGCCATTCCGAGCACAGGGTAAGCAAGAAAATTTTGCTCGCTTGCTAGGAAACTCCTTGCGCGTCCCCCGGACGCGGAGTGTGCCGACCTCCCGCCGCAGTTCCTTCCGGCTTTGGAGCGGAGCCGTGGCGGCCTCGGCAGCCTCGGCACTAGCACTAGTGAAGCAACCGCTCTCAGAGAAGACCCTACGATTGAAGAAACGATTGTGCAGCGCTTACCCACTATCTATCATAAGCGGACCGCAAACGTCATTGATTGAGCGCGGAAAATGTACGCGGCGAATAATGAAATACTATTGGCGCATTTATAGGAGATCGTGCTAGCAATGCAAATATCCGTCGATATGAATTTTGAGCATCGTGTCCCCTAACGTTCATCTGAAGACAGCTTACAACATGGCCACGACATGTAGGCGTATGAGTGGTGCGATGTTTATTTGCGTGAACGTATTTATGTAAGACTTCTGACCTGGCCGGCATGTAAGGCAAGAACCTGAACACGGCAGATCTCTCTCTCTCTCTCTCTCACTCTCTCTCTCTCTCTCTCTCTCTCTCTCTCTTTCTCTCTCTCTATCTCTCTCTCTCTCTCTCTCTCTCTCTCTCTCTCTCTCTCTCTCTCTCTCTCTCTCTCTCTCTCTCTCTCTCTCTCTCTAAGAACATGCAGCATCATATTTCTCATTGGTCGTACTGTATTTTTGAATAAAAAGAATCTCTCGGCTACGGTCTGCGTATTGGTGAGTCACAGCGACCTTGCAAACATCGTATGCGATCAATTAATAAAAATAAAATTCTGAGTGAGTCTTAGTGGCCATTTGCTTGTAGCAAGTCTACCTGAAGTCACTGGCAGTGCCAGCTGTAATTTACTAGCGATTATTAGCTCTTTCGTGAATTCGGTGTAGTTGATAGTGCTGTTTAAGGAATTTTGATCACTCCGCATCTTTAATGAAACGTGACGTATCTCCGTGTGTAATTCAACAAATCCCGAAGGGCCAGGTGGGTCTCACTCAGTGTAGTCTGATGATAAGCCAGCGCTTGGCTCCGATTTGGCTCGTACACATGCCATTAGTGTTCCTCCGCTAAGCCGCTGGGGAACAGATGTTTAGATGTATCGTCGGGACGGGTGGTGCGGAGCTGTGGTCTAGCAGCGGGGGAGGGACTTATGTGGGCGAGAGGGGCAAAGAGAGTGGTGCTTCCCCCCCTCCGTGCGTAATGAAGTACATTGGTGGCGTTGTACATCGGGGCTGGCGTTTCCGAACTAAGCGCGAACAAAACTACAAGCTATTTCAGCATTTGAGATGTCATGTGAAGCGCTCGAAAGCTTAAATGGCTTCGGAGACTTCTTTGGCTGGCTGTGGTTTTTCGAGATGGAGATCAAGCAAATTCGCTAAGAACGGAGTAAGTGGCACTCGTGTTTACTACTTTCGATGCAAGGCAGGTTTTTCACGTTTGTCTTGAGTCTCTCGCAGGCAGTGCAAGATAACTACGCAAAGCTGTGTGAGGCCCTAGTAAGGGCATTCACCTGGCCGACGGGTAGAGTGAGGCTGCTGCGCGCTGATCTGGTAAAAGCTGGTCGGACTGAGGGGGCGGACAGGAGCTGCCGGAAGTGACAGCAGCAATGACTCGCGGTGTGCCGGGCGACAAACGTTTTCCAGGCTGCCGCCGTGTGGCAGGAGGCGACCGAGCTCCAGGCATTGACGGTTGGCCAGGCGGCGATGGCGTGTTACGCAGCGGCGGCGGAAAAACGGTTGGCAGAGATCTGTGAGGCGGTGACGGTTTGCTAGACGCCGACGGTATGCTACGAGGCGACGGTGTTCTTCGATACAACTGTCAGCGTCGGGGCTGAGGCATAGAGCAGTGAGGCGGGCGTGCGGCAGAGAGGCAGCAGTATATGCAGACGCGAGAGAGTCGGTGGCTTCCACGAGAGAGGCGGCAGCGACCCGGAATAGAGGCAACTGCTTGCGAGTCAGCGAAAGCCATGAATGCGACACTGGCCTGTGACCAGCCGGTGGGCTCTGGCGCAGCAAAAGTCGGAGACGAGGTGCTGGTTGGAGACGCGGTGGCAGAGCCCACAATGGTGGTGGCTGAGCCCTAAAAAACGGCGGCAGAGTCCGTAGTAGCGGCTGGAGCGACCGCGGTCGAGGTCTGAAAAAGGAAAGGCTGCGGAAGTGGAAGCTCTGTGACGATTGCCGGTGGCTCACATGGCCGGCTGGTCGAGAAAGGTCGTGCTCCAGCGCGCCTCCTTTGAGCAGCCTTGAGGTAGCATGCCTGCCTGTGCGGTCACCTGCTCAGCCGCCAGCATATGAGTCGACGATGATCAGTGTGACGGTGCAGAAAGAATTGGCAGCCGCCAGCTTCCCGTGTGGTCAAAACTGCAGCGCCCACTTCGGTGCTCCGACTACGTCATGGACTGATCTACTGATCAGAGAGCACGTGACTTCGCTTAAATGATGGCCCCTAATCGTTTTTCGAGCGGCTGTGAGATAGCGCACCTGCCTGTGGGGTCAGCTCATGGCTGTGAGGCGGCCCACCTGCCTGTGGGATCAGCTGTTAATGTTGGCTGTTGTAGTGATACGGCGCTCTTGTTTTGTTACGGGATTTTTCTGCCTCATTTTCCCACTGAAGGGGAAGCTCTGTTCTGCTTTCAGAGCCCTTTGCTCGTTGCTCTGTCTTGCTGTGGCGTTCATGTTTTTGTTGACGTCCTGGGTGTGTGGTGTCGCATTTGTAGCGGCTCGGTATGCGCCATGTGTCCAAATGTGCTCGGCACTTTGCTTTTCCTTTTGCTGCCGCTGGGATTTGTTATCTTTAGATCGCGGAGGAATCTATTCGGACGATAAGCAAGGGCTTGGCTCCAATTTGGCTTGGACACATGCCGGTAAGGCTCCTCCGCTTACCCGCCGGTGAACAGATGTTGGATGCATTTATTGTTATTTATACGGAGCAGCGGGGGGGGGGGGGACTTGAGGGAGTGAGAGAGGCGAGGAGAGTCGTGCTTTCCCTGCTCCGGCAATAAACTGGTGGCGTTGGACGTCAGCTGAAATTTCTGTGCTATTCGCGAACCTAACTACAAGCAGGAGAGTTTTCAATAGCGTATTCAAAGCGTAAGCAGCGCCCTGTAGGCACACGGTAGCCATCAGACTTAATCTCACCCAGCAAAGAGAATGTGAGAAGCATAGCTGAGTCAGCAGAGGGGCATGAAGAGGCTGAAACTGGAGCAGCAGTCCAGCTAGGTGTGAAGGAGCCAAGCCATCGCGGGCTGTGAGTCAGGGTAAGAGCCTTTGCTCTAGATCCATTGATCGACCGGGGGGGGCCATTGCATCTCCTTCAACTAAGGAGACACATGGCAGAATTTCTTAGAATTTTTTACTTGCCTTGCAGCCATATTCATCACCGACTGCTGAGGCTTAAGTGGCTTTCTTTCTTCAGTAGCCCAGCTAAAACAGAATTTCGGTAGTCCATCCTAGGCCGAACTGCAGACCTAGCTAGACTTTTAGCAAGCCATCGTGATAGACGGCCTCTAATCTTAGACAGGGGTCGATCTTGATGACTAGTTGCGGAAGCAGTCTCCTTAATAATGATTTGGAACTTCAAGCGGTTATTAAAGCAGATTCCTAAATTACGAGCACGTGGTGACGGGCACGCCACGGCAACACCAATTAGAAGAGCCAAGTCTGCTAGTCCAATAGCACGCTTGGGGTGTCCCATGGGTAGAAGTTTGTTTGTACCATCGTTTAGTCTAAGGAAATCGGTCGACATTCAAGATCGGATGTCTGCAAGGCAACCATTCAGTTTATCAAATGCTGAAGCGGATTCCGGTTGTGTACTGAAAATAGTGCTGTTATCGTCAGCATAGAAGTGATCAACGGGCTTGAATTACTTTTCCCAGAGGCTCGATATAAATGGAGAACAGCGAAGGACCAAGAACCGACCCTTGTGGAGCCTCACAAATGACTGGTCTGCTGGATGAAATTTGACCACCACACGACACAGGACAAGTATTATTTGAGCAATGCCTCGTCTGCCAGACCGATCGTTATTTTCAATCGTTCAACTAGGATATCATAATCAATAGTGTCAAACGCCGCTGGTAGATCAAGTAGGATAGGACCAGGGCTCTAGCGCTACGTTAATCGTAGAAGCTTACGATGTCGTTGGTCCCACACGTTGGTCGCCCTTTGACGTGCTGCTGCGGCAAGGCTGTACATCGCTCACTTTTCGCCGCTACCTTAACTATTGAGGGCTACTCGAACATAGTAGCAGCGAGAAGAACCTACGTGTGACCCTTACGTGTGACCTCTACCGTGCGTGCACTCGTGAGTTTTTCACGCTACTGTGAAGCCATCTTCCTGTGGCCAATTGCTTAGTACGTAGCCAATTGCAACGTCCAGTGTTTCAGTGTCGGTTAATTACGGAGTGCATGCGAAATAAAATTAGCTCTGCTTAACCACGGAATAAAATAACTAAAGAAACTCGATGGCTTCTGGGTTTACACCATGAATTTGCACCCAATTTGCAATAGCCAGGGAGGCTAACTAGATGCGGATATGACTTGCAGGGCTTATATTTGATGCGCCCCTTTTTTGCATAACAATCTGCACCCAGCTTAAAAAGCAAGGAGTCGTGGCTTTATTTGCAGCCTCTTTCTTTATTCGTCAGCAGTTTCCCTTTCTCTTCCTTCTCTCCCTCTCTACCTAACAATCTCTCTCTCTCTCTCTCTCTCTCTCTCTCTCTCTCTCTCTCTCTCGCTCTCTCTCGCTCGCTCTCTCTCTCTATCTCTGTCTTGCTCTCTCTCTCTTTCTCTCTTACTCTCTTTCCTTTACTAAGTCTTGTTCTCCTAACTTTCTCACGCCTCTTCGTGTGAGGAGAGCGGTAAGCTTCATTGCTACAAAAATGAATTAATAAACTTAACTGTAATAATAACAAATGAGAACTCTATCAAAATATTTGTAAGTAATCATTCACTAATGCTATGAAGTTTTTAAATTAGATTTATAAGTTAAACTTACATTTTTTGACCATAGCACAAGTCTTGCGCTGTCTTTCTAATGAGAATCCTATTTCAATTTCACGAGATTTTATTATCCTACCATTTACATATTTTTAAGGAAAGGTTTCTCTAGATTACTTAGAGCATAACTTCTAAATTATAATTGTAAATCATTTCAATTTTATTTCAAGTTCACTTTTATTCATAAGCATAACGACGTATTGACTAACATTTAGAACATCATCGATATCTGCGTGTAAAGGCTACGTACGCAGCCATCGGCTATCAGCAAACTTTGCTTGGAGTTGTCTGTATCTATCCACCTCTTGAGCTCTAAAATGTTGTGGATTATACCTCAGGTGATGCAATTTGTATATCCACTGGGCTCCGTTTTTAACCTACAGCCTTGAGGTTTCTTAATACATCGCTCTTCATCTAATCACGAGTCACGGACACGAATCTATCAACAGCAGCAATCCCAAAGCTAATCTTTTTCTCGAAATGCATGGCTCTCATTGTCCTTCAAGTTGAACAGTTTACTTTTAGGAATCTTTTGGCTGATAAAAATATTTCAAGTGGCCGATTATTGCACTGATTCGTGCATAATTCTCTCTGTATAGATTAATAATAACAATAAGCTGAATTTTGCACTTCTGTAAACGCCTTATTGTACAAGTCGGAAGACCTGCAAGTAGTGAGTTATAGAAGTCGAGATGGGGTGCCACAAATGCATGGACCAACTTGGATTTATTACTCCTAATTTTTGCAATTACGTAAGTGAAAGTAAGCAGACTTGACTGTAGAGCTGATGTGGTCGTCTAATGAAAGATTACTTTGGAACAGGACACATAGATTTCATGCAGACACTGCAGGAGATATGCTGGCAGGGCCCATTTTGAGAGATGTGATCTCTATTTTCTTAGTAACACTAGGTTTTCCATAGCTAGCAAGTTGGTTTTATCTTGTTGGTTGACTTCTGTAACTCACTGCTTGCTGGCCCACCGGCCTGTGCAATCAGGCGATTGCAGCTGGTGCAAAACACCGCAGCTAGGCTTGTCTGTCGTGAACGTTGCAGTTGCCACATCACACCACTCCTCACCGACCTGCACTGGCTACCAGTCAAGCAACGGATCAACTTCAGTGTTTTGTCGCTCAGTTATAGGTCACTTCATTCTTTGACTCCAGCCTATTTCTCAGATCTACTCCCCCACCAGGCCAAGCATCGTACCACCCACTTTTTGGAATCCAACAGTCTAACAATACCTCGTACAAACCTCAAATCCTTTGGAGACCGTGTATGTAGTTCGTTTGCTCCCGAAGCCTGAAAATCCCTCCCGACATGCGTCAGAACATCCCCTGACTTGACCACATTTAAAAAGAACTTAAAACACGCCTATTTAGGACAGTATTTAGTGGGTCCCTGTGATTCGTCCTTCATGTGCTTATGCGTGATGACACTGGGCATGCTACCACTAACCACATTTGCATGCTGACCCTGTGCATGTCTCTCCTAACCATGTTATTCATGTTGTTTATCAAGCATGATTTTACTCACCATTCAATCGCGTTTCCCTTTGCAGCAAATGTAAAGCGCCTAGAAAGAGATTGAGTTCTCTGAGGGCGCTTTTTTATCAAGGGCATAATTATTACTATTTTTGTTATTATTTATTCTCAGTAAATGCATAGGTGAGTAGATTAGTACATTTGTTTTTATACCGCACGAGAATATTTCCCGTAAGTCATTTTAAAAACTTTCAAGTTTGCTTCTATATCCTTATTTTATACCTTTGTCTCTCCAGGCTATCGTCTCCCATTTTTGAAAAATTGATTGATTGGATGTTTTAGAAAAATTCAAAAACATTTTCATGTCTAAAATGTTTAAATTAATTCTCTAAAATTTGAAGCTCATATAGACTTGCTTCATATATGCGAACTCGTACAACTATGAACGAAAATTGTTTTTGAAATACAAGTCTTTACTAAACTACTATTTTTGTAATTTAAAAAGTAGCAACGAATCGTAAATTTATAAAAAAAAAATCCGTTTAGACTAATCAGACTGCATAACATATGAGTTAAAGTATAACATTTTCAGAACTTCAGTTTATGTTTTCAAATATCGGCAATAATCAAATTCAAACTCCTTTAAACGCCTTAAGCAAAGTTGGCTATCTTAACATTGGGGTTTTCATTACCATTATTCCAATTTGCAATGAGAAATCAATTGCGTACACGGGTACGGGGCACAGACTTACCGTCGGAAGCAACTGAGATTTCATTTAAAAGTATAAATAGACAAATATATTGAATCAGTTTTTTCAGACTCACTAAGAAATTTTCTATCAAATTGGATGTAGCGCATATTAGTTGGCGTAAGTTCTGCTGTTTAAATTATGAATACAGCCCCCTATGCATAATTGCGTGATAAATTCGAATGGAGTTTCGAAGCCGTTGATTGGCGACACGGGAACTGATTGCATACCAGATAGGTTGCGTTAAAGTTTGAAATATCTTAAAAGGCAATTCCTTTTACTTTGTTGCATTTGACTCCGATACATCTAAATTCTAAGCAATAGAGGTCTAAAAACAAAAAATAATTTTAGATCTTTGTTAAGCTCTTAATTTTGGCTAACTACAAGAAATTTATCAATTGTTTACTTCCCAGTCATTAGACTTCATTTACCTCCGAAATATCTTCGTAAGAGCATTGGTTTCACATAGCTATCATGATCTGGCTTGGGTTACACAGCATCTCTCGCATTGTCAGTTGAGGTAAGATTTAAGTGGCCGAGCCTCAGATGACAGCAGGACAACAGGCTTCAACACTCTTCCGGACGTAATCAACCTCTCACTACCATTATAGTGGAACAAGTGTAGTCACCACAGCTGTGGCTGTACAATAGCCAAGATTCCTGAACGAGTTACCTAACTCATGAGAAGCAAGCCTGGTGACACGAATGGAGGGGGTCTGTGTATACAACAATGAACGTATTGTAAATGGGGATTCGAGTTTCAGGTAAATGTTTAACAGTAACGCAAAACAGCTGCTGTTTCCCAAAAATCAAAACCGTAAACAGCCATTTTCTTCTTACTGGTTTACTCTTGACCACATTTAAAAGGAACTTAAAAACACACCTATTTAGGAGAGCATTTAGTGGGTCCCTGTGATTCGTCCTTCATGTGCTATGCGTGCTGACACTGTGCATGCTGCCACTAACAACATTTGCATGCTGACCCTGTGCATGTCACCCAAAACTATTTTATTCTTTTTGTTTGTTATTCAAGCATGATTTTACTTACCATTCAATTGCATTTCCCTTTGCAGCAAATGTAAAGCACCTAGAAAGAGATTAAGTTCTGTGTGGGCGCTTTATCAAGTGCAGTATTATTATTATTATTACTCTTTCTAACGGAAACTTGTAAACAAAAAATACTGCAGCTGAAGCTCCAGCGTTCATTGTGGATATGAAATATGTAACGGAAAACAAATTTTATAATTTATTTTGAATGTGCTGGTAATTTTTTAAGATCATTTTATCAAAATGGCCAACAATTAAAATTAAAATGGATTTTTGCAAAAATTAAGTAAGATATTAATTAAGTTGTTCTTGTGGCATCAACAAATATTGATGTTCTTTTCAGCCATGCCTTCAGTTTGAGAACAAGCTGCAAAACAAAAGAATCCAATTACAGAAGAGCTAGAAGGTCAATGAGGATGAAGAAATAAAATCATCAAATGTTCTGGAAACTCCACGACAACGTTGAAGAATCATTTGGAAATACGCGTAGTTGATTTTGATAAACCTGCTAGAGGGTCTACATGCAAGGAAAAGCCCGTGAGCAGTACGAAAAACAAAACGATTACAGATTTCCTGGTCTGAAGGAGATTGTTACCGATCTGGCTACTGGTGGAATATCGATTAGCGCCATAAATAAGTTTATATGGCCGTCAATCTCGTGGGACTGATTCAAACTTCTAGCGAACGAAAGCGATGTGAAGAAGCTGCTGCATTATGATGACGAAGAAATAAGAAACAAAACGATCGCTGAAATTAATGGAAAACTTGAGATAGAGGAGTAAAGTTTAGCATGACAATGAATGAATACACATTCGTGAGGGGATGTCGATTCTTTGGAGTCAACATTCATGATAGAGGTAATAAAGCAAAAACGAAGACGGTTCGTGTTCGCATATTTGGTTCGTGCACTGCTCTCGATGTACGAATCAGTGAAACATCCTTTGAGCTTTTTTGGAATAACAATGGAGAGGGATTTGATGGGATCTCCTCAGTTCGGTGCTGCAGTAAATAAAAAATGCATTAGCCACATCGATGTCATCGGACAGTTCTGCTTAAACCATGATCTGAACCTTGGAGTATGAGACACATTCTAGCAGAAGAGTACTAAGATGAGCAATTTAAACCTGGATAGTTGCGATATATGGCAATGATCAGAAATAATGCATTAGAAGGAGACGTTGATTACCACGATCTTCTCATAAAATTACGCTCGCTTGTCGAATTCATCTAAAAATCAACTGTTTGAAATAATGTCTTTCAATCTAAAGTAAAAGTGAGTTTGGATGCGAGATTGAACTGCAACTTGACCTGAAGATTCGCTGGAGCACCATCCCAACAATGTTAGAGCCGCTGGTAAAGACATAAATCACAAGAGACATCACCGAGACACTAACTGAATTCAAGGCGTTTGAAATGATTGAGACATTGGATTTTGACGCTCTCAAAACTCTCTTAAGGCAACGGAAACTGTGAAATTTACTGTTGAAAATCTAAATCGAGAAGACGCGACTTCAGTGAGTGCTGACACGATTTTAGAATTCATGTTCAACAAGTTCTCTCACCTGAATAACGACATTAGTACAGAGCTCATGGAAAATTTGAAGTGTCAGGTTGAAGAGCGGTTGAACAAGGATGTTACGAACTTCTTGCGCAGTCTCAAAAATTCAATTCATCTGTCGCCCCGTCAAAAACTACGCTAAATTTCTCAGGAAATCTAGCGTCCCGTCTATTTGGATCAGCGATGTAGAAGTTCTCATCGAACACTCGTCAAATAATGCTGAAAGCGTTCACTTTTCTCGTCAAGATCAATTGAATTTGTTGCTTCAAAAAGATGGATCAATTGCAGTCGCAGGGCAAGACAGTTTCAAGCGGCTCCAGTCCGAATTTACGCTCTCCTGGAACTCTGAGCAGCCCACTAAAAATGTCTATAAACTGTGCAATGCAATTATATCCCTTAAACCAACATCAAAGGACGTTGAGAGCTTTTCTGTCTGTACGAATTGATGTGCAAAATTAAGATCGCGTCTCTTGGACAAATCGCTTCCAGCAGTTGTATTCGAAAAGTACTGTTGTAAGTAAAAATGTATTGATTTAGAACTTATTACGATAGGTATATAATAAAATGGCGTTTATCAAAAAAAGCTACTGACAGTAAAATTTGTGAAAATATGGAAAAAATGGTAACATTAGCTTTGAACAGCTGTATTTTGAAAATTCAAAACAGTAAGGGAGCTGTTTTTTCAAAGAATTGTGGTTTTTCACAAACCCTGATGGGGATGTACAACACAGACTATATGAACCGGGAGGGTTATACAGCAAGAAATGTTTGAGTCACCCGATAATAATAATATTAATAATAATAATAATAATACATTTGTATAGCTCTCTCAGATAACTTGATCTCTTTCTAGGCACTTTATATATTCTGTATAGAAGCATGACCGTATGTTTGTTTAGTGGTAGCATGCATACTTACGGTTAGAGGTAACATGTACAGCTTAAGCATGTAAAATATGGTTATTGGTTACATACACAATGCCAGCACGTAAAAGCATACAGATGAACGAATCGTGGGGACCCTGAGAAGAACTGGTGCGGTTTTAGCTTCTTTATAATGGTCAAGTTAGTTGGTGGAGTGAAGTCAGTCAAAAAAGTAAACTCCATGTGTTGGGAGCATACTAATTAGGGTCACGGTGTCCAAAGTATTTGAGGTTGGCCCGAGGCATAGCTAAACGATTTGAGTAAGATGAGCGGGTGGTCCGATGCTAGCCTGGTAGGGTATAGATCTGATAGATAGGTTCAGGTCAAAAAATGAATTGAAAAAAAGTGACTGAAAAAATCCTGAAGTCGAAAGGCTCCTTGATTGGAAGCCAGTGCAGGTCGGCAAGAAGTGGTGCAATGTGGCAACTGAGCAGCTCACGACGGACAAGAGTGGCTACATAGTTCCACCAACTGTAAGCACCTGATTGTATAGGTCGGTAGATCTGCAAGCAGTGAGCTACAGAAGTCGACAGAATGTTATAAATGCATGAACCAAATTGGATGTGGTCCCTGCCCAAGCACGCCCAAACTTTGCAAATGCTACGCAGCTGTAAATAGGTCGACTTGACTGTGGAGCTGATGAGATCATCCAGTAAAAGGTCACATTGGAATAGAACATCTAGATTGTGTGCAGATTCTACAGGCGATATGCTGGCAGAGCTCATTTTGAGCGTTAACCATTCCAATTTCTGAATAAAAGTAGGCTTGCCCATAAATAACAAGTTGGTTTGATCGTCAGTGAATTCGAGATATTATGTTGCCATCCAAAAGCAAATATCAGCAATACAAGCCGTAAGGGATGCCGCTGCTGCTGGAGTTTGGCAGGCTAGAAGGCAGAGAGGGATCAAAGCACAGGTACAGCTGTGAGTCATCTGCATTGAAATGAAAGCCTAGATTGTGCTTGGCGATCACATAGGAAAGAGGGAGAGTATACATTGTGAAAAGAACCAGACTAAGCACAGAGCTTTCGGGTACCCTGTACTTCAATGGCTCCTCGGACAATTGCTGCCTTGCCATCAATGCTCTCCACCATCTGCTCCCACTGAAATAAGACCTAAATAATTGCAGTGCGGTGCCAGTGATGCTTAGGTGAGATGAGATGAGCTTGGTGGTCGCCTGAGATAAAAAAACATTTAGTAAGGCAATTGCTTAAGCTTATCCTCAAAGGTACAGATGCCTCGCTCGAAGTAGTAATGTGCAGCTATTAGTATGTACATTAACGACACCTTCTGACCTGCTCCTACAGCTTGCCATCGCGTCCCATCCCTATTTAAGATAAGGAGCTGTCTTTCATGGTGGCTTGCTAAAAATTCAACTAGCTCCTTAGTTTTGCCTCGGCTTGATTATTGTAATTCCCTTTTGGCTGGGCTACCAAAAAAAGGAACTAGGCCACTGTAAATGGCTATGAATAGGCAAGGCTAGTTTTCAAGTCCCAGAGGTTTGATCACCACCCGTCTCCTCTGCTAAAAGAGCTAGGATGGCTGTCGGTTGATCAACGGACACAGAGAAAAGTTCTGACACTGACCCGCAAGCCCCGCCACGGCTTGGTTCCTCCATACATAATTCAACTGTTGCACCAGTTTCAGCCTCCTCGTACCCTCAGATCATGTACGGACAAAAAATTCACTGTTCCATTCCTCTGCTCAAAGACCGTTAGCGACAGAAGCTTTAGCTCTGCAGATTCTAAACTGTGGAACTCGCTTCCGCCATTCTTACGCAACAACGACTTTCCTGCTGCCGACTATGGCACATCTTTTCCAGCAGTCCTGAGCTGCTACTTCCATGCTATTCACTACCTCAACTGCTCTCCTGACTCTACTTTATTTCCCACTTTCTGAGGCCAGGTGTTCGGCCTACACCAGTAGCCGATCTTGTCAGTAAAATTCAGGTTCAGTAAAATAAGCCATAGCAGGAGAGACAACTCAGAAGCTTGTGACCTTTATTCTGGGCCAGACAAGGGAGGTCATAAAGAATCAAAGTGGGGCGACGTCACACTAAATGCATACATACAACAGCATATGCTTATTTTTGGGCTATTAATACATATTTTGACATGCTTTGCACACTTGGGTATGCCTGACCTTTTAGAAAACCCTCTTATTACCGGAACGAATCTACAGCCACTACAGCAGCGGCCATATTGCAAGGACTTTTTTGCGTCTGAGTGTACAACAAGCTATACCTGCATATATTTAGATAGATAGATATATATATATATATATGTATGTATATACAAGCGATACAAGCATTATTGTTTACACTATATTCTTTCAGCTCTGAAAACAGTTTAAAACTTAGTAATGCTGTTGTATAATATGACCGTACATGTGCACAAAAGTCGCAAAAAGTCCGGCAGCATACAGAAAACCAGCATTTTGCACGCATCACTAATGCCAGTACACACGCCTTGCTAATGCACCAAAGTACCGAGAAAAAGAAGGCAAGTGGTTTTTCATCCATTGCGTATGCTGGTGCCGACCCGAGATCAGCAAAAAGCAGCTGCTTGTTACGGCCGATACTTCAAAGACTAAGAAAAAAAATGAGGGTCGATACATTCCCCTAAGTACAATGCAAGAAAAGGCATGCTGATAAGGCAACAGCAACCAGCACCGACAGTCAGTGTGCCAGCCGCCGCCGCCCACCTGGCGTTAGTGCACGCTAGCACAGTGGTTCCAGGCAGCACCGAGAGACAGACAGGCGGACAGCAAGCCCACTCGCTGCCCAGCGCCTCTGCGAGCAGCTGTCAGCAGGGCACCTCTAAGCCTGCATGCTGCCTTCAAGCTCCCCTCTCTCCGGGCGGCTCTCGTTCTCTTGAGAGAACAACGAAAAACAGTCTCTCCCACGCGATCGCGCTCGGAGGCATCGCAGCATCGAGCTCGGCCGTTCTTTGAACGCACCACTGCAACTGCAGCAATCTTGCCCATTGACGGGTGGCACGAACGGTCGTCGAAGAGACAGGAGGCAACTTTCGCTTCCTTCCGCAGAACTCCATCAGCAATGCCCTAGGTTTCACTAGCAGCCAAACGAAGCTGTCGAACTCCGCGCTCCGTGCCACCAGGCAATTATAGCCATGTGAGGTCCATCTTAACATCAAGATGTTCCAGGCCACTGATATCCTCCTACAGAAAATGCACACATTGTCAGCTGACAGGAATGAGATTCTGTCCACAACCAAAAGTGAAACGAAACCAAGGAACCCTTCCCAAACAAAGAAAAATGAGAGACAGGCATTTACGGTGAAGGTTTCTATAACAAATGTACATTTAACGAGATACAATATCACAGCTATTGTTATCAACACATACCCTGTAGATCAAGTTAATGGCTGTGGCTTCCAAACGCCTTACATAAGGCAACAAAAGATAACGACCCACTACACAATACTACAAGTTTTCCAGGTAGTGATGCTTAGATTGTCTGAAAAAGCACAACTTCCAATCTCAGTCATTACCTTTTTAGCAGCTACATTTCAGGAACCGAGAAGACCGAGAAGATGGTATAACGCCGACCCGTGTCCCAAACCACAAGCAGCAGTAGTATGCAGAAGGAGCAAACCTGAACATCAAAGCCTCTCGGGGCCTCTTCAAGAGGCTTGAACTTGTACAGCTGGTTGGCAAGCATTCCTGACCGAGACGAAAACTTCAGGAATGCATCAATGGGTGCACTCACTCGTCTTAGAATCAGTAAGTATTGTGAAGCCGATCACAAAAGTTTTGATGATGGCATGAAGGACTTCCAAGCATGCGTTTTCGAAGTGAAGAATGGTCAACACATGTTCATCCTACATAGTGACAATCGTCAGGGAGCTTACAAAATCACCTCGAAGGAAAATTGGCTACTGGATACATTACACCCGACCACCCTATCCTTCGGAATCCAATCGAGTCAGTCTTGCATTCACATTCTTGGAAGCTCACATGCATGAAACCAAAATTTCTGAGCTCCTTAAGTCTAACGGTCAAGCACAGCATTCTGACCAGGGTGCTGGTGGCTGGAAATGAGCACTGACGGTTCAGCTCGTGCTGGCGTAGCCAGTTTGAAAACAATTGTTTCACCCCACCTCCATTCATCTAGCCGGTGGCAGAACCTGTTGGGTCAATGGGTGAATGGTCAGACAAGACCTCGAGAAACGATGGGCAAGCCGTGAAAGAAGCCTCACAATGCCATCATTCCGTCGGCATGAGTACACACTCGAAGTAATCATTGCATGAATATAGATGCTACCACATAATACTAGCACATTCCACAACTCCATATTTTTGGAAGATTATAGGGCCTGGATCATGTTTAAACGTCCACCAAGGTCAAAAGAGAAAAATCACAGGGAAATCAAAAATGGAGACACTTCCTTCTCAAACTTTGATGCCACAATACAACTGAAATGAACAGGTCCTAATGGACCCAATACTAACAAAATCCTCTGGAGCGATGCCTATAAGCTACACTACAGGCAAAACTAAATGCTGAGCCACAACACGGTATGAATCAGGTAAATGCTATTTATGCTTAGCCAGGCGGAATGGCAACACGGAAGCATTTTTCTTTTACTCATGAAGTGTTTTTAGATCGTTAAAGTTGTATTTTGTTCTACTGTCGTCACCCTGCTGTGCTAAACTCATCTGCGATTACCATTGTGTGGGCCTGCAAGAGCTCAATCACTGCCATGCAATACCCAGTCTTAGGCCCCCTACGCAAGCCTGAAGAGGCAGTAACCACCTAAACACGTAGCACAGGGCTCGGGGGTCACAATGCAACAACACGAGACAATCCCTTGCCGAGCATCTTTAGCAAAACTCGCTACAGGCATGTGTGGTCTGGGACATTATCACCATTTGGATAATCAGACATCATTTAAAATTTATTATTGACATAATGTGATCGACATTTCATCAATCCACTAAAATTTATAAAACAAGCAGTTTGTTTTGAGTCTAAATGTATTTACAATAACTACTCCCGTATCAATGGCTCATGATTGCTCAAAATCGCACAATTGAGCCACAAGAACGCTTCACACAATAACGTGTGCAAATATAAAAAATAAAAAACTATCAGCACGGGAATATTATTGCTAGCCATTACTATTTCACTGCTCACTGACACCTACCAATTCCTGGAAGCCCGTAGATTATGGTTCAGTAGAATAGGCGATCAGGTTTTCATCCCTACACAATCCTTTAGGTTCCTAGCCAGGTGTCCTTACTGTCCCGTAATGGTGACATTAGCTGACAACACAATAATGACCTATCGCAAGTCTAGATGGAGGTAGCACGTTACAACATTTCTACACAGCCAAGTATTTTTATAGCATACAGGTCATACAGTCAGCATGTTACCAGAACTTGCCAACAGCATGTTGGCTTGCACACTTTTATAGCAACCCAGAGGGACTAGTGACCTCTACCTGACACAATGTGTACTATGAGGACCCTTTCATTCACACGGTACATTTGCATATTCTTCCATGGCACGTGCACACAGCATAGACACAGGCATGTAGCATATGCGCGCACACAGACACACACACACACACACACACACACACACACACACACACACACACACACACAGACACACACGCAGACACACACACACACACACACACACACACACAGAGACATACCCGTGCAGTGCTCTCTCAGCATTGTGGTCTGAGAGGGCAGGCCATTGTGCCACACAGGCTACAGGCACTGACATCACACAGACTGAAGCAGCCAATAATTAAACAAAACAGTTCATGCTACACAATGGCCATGGCAAGAGACCAAACGGCTATTGTTACATCTTAGATACCAAAGTCAATGCAGATAAAGAAGTCATAGTAATCGAATAAAGGTCAGCCAGAGTGACATATGGCAAGAGAAGCTGATGCTAGTAAGCAGAGGCACAGCAAACAGCTTCGAAGCCTTCACAGAATACTATGAGAGGCACATCTGAGCAACGATGGGAGGCCGATTGCAGATAACCCATAAAAGGCAGACACAGCAGCGCAGCCAATCTTCTCTGCCCAGCCTCAGGACATGTCGCCGCTCCACCGCGCCCCCTCGGTCTGCCCAACTTCTTATCGGTCCTCTCCCAGGTCGATGCTGCCAATGCAATCTCACCACGGCCCGATCCCCCTCGCAGCTCAATCCCCAACTATCCGGCTGGCGGTCCCCCAAAGGACAAGCCTGGGAATTTTCCTCTTATCTTTTCCCTCACCAATTTTAATGCTGCTGCAGTCCAACGGCTAGCAGCTTATCTCTCTGCCCAGTGTGCACGGACAAACACGTACATGTGCACAAGCGAATGCACGATCACACACACGCACGCACGCACGCACACACGCACACACACACACACACACACACACGTGCATATGCATACACAAGCATGCATATGTAGGCACTCACTCAATCGTAGCAATTCATTTGCACAGCAAAACACAATCTGCAATTCCCTATACACCTTCTAGCTATTAACTCTACGGCTGGATCCTCAAGTCGATTGCGGCTATCTTACAGCCTGTCGATTTGCGATTTTTCTATTTCGGCTACCTTACAGAGGAAGGGGATAGTGAGGTGGTTGTGGTCGACCGACAGGAACATGAGTATTTAAATGAGATGGAGTCGACGACAGTCAAAGGATTCGAATGCTGAAATTCGATACGGCTTTGTACGTAAATGCAGCACCGAATAAGGGGTGCTGGCAGTCGATGCCGTGAAGGGAAGGAGAGAATGTGTGAGAGAGGTAGAAAGAGAGGCTCAAACAAAGGTATCCAGAGAACGGCCGACAGACTGTCCGCCAACCGGCCTACTATATAGTCCAGAGAGTGGGCGGACCGAGCAGCAAGAAAGGGTATGATGACTGAGAAGCATACGAACAAGAATATGAACGACATATGAAAAGACATTGCTTTAACGCAAGTAGAAAAAGATTGGTGATGCACGGTGCGGTGCTCTAAACAGCTCAGCTAAACACTGCTAAACATCGCATGTCTGGCAGTGTAAGCAGTGTGTGGTGCTTAGTTGGGTCACTGATGCTACATTACGGCAGCTTGTCGGCTGAGAGTTAGGCATCTACGGGCACATTGACAGCCTAGCAGCTGCGGCCGTCACAGCATCGCAAGGCACACTCTCAGGCGCCATGCAAAGAGCTGCGGCACGCCACACATACGGGCAAAGTCGACATGAGATCATCAGCTTCGTGGTTCTCGTTAAAATCCATGCTGCTCAAGAAGTCTCCGTTGCCACGGCCGGCTGCCAGGGCAGCGGCAGGCACTGGCCGCTTCAGGGCGGCTGCAGCAGATGCAAGCAACAAAACTTGGTGAGTGCGAAGGTACGAGCCGCGCTTGCGTTCACAGCGCACACCTGAGATGCAAAAGCGCTGGCGGGCAAGCATGATATGCTACGCTTGCGGGCAAGCACATCGGGTCCTGGTCCTACATACCGGCGGGTGCTACGGCCGAGGCTGCGACTACTGTTGCCGAGTCCTGGCTATCCATTGCTTCGTCCATCAAGATAGGACCGCCACCGGCGGCATACTCCTCGGGGATGCGCATTCCACCGAGGCCGCTGTCGCCGCTCTCCTGCCTCGCGTGATAGCCGAGACCGGCGGGCGGCGCACCAGCGGGCGGCGCACCTCCCACCATTCCACCGAGGAAAGGATCCACGCCGCCGGCACCACTGGCCACGGCTGCAGGTGTCAGGTCGTGGCCAAAGGGCTCCAAGCCTTGGTCACCAGATCCGGCCATGTGACTCTGGCGAATGAGCACCTCCTGTGCGACGACAACCAGCGACATGACTCGGGTGCAATCAGCATCAGCCAAAGACCGGTAAGCTAAGGGCATGCGCTTCTGGCATGCACACCCTACATCGCCGACAAATGGCTGGACAGGCTTCGTACAACCGTTTGCAGCAAATAACCTTGACAGCATTCACGATTTGGGACCACACAGCCTCTGCAAGGTATACTCAACTGCAGCCATTGATACATTTGAGGAGTAACCTTTGGCCAGCTATGGCAGCACTACTCAACCTCATCAGACAAGCATGTTGCGCGGTCGTGCTCATATCTCAGTACGCACTGATTGTGTGTGTGTGTGTGTGTGTGTGTGTGTGTGTGTGTGTGTGTGTGTGTGTGTGCGTGTGTGAGTGTGCATGTATTTGGTATACTTGGATGTTCCTTAGCTGAAAGTAGGCCGACTTTGCAGTGGAGGAAATATGTGCATTTACTCACAAGTCGTTTTGGAATCATATGCTTGGGCTGAGCGCACACTTCACGGTAGTGATGCTAGATGAACTGAGGGTGAGATTTTCCAACTTAAGGGTGGCATTTGGTTTGCCCATAGTTATTAGGTAAATCCTAACTACGTCATTGATGCGTCAGCTATACACAACACAACTGAAGGATAGAAGTTTCCCAAAGGCCATTGGAAATATAAAAAAAAAGAAGCTAGGAGCCGCTCGATAGGTTGCAATGGCGCTAAATGACAGTGTGTTGCCATTTTTGCCACCTAATTGCTTTGATGCTAAGTGCTTTGATCGATAATGCATAGGACCTCACCAACCTGCTAGCCGTTGTTCGCAGTACGGCAGCTAATGCTGCATGCTCCTCGGTCCACTCAGGTGCTCGACAAGCGTGGCTGCACGACGTGGAAGGAAGGACCAGGAGCATATAGAAGGGGTAAGGGCGGGCAACATTTTCGACATTGGCTGATATAGCGTCCTGATATAGTCCTTCTTTACAATAGATAGGATGGCTTGCTTGGGGAAACCAAATCGCTCTCGTGTAAACCACCTATTACCAAAGTATATTTTTTAGCCAGCTTATCAGGTCAGCCGACATTAGTCAAGTGACCTGGCTTGCAAAGCCGTTGGGGCCAGGGATCCGAGTAGTCACTGATGTGTGAGGTAGTTGACGAGTTCTACAAAGCAGCAGTGTAGCAGGAAGGGGCAGTGCAAGCCAGCTTGCACAAACCACCGATGAAATGGAACAACCGGGAAGGCGGTTCACTACCATCGCTCGGCTACCACCAGAACGAATAGGCCACCAGCGCAACAAAAAAAAAGAACCGCTTTCGACACTAGCAAGAATAGCGGCATACTGGCATTACAGCACCAAAACAAGGATTATATATATACATGTCAATAAGATCCATATTCGTTCATGGCAGTCACATAGGCCAGTTGGACCAACATTCTCAACCACACTATGGTGGGAAGGTCGAAGATGTTCGCCCCTGTTGATTATCGTTGAAGTAGATGATCTTGCATATCAGGCAGCAGTTGCCAGGCAATGCAACTGGGTCAAGTGGAGGCATTGCTTTATGGTATCAGCTTTCAAGCTTAAACATGTAGGTAAAAACATGAGCACAATAGCTATAAATATTTCTTCTAAGAGAGGGAGCAAGATAATAATGCGGCGCATGCTGAAATCAGTTGCATACAACGAATAGCTAAGCAGTCCATACAGCACTCCTGGCCAGTCGACCAAAGTTGCTTGACGACAACGCGAGGCTAGCAGCCTGTTCGGTTAGACTTAACACGACTAGCAGCACTGCCCTAAAAGAATCCCTTTGATTCTTCTGGTCCTCCACGCCACTCTAAGGTCTCAAGAGTAATGGCAAACTCGAGGCGAAATTCTCCTTTTTTGCTCCTGGTAGCCGGCTTATGGTTTCATCTGTATTTTGAAAATACTGCTTTCCTTGCAACCGTTGCTTGAGGCCATACTTACTCGTTCGGCCATTCACGGTTCGACAAGGACACGGTGGCGGACTTCTCGCTGAGCTGTCCACCAATTTAATGGACCCACATAAAAGCAGCTAGGCTCTACGGTCGCCGATCACAGCAGTCGTAATGACTGCACTCAACGGAAGAATTTAAAATTATAAACATGCACATTCAGCCATGCAGTACGTGTGGATTCGGCTCGGGCCTGCAAGTGGCATTTTAAAGCCGATGCTTGATAGCCCTGTGTTGAACGCCGTAGAGAAGAGTAATTTCGATAGTTCACTCGGTTAGAGAGCGGAAAACGGCAACCCCGAGATTGAGGAATCTGTTTCTACTCGAGGCAAAATTCTTTTTTGCCATTCCGTCATACGGCAAACGGTCTCTGGTCGTTTAGAAATTAAAAATAAGAACAGATTTAGGAGAGCCAACCGTTCAAAATTTTGCTAGCCCGTGGCTATTGGTCCTCACTATACGTACCCTGTCATCTGTTTGTTTTCTGATCTAACCGGTCTTGGAGGAAAGCGGTAAGCTAGGCCAATCAACTTGGCCGTATTACAAGAGAAAAAGACGTGAAGAAGCAACGTGACTGACAAATAACCAAGATATGCCACGGGGCTGTCGGCTGAACGGCACAATAGCCAAATCATGAAAAGCCGGTGACACAGCAAACAACTCTCATAGATGCATCTTTTCGGTCACAACTCAAGCATCCACAAGCATGCTCACGTGTGGTCATACACAATCGCGCCAACACACACGCGCGTGCGAACACGAACGGGCACACACACACACACACACACACACACACACACACACACACACACACACACACACGCACGCACACCGTGGTAAGCGTTCGTCCACGGCCTACCTGGCGCCTAATCTCCTCCTCTTTTCGACGCAGCTTCTCCTTCTCAGCGTGAAGTCGTTGTAATTGCAGCTGGCGCTGGTACTCAGCCGAAGGCATCCGCTGGTGACCAAGCTGTGCTGTAGCAGTGGGAGAAACGGCGACAGCCGTTGGGTTAGGTGACAGCTGCTGAGGCTGCTGCTGCTGGTGTGCGGCCATTGGGAACACGTGCTGCGGTGACACCATGCCACCCAGACTAGTCATCTGTGGACTTGTGGCTGGCAGCTGCTGCTGGCTACCACTGCGGCTTCCTGGCCGCTGCATGGATGCCGCTGAAACAATTAAAGAGCACCAAAATGCATGCAGTCACCAAAGCAAAATTATGTGTACAGTACGGCACGAGCTCACTCGTAATATCCTGACTAATATCCCGAAATATTGAGCATGTAATTTCTACATGTGAGGGCGATTTATATCGCACGATGATGCACTAACACTATAGCAACAGAAGCACAGGCCGGCAAATGTAATATATATATATATATATATATATATATATATATATATATATATATATATATATATATATATATATATATATATATATATATATATATATATATATATATATATATATATATATATATATATATATATAATGCACCTATATATACACTTATATAATAATTAAAATGCTAAAAATGATAACATGTCTGTATGGCACCCTCAGAAGACCATCTTTAGGCACTTTCCATAAGCTGTAAGGGAGGCATCTCAAAGTGGTCCGTGATAACATGCAAAGTGTACCCACACATAAACCCTAACATAAATAAACAGTAGCTATCGAGCATAACGGCAGCTCTCTCGGCTGTGTTTGGTACCATTGACCATCAAGGTTTCTTGAGTGGCTGTCTCACTGGGCATCAACGTCACGGAACTACGAAGGTTTAAGTCCTTTCTCAGAGGTAAATTTAGGGCATAAATGACAAAGGCCACGTATGGGGAGCCTTCGAAGTGTTGGGTACCCCAGAGCTTGTTCTAGATCAGCATCTTTCCCCAATGTATACCGTTCCTCTTGCTGATGATGCATTCTCCAAGCACAATATAGCCTTTCATTTCCATGCAGACGATTTACAGCTGTACCTGTACTTCTACCTTTAAAAAAGTAACGGCCAGCTAATTCAACAGCCTTATTTATATAGCGACAGAAGAGCCTTAGTGGCCATCACCACTACTTGCAGTAGGCAATAAAGAATTGCCTTCTGCAGACCTCGAACCCATTTTCGTGTAAGGAATGCATGGTAAATAATAATACTGTAAACAACACCATATGCAGCCCCGGTTTTGCCAATGGGTTAGCTTTTTGCTTTTGACTACCGAGGTCGTGGGCTCAGGCACGGTGGCGTACGTGACGCGCCTGGATAGAGACTAATTTCTCTTAAAGCACTATACAAATAAATCAAATTTATATACAACTACCTTGTTTCTCGCCATGTGTGCGTGTGCATGTGTGTGTGTTTTGTTAGGTTGTTAGGTGTGTGCTCGCATACACGTCTGTAGGTGCTTACGACAGCATACCTCGAACGAAAGGCTACACGTGAACAAATATAAAGCCAAATACCAGCAACCCTCCCTTTGTTCTAAAGCAAAATTCCGGTTTGCATGCCACCCTCTAGTCCTGTACTTGACATGCTGCCTGACTTAACAGCAACTGTTAATTTTGCTATGCAATGGTATCACTCACTTTTATTGCAGCAGCAGGCCAGATTATAAGGACGATACGATAGGGACCATCATAAGTCATGGTAGCGCAAGTAAAGACAGTCACATGGCAAACAATTGTACAGTGTCCCTGCAGCGTGGGCTGACCGGCTCAAGTGGAAAACATGTTAAGCTTCAGTGGCTGCTGTCATTGCGACAATGCCAACGAAACTGAAGTAGTATCGGATATGTCTGAGCATTGCACATTCTCGAAAACTAATTTCTTGACCACTAAATGTGCTTTACTCATCCCTGCTCTCTATCTAGCTTGATCGCTTGCGCATGCAGAGGCACAGACAGAGTATCGAGGCTAGTGAGGTCAACTTACGCAGTCTTGGGTCAAACCAGCTGGTTACTTTATTTATGTGGTCAATAAAGTACATCTCGCCCTGTGGAGTGGTGGCTCTCTCCCAACCTTCTGGAAGAGGTCCCAGGCCGTCGGTGGGTGCTGGCGGTGCTGCAGGCAGTTCGGCCGGTGCTGGCATCTGATTCAACATTGCTTTCCGGGGATCGTTCCATGAGGTTGTTCGATTGTTGTGGCTGTGGACATGAAAAGAGGGAAAAAGCTGAACAGCCGGTGCAGACCACGAAGGCACAAGCGCGCTTTACATGTTCACATCCAGGTTAGGGCCGTGAATGTTGCAGCATCATTTCGATTATTAGGACGAGGGAAGTCACGAGCTGTGGAGAGCTAATCTATAATCTCTGTAGTGAGCTGACAGTTGTTGGCAGCCTCTCATTCCCTCGGCAAGTCGAGAACCATTGAATGCAAGTGGGGATGGGTCGCAATCAGCAGCCTCCTGTTGGCATGCAAGCTAAGCTAAAGACGGTAAGAAAACCCAAACAAATATGAAAACCAGCACTCATCAGATGTCTGCAATATGCTGTAGGTGAAGCCAAACAAACAGCAGGAGGCCCAGCATCACAACACCTTGGCGAACTTGAGAGAAAACAACTCGAAAGACAGTGGTGAAGCTCAGGACCGAAAATTCAATGTGGATCTTCTCCACTTCCCAAATCCTTTTCCATACATGCGCAAGCACAAACGCCGACACACATGGACACACTGAACATAGGCTTGCATGCGCAATAACACGCCCTTCGAAAAATAACCATAGTCTCTATCTCGGAATGCAGACAGTTGGTAGTCGAAATTATCAGGCTGGTGGTTTCGAGAGGTAGGGGACAAGCACTCCTTACTGCACTGCTCCTTCAGCTGTCCTTAACAACGAACGTGCACGAAATCATTCAAACCCTGTGCACAGATCTCAATGAGGACTGGCACATCATCACTAGCTGATAGAACCCAATAGGCACACTCGAGAAATGGTCAGCTACCAATGCAACGAGAGGCAAGTGTTGCCATTGCCCAAAAACATTGGAAGGCGGGTGTTAGCAAATGATAATAACATATCAGACGGCTAATCCGAACGAGTTGAGCAAAAAGACTTGCCAAAAGCAGGGGACCAAAGGAAAAGGCATGAATCCGTGGGTGGTTAGACTTACTAGGAAGAGCTTCGTCCCACTACCCTGGCTTGTCACCACTAATAAATAAACACTTGGCCCATCGGACACTAATAGCATCTATCTCGTGGACGTCTGGCAGTTTCTCTCGTTATGATTTAGATTGTGCAATTTTGCAAAAAAAGGCAAAAAACGGGCAACAGATTGACCAGAGTCGAGCCCCAGTCAAGCAGCAGGTTTCAAAGGTACTGAGGGCCGTGCAGGTCCTCAAAACGTGCCGACGGATGACGAATGACCGATTAGCACAGGTTTAAATGAGCATCAATGGCCGACCAAGACCCCCCCTCCCACCCACGCCATTACATACATACCACAAAATGTGGTAAGAGCCATAGCTCACACCTTGACTTCCGGATCACATGCTAAAGTGATTATTGCCAATGAGTCTTGCCAGTTGTGGCCTGCTGTACTTGAACTTCGACCGTGCTGCTAGCTCACCGGAAATGGACAAGTGCACCTTTCACAGGCCTTAATTCCAGCAGGCAGCTGGCCAGACACTCAAGATATGGCTACTCGGCATGCCAGGCTAGAGAACAAGCACAGGGTGCCTGCTGCCAGGCCACTCATGGTGCAGCCATCGCTGAGCTGTCAAGCTTCGGGGGGGGGGGAGGAGGCAGGAAAAAGCTAGCCATGGTAACTAGATTGGCAAGCCTAAGGGGCAGGCTTGCAAGACATTTCGGTGGGTGGGTCTTCCCACTCTTGTCTCTTTTTAGCCATTGCGGAGGGAGGGTTGGAGGTTTTCTCCAGTCATTGCTGTGCTCTAACCCAACCCTCCTCAGTCAGACCTTGACCATGACTAAGTAACCGCCAAGCATCAGCAGCATCTTGACGCTACCCTTTGGGGCTAAGCTGGATGCTATACAAATCGTTTCATCGATTTTCTGACTGTCTCACACTTGAAGTGCAACCACGAGAGATCTTTGCCAAGCGCACACCACACCACACCACGTGCGCACCACAAGCACACACCACATGCACCAGAGCATGCACACCCTGTCATCGAAACTTGAACCAATTGGACAAAAAGGAGCTGCAGCTTGCGAATCAGCTATTAGCCCGGCTTGGCTGTCGGCCTGCTGATGTACCAGTTAGCTGCCAGCAAGCCTCGTCAGGCATACCCAGGTAAGCTCATCCCCTGGCAGGTGACCACGAGGAGGACAAGGAGCAGGAGGATAACAGGCAGCCGTGCGGCCACGGAACAAGGCCCACTGCCAACCCACCGGTGACTCTGTCACGAACCGTACGACATAGCATTCATGCAATCACTAATTTTGCCAGTCAACTAGTCCGTCCACACACTCCATCTCGGCATCGACTTGTTTTGTCATGCACCTTAGTTAGACAGCAAGCATTGCTGTTTAACGTTTCGATGCCGGCAAAAAAAAGAGCACGATCAAGTGACCAACTCAGCAATAATTCAGAGACTCCTGCCACCTCGCCACAAGGGTAGCAACCCGAGCACGTCAGCACGAGAGCAGTGCTATTTCTGGCCACGAGCACAAAGGGCAGCCAAGGGCCAAGCAAGCTCAGCTGGATAAGACTGGTGAGACACGAGCAGTCACTGCCGGGTCAAGCTGCCTAGCTAGCCGGTAGCCTAGCCGTGTTGTTCTGACCTGCTTGTAAGATTTCTAAGGTATCTAGCTTAGATGACGACAAAGCAACTCAACAGTTAAGGCAAACCAAAGATTACTCAGAAATTGAAAAACCTATACCTAAAAATAGGTTCCACCAGCATATCTCCTGTAGCATCTGCACAAAATCAGGGTGACCTGCTCAAAAGCAGCATTCACAAGACGACCACATCAGCTCAACTGTCAAGTCTGTTTACTTTCACCTATGTAACAGTGCAAAAATTCGGCTATGCTTACACAGCGAATATCTGCAACTTACTAATTGCAAGTCTTCCGGCCTAAGAAATCAAGAGCTTACACCTGGTGTAAAACTGTGCAGCTATGCTTGTTTGCCGTGAGCTTTGCAGCGGCCACATAACAAGACTTCTCACCGACCTGCGCTGGATCCCCACCAAGCAGTGCATAAATTTGAAGGTTCTGTCACGCACTCTTAGGTCCCTTCAATTTCTTACTCCAGCCTACAGCCGAATTAGTTCCCAATCAGTCTAGGTAACGCAACAGCCACTCGTCTGACTCAAGTAGTCTTGCTGTACATCGAACCAACCTCAAATCCGTTGGAGACCGTGTCTTTAGTTGCTACACTCCCAAAGCCTGGAGCTCACCACACGGATATTTACACATCCCCTGAATTGACGACAGTCAAACAGAAGCTACAGGCTCTTCACAAAATTTGGTGGGTCCGTGCGAATTAGCCTTCGCGTGTGCTCATGCCTGCTAACTCTATGCATGCTATCCACAACCATATGGTCGTGCTTCCTTTAGAGCATATATAAAGTGTCATGGAAGAGATTAAGTTCTCCAAGGGCACTAGACAAATGCCTTATCGTTGTTATTGAGTGCAGTGAACAGGAAACACTCTAACCAATTGGCGTTCGTCTTTTCCAGCATATGTTAAGACCCTAGAAAGAGATCAACATCTCTCAAAGGGTGCAACACAAATGTCTCATTGCAGTTGCTATTACCGCTGCACCACAGTTGCCCGTTGGACAGGACAGGCAGCGCAGCTTGCATCACACCTGCACCAGCGTGGAGCAGTGATGCTCTACGGCGTGTATCGTACAATGCTAATGCTAACGATACAACGCAAACGAAGCGTTCGCTGGCAGTCCTACCTTCTTGAAATGAAATGGTTTAGAACAAAATCAAAGAGATGCAGAACTGCAAGCCCCGGGGCCTAAGCCAGCCACGCATGAAGGCAGCTATCTATTCACACTATCAATCCCAGCCAAACTGAGCGGGCTAAAGTCTAAACGAACGCAGTACTTGTATCACAGATCAAAGAGATGGGCAGGGCGCTCATTCCTGCAAGAAGTAAGCTGAGGCCCGCCCCCGTGATAATGTAATATAAAAACCTCCAAGGGACCTCGATAATGATCGTAAAACAGGTTTAAAGCGGTTGATGCAACCGGTTCATAAGAGTATCGAGGCATTAAATTCGTTCATGCTACAGACGTGAAGTACATTGGACGATATGCAACGACGTTGGTTTTACCAGGTCAGTCGTGATCTCCACTACTGCTGCATCTACAATCTTGACCAGTACCCTTGGTCAAACCACGAAGGAAGCAGCCACTCATTCAGGTTCCAATAATTTCCTGAACCAGACTGGCACAACTTTCAAATGATATTCTGGGGGTCACAAAAAACCTGAGCTTACCAATCGACTCTGAATGCAGCCAAACAAACCGAATGTACAGCAAGGCATGCGGACAGGTTTAGCGATGGATGGGTTTCTAAAAACGACGTCCCTAAATGAAGCTCACTTAACTGCAATAACCTCAGATTATAACAACCTGACGATGCACCTCCCGCATTTACTTTTTTGGTAGTGGTTCAACACATGTGAGTCAGTCGATCATAGAAAAGTATGCAGATTTGAGGGGATCCTAGCCAAACATGTTAGAGGTTTTTTATACAACCAATCTTCCCACAATCGGAACCAATCTCATGAGAAAGCAGATGAATAGAATGGAAGCGGCACATGACAAACCATTCTCATGTCTTGAAATCAAATCCACATATAGCATTGGGTAACAGCACATTTTTTTTTAAGTCATTAAATGACATTGTGGTTCAGACTATAGTGCAAACCGAGTCGATAGAACAACCTGCTGAGCTGCACAATATAGCTAGCAGAGTTTAACCTCGGTAGACATACAGCAGTGCCAAATTGGAACCCCTACACGATGTTTCTTTTTTGTTTTCTTCTTCGAACGATTGCAGAGAGGTCCACAAGAGAAAAAGAGACCCGGCCCTTTGGTAGTACCTGAAATAGAGGAGTACCTGAACTCTTCTACCGGGCCAAATTAAGGGCTGGCCGTTTATCCGCCTAACCTTCTGGTGCTTGGCAAAGGCCATAAATAAATTAACTGCTAAGCAAAGCAATTGCTAAGGCCGACCTCTGCTGTCTACAAAGGTAATCGCCTGTTTCCAAGCAACCTCATGATGGCACACCGAGGTCAGCGTAATTGGAGTAAGTGAGTCGGCCGTGCAAGGACCCAAGCCCCTATTCTTCGGATGCTAGCCCACCTTCCAGCAGACGGTTGCATGTGGAACCGTGGCCCATAGCCACATCGTGAATGCACACGGTGCAATACGAGCTGGAAGCCTAACTCTACAGTATAATAAAGCCTTACAAGAAGACACCCATTTCAGGATGGACAACAAAACCACTCCATAGACAACCTCGCCAAAATATTAAAGGCTACTACGTCGAGTAATGTGACACGGTCGCATACGGCAGTGCACTCATTTGGCAGCTTAAGGAAAGGTGCTCGCAAAGCCACGTCCTGCTGGCAAAGCCTGCCCATTGTAAGGTGCCACCCTGGTGCATTTGAGAGGCCCACGCATACTCGTGCACACTCGAGCATGCGCGCACACACGCACGTGCACACACACATACAAACAAACAAATACACACGAGCACACACACACACACACACACACACACGTACATACGCAAGCATATGGTTCCTAAAGTTCACCTGCCACCGAGTAGCCCCCTGAAGACTCAGTGACTGTGACACAGTGACTCATTTCAAACTGCTGAGCACTCTTAACGCTTAACTGGCAGCCGAGCTTAGTGGGGACTACACAATCGTGTGCCACCGTAGGCAGACGAGGGGTGGGTAAGGATGGTGGAGGATTGTAGGTACGTACGGAGATAATCTGCCTAATGAGCACTCCCCTACTACCACTACTACCACTGCTACCACCGCTACCACTGCTACCACTGCTACCACTGCTACCACTGCTACCACTACTACCACTACTACCACTACTACCACTACTACTACTAACTTCTACTACTACTACTACTACTAACTCCTACTACTACTACTACTACTACTACTACTACTACTACTACTACTACTACTACTACTACTACTACGCACCGAAGGCAGCTTGTAAGAAAGCTTTTTCATCATCAAAGATGCACGGTTGAGCCTCGAACCCCTTCTCCAATGGCGGCTAAGTAAGCGCTGTCATGCCAACCAACCTCAAACCGTCAGTCCCAACGGAAGTTCGTCTTTTCTCGTTCATTTAAACCGCTACGATCTGTGGACTACCTTGAAGGAGTTAAACAATCGTTAATTTCCTTCGAAGTTATTCGTCCTTACGACTACCATAGTGCCACGGAAGGAGCTGTTATGTTAGCACCTGCGACTGCTATAATCTGATGCCATACAGAAGGACAAAACAGAATTAAGGGTAAATTGCCAACAAGTTAAAACTGTTCAATGTTCTAGAAAGCTACTTCGACCGATAATACTACGCATAGCCAGAGGCCCCCTGCTATGCCACAAAAAATGATGCATTCCGTTCTTGTGTGAGTGTGGAGGGCTCGATTTTTAAAGGTCGTGTCCTTCTGAAAGTGCTAAGTAGATAGGTTTCTATTCTCCTACCCCCGGCCATTTCCAATAAAAAAAAAAACAAGTAACTTGATCATCTCTCAAAATAAAAAAGCCTTTGCAAATGACGTTCTGTTGGCCACAAAAATCCCAATAACAACTATTGACTTTGAACACAGCCGTGTTAAAAGAAGGTACAGTAAGTCATTTGGGTGTAGCTAGAGATGGATGTCTAAAAATGAATGTAACTTCATTAAGCTCAGTTAACAGCAAGTGCATTGCCGATATCCTCAGTTTATGGAAACCTGGTGGTTCATCTCAAGACTTTCCTTTTGTGATAAGAGGCGTGACAGGTTTGGATCAGTCGGGCATACCAAAAATAATGCAGATTTGTAAGAGCTTCAGTCCCGCAGTTTACACTTTTTTGTAAAATGTGCCTCCAACCACACCCACCCCCATCACCATACAGAGTGAATGGGATAGGATTAGCACATGCCATAAGTGACATCCCGGTACGTGTCTCCCACTCAGAAAACAAAGCCCCTACCAAAAGGGTGCATCAGATTAATAATAATAATAATAATAACACCTTGATAAAGCACCCTCAGAGAACTCAATCACTATCTAGATGCTTTACATTTGCTGCAAAAGAACCACCATCGAATGGTTAGTGGTTGCATGCTCAATAAACAACAAGAATAGCATAGTTAGGAGTGACATGCACAGGGTCAGCATGCAAATGTGGTTAGTGGCAGCATGCTCAGTGTCAGCACGCATAAGCACATCAAGGACGAATCACAGGGATCCACTAAATGCTGTGATAAATAGGTGTCTTTAGTTTCTTTTTAAACGTGGTCGAGTCAGGGGATGCCGTGACGCAAGTCGGGAGTTAGTTCCAGGCTTTGGGAGCATACGAACTAAAGGCTCGGTCTCCAAAGGATTTGAGGTTTGTACGAGGTAAATAAAATAAATAAGGTATAGGTAAACAGTTGGATTTCGAAAAGCAGGTGGTACGATGCTTAGCCTGGTGAGGCAGTAGATCTGATAGTTAGGTTGGAGCCAAAGAATGAAGGGACCTAAAAGCGAGCGACAAAACCTTGAAGTTGATGCGTTGCTTGACTGGTAGCCAGTGCAGGTCGCAAGATTTATCGATATATTCAAATAGCAGATCACTACATCCAGAGAGAGAGAGAGAGAGAGAGAGAGAGAGAGAGAGAGAGAGAGCACAGCTTGTGACTGGCTGGACTGGATCGTCAATTGGTTAGTGATAGCATGCACAGTGTGTGCAGGCATGGGCACACGAATGATAATTCACACGGATGGAACAAATGCTGTGAGGAGCATGATGATTTTTTAACTTGTTTTTTAATGCAGTCAAGCCAGGAGATGTCGTGACGTCAGTCGGTAGCGAGTTCCAGGCTTCGGGAGCAAACAAACTGAACACACGGTCTCTAAAGGATAGACTGCAAGGACTGTAGTGGCACATTACCTACAGAGGCTGCTACCATATCGACGAGTTCTCCGCTGTGCATGTATATACCACATCTTTGAATACACATAAACACACGCAGGCATTCGAATGATTTCTATTTTAAGATGGTTTCTACTAATATCTACTGCAATGCTTAAATCTAATTATTAGGTATTTATATACACTTTTGATCCAGTGGTTGGAATTTTTCCTAGACAGACATTTCTGTACCAAAACATTCCCTAGTATCACATTGAGGGTATCTAGACCTATGAAGTTACTCGTGTGATGATTTTGCTTTGCTGCCACACAAGCTGGATTTACAAGGACCCCCTTTCTTGCCTTCAAGAACCATCGATAGGCCAACGTTTGCTGGCTCGGTCACCAGAATCATGGCAAAACAAAGTATGCTATATTTTCATTATTTCCCCATATTTCTACTTCATACCAATAAGCAGCGGTCTCGGTGCAACTTCATAATGCCTGGTAAGCCCATTAGAAATGCTGCTATGAGAATTGCAATTTCCTCCAGGAGGATAAATCACGGACGACTAGCCAGCCATGCTCTTTGTGCTACTTTATCGTCTGAATGTCTTAAATGGTTACTGAAATTACAACATCTATTTTGGGATTGGGAATCGCATTGCAAATGTTAGTTACCTCCAGTGTTACTGGAGGTACTGATCAAATGGCCCACCAAATGAAGTCTGGCTTAGTTCACACAAGACTTGCAAGCTAAATTCTGGCATCTATGCTAGTCGGGCCATTCAACAGGCTAGTCCTTAGCCCTTGAATCGTCAAGAATCAGCACGTGTTAATGTCCTTAAATCGATGTGTCGGCAACTGCATGAAGCTGTAAATCTGCTTCACAAATCAATGAGCAACAAAAGCCACCTATTCTCTCTTTTTACAATCATTTAGTCTTTGTAGCTTTGAGTAATGACAGACCAAGATACACACACACACATACTTGCACAATGTACACACACATATATTTGCACAATGTAGCTGAAGATCTAAAAATAAAACTCGAATCACCACACCAACGTGGGAGCAGGAAACTGCCGGCTGTTTCCATGTGTAGATTGTGTGTTTCCAGGGGTGATTTCGCCTGTTAACGGCGGTGTAGAGCTCTCTAAATCTAATTAATGTAAAACAGCAGCTCAAAGGCAAACTCGTGTCCACATAAATTTATCATAAATAACCACTCTGCTGGTGCACAGGCAGTTGGAAGACTTTTAACTCGGACATACAGCTCCACACTTGGGCAAAGGAGCATAATAGGGGAGTCTCTGTTCCCTTTACTTGTAAAATATTGCAGTAAAACGTTTTGGAGGTCAAGCATAAAGCATACGGCAAAGCATGAGCAGATGAGTCACTTTGGCAACTGCTGCCGATGGCATCTATATTGTACTACCACTCAAGTTGTCAGCAGCCGAGAAACAGCTGTTCGACCTGCTGACCTGTCCAGTCTACAAAGCTAACCACCGTCCCAGACTCTGCAACCATAGTGCAGCAACCCTTTATTTTAAACTGTCAACTCAACTAAAGGAGCAGAAACTGTCCTGGCCAGCTGGCAATGGCTGAACTTTGGCATAGCCCTGCCCCAGTACCACATGACATGGCAGCAGCCAATCAGCTCCCCTCCCATCATAACCACATGTCAAAGCAGCCGCATTAAACTTCTCTCAACATATGGCATGCAATGCTGCATTCCCTGCTGCAAGCAAGGGGAAATGGAAATGTGGCAATAGCTGGTATTAAAAGCCACCCGAACTATAAATGAGGTTGCTGAATCGGCCAATCTTTGCTTGAAGCTAGCCACTGGCTCTCAGTCGAGTGGTAAGGAGCTTCTGCTCAACGACCCAGAACCGCGAGTTCGAATTCTTCAGCAGGCAGCTCTTTCAGTGCCTAGTGCAAGCCAGCAAGTGCTGCCAAGGCTCTTCTGCAGCTACATGAATGAGGCTGTTGAATCAGTCACCTACTAGTTAATTTTAATGACAGTATTCGAAGGTTGTGACTAAAGATGACACACACCTTTTCTGAGCCATGCACTATGCAGAGGCAGTGCCAGCTGCAACATAAGCATGCATGTAAACAGTGCAGATTCGTCGGGCCCCGCCCGAAAGCTTTCTTGCTGCATCTGTAGTTTTCTACATACAAGTATTTTGCAACCAAATAGATCTGCAAAGCTAAATGCATTATTAAGAAGCCGGCCCACAGTCTGACTTGTGCATGGCGCTAACTTGGCACTCTGGACTATATATAAAGTCTTTGCAACCAACATGAAAAATAACTCTTACCGAGGAATTTTGAGCTGCTGAACATTGACCTGGCTGGTCTTTAATGGCTGAAAGGACATTGCCCTTTCACGTCTGGATAGCATACTAGTGTGCTACACTGCCATTCCCAACTGATACCAATCTGCCAAAGACACACTTCAGCTTCAAGCATTAAATCGACCACTTTTCAACTAGCCAAGAACTGCAGAAGATAATATATGTCTCCAAAATGTGAAGATGGTAAACTAGAAATACACCCAAATAATTTCAAGCCTCTGCAGCAAGGATCGGTAAAGGGAAGAAGCCTCTTGCTCTTAGCAGCATGAACTCAACCCTAAAGACTGAGAAAGCATTGTCTTCTTTTCATTCCTTTCATATAAAAAAAATTACATTAAAGTGAAAACTTGTAGGGTTTTATTCAGGCCACTATCAAATTAACTGCTGTTCGTGAACTTGTACAATCACAGGTCTGCAATCTGATCTGAGAACATAAATCATGTTTAAATGATCAACCATGACACAGCATGCAGAGAGGCAATGCCATGTCCGGAGAGCCAACTGCAAAATGGAACAGCCAATCCATGGTCTGGTTAAGAATACATGCAGGCAGCAACATCAGAGGGCATTCAACAACACAAATAGAACACGTGCTTGCTAATTTATCACTTCATGAGTGTAGAACTATGCACTTTTTAAGGCCATTATCTCACTAACATAACATATAATATAATTCGGCCTCCAGTTCCGAGCGTAGAACTTCTGCTTTTACAACCTGGCAACTGCCGATATTAGCTATGGCTAGGAGATGGGGCCGGGTTGAGGGATGGGATGGAAGGGGTGCATAACTCCAAATGACTCAGCTCTGATCATCTCAGCTGGCAACGTGGGCAGCAAAGGGCACGCTTAAGAAGGGCAGAAACTAGCTGATCGGTTGCATAACTAAAATATATTGCAATAATGCAGCAAATGGGACTCTGCAATGCCAGCTTGATTAGTCATCGGGTACAACATTTGAGCTTCAAGCCTGTCGAAGAGAAAATGCCACATTCGTGGGGTAGGGAAGCAGGAAACACTCCCCCATCTAACAAAACAGTGCCTGAATCCCAGCAAATCAGGCAACCTTCGTGAAAAGTGGAAGATACAAGTCCGGGAATGGGTTGGGCTAAAAAGGCACGGCCAGGGTTTACTCACCCCTAACGAGGGTGACACCTCTTACTCACAAGCAACCCCATTCAGCTGTCGGCAGGGTATGGATGAGGTATATAATTAGAAGCAGATTAACAAGAAAAAAATCATTGGCTAGTGATAAAGGCTTTTCGACCAGCAATCATAACTATATAACATAAGGAGAAATTCGGCAAGATCAGGGCTCACGTGATGCTAGCCGAGCTCGGCGGCCGGTTCAGCTACTTTTGTATGTACCTCGGACGACTGCAGCTGTCTTCCACCATGCAAGCCAGTCAGCACATCAGGTCTCTACCTCTAGTTGATAGGAAGAACTGGGAAACTGAAAGATTAAGCTTTGCTGCTCGGACTTTTGACAAGCCAATGAGTTAGCAGCAGCAGAGCTAACTTGTGTGTGAGGTCAATGTAACAGGCCATTTCCACCACCATGCATATGGAACTGACACATGTCACTTCGGTTGCCGGTCTCGGAGAGGAGGGTACTAGGGCTGAAAACCCACCAAGCTTCCAAATCATCTGTGCATGTGCATCTAACAGGGGCAATCAGTACATCACCTGCCACTGTCGGCTCAGCCTGGTGAGCCGGATGAGGGGTGGCAGTCTGACACTTCGTGGCAGCTAGGACATGTCACAGCGATAGCACTTAATTATGTAAGACGAATGGCATCTTAGTGGTGAGCCTGACTGCACGAAAGAGCATCACTTAAGTGTTAATGGTATCCCAGCTCGTTGAACAGCACCGTCTAGAGAAACCTCGACTTCGACATGCCCAGAGGCAGTGGTCCCCGAACTACTGCTATCAGCACATCGGACATGTGCTAGTCAAATGAATATATTAGCAGCTTACGTTTGCACTAACATAGAATTAGGCATCGAACCAGACTGAATATACTACAAAACAACTTTTGTCGAGCTAACCAAACGGCCAAAATAAGCAACAGCAAAAAGCAAGGAATTCAGCTGTGATGCTGCATTTGCCACACAAGTGGCATCAATTAATGAGCAAGCTCCACTTTGTGAAAATCATAGATTGGTGGCTAACAGGTGGCACATCTACCATTAGCTCTTACCAGGTCGGCTTGTCAGTATGACCACTATTGATCTCTCACTTGCTAAAGCAAGAATCACGCCTTCTGTATTCCTAGAGATATTCCGAGATATTTTTTAGAGATATTCGGTATTCCGAGAGTGCATACTTGCATCTTTGTTGCTGTTCGCATGTTTTTCCTCTTTGCTTTGGTATTGACGCGTTTTTTTTTTGCAAGACCAGATAGCCCACCAGCTCGAGTACACTCCAGCACGAACTCAAAAGAGTGCCCATGCAAACACACACGAACAAACACAAGCCGTGTGCATACGTATACGTTCATGACTGGAGTCGTCAGAAGCTTTAGTACTTTGCCATTCGACCTTTCCGAAGCTTTCTATGTAGAGAGGCACATGGATAAAACGCCTCAAGGTACCTGGCAAGTCTAGAGAGACCAACAAGCCAGTTTCGGCTCCTCCTCACGCATGGAGGGGGAGATGTGCACACATGTTGCAGCTTGTTCACATCCCCGCACGTACACACAAACACACACACACACACACATACACACACATACACACACACACACACACACACGCACACACCCAAGTAAAAACAAAGCAGGCACAGCTAGGATTAAGCCAGTGAGAGCTAGACCTTGACAGGAACTGCCAATCAAAAGAAGACTGACAGGGGTGGCTGCATTGAATTACCACATGCATTCTAATTAAGCAAAACTCAACCGGGAAGCTGTAGTCTCAAGCACGAATTTATAGTGCTTTTTGTAGTACCCAGCTGATATGATATACCCACCCAACTTCGTGCGATTTCGCTCTTCCATTGACATGCAAATATGTTGCAAAGATGCTGGCCACTTGTGCAATCCACCCCAATCCACCGCAGATCCATCAGTAATCGAAGGAGCAGAACAACTTGGATTGCAGATAAACTATGATATAATTTAAGTGTACACACAAAATGTTGTGCCATTGTGAGTGCGGTCTCGTAAAATTCACTGCAGTTGATTGCAGAATTGGCCCGGGCAGCTGCAGTCAATTGCAGTCGATTGCACGAGTATTATGATGGCTCAACAGCAGGAAACTTTGCAGGTACACTTGAAAGATAGGGCAGTGTAATACTCAATTCAAGTCGGAGCTTCACACAGCCAATTTCTGGGAATTTAGGGTGAGTTCTAGTGGACTGGTTTTCTCAGCCAATTTGCATGAGAACACACCAGCTCAATGGCATGTATTTGGTGGGTACATTACAACGATGCTGTACCACAAAATTCACATGAAATTAGAGCTTAGCGTTTTCTGATTTTCGGCTCCGAAGAGGCATGTCGGCTGGCTTGGCTCCCAGGTACACTCAGTTGGGCTCGTCGAGGGGGGTTAGGGCCTTTGGCCACCCTCTCTGCAACCATGCTAAAATCACACAGAGATCTACCTCTAGTACACCTAACAAGCAGTAATACAACCAACGGTGACACAGCGACAATCAACCGGACAGACTGGAAATTCAACCAAACTCCCATCAGCAGCTCCATCCCATTCAAGATAAACTGATCTTAAAGAAAACTCTATCTCAATGATAAAGCCTTCAGACCACGTAAACCACTCTTTACTATCCCTGGCGATCTAGGTTTGACCATGCCAGATCATTAAATAAGACGAGCCATGCTGATTGTGTCATCAAAGGTGCAAGCTGATCAACTTACGCTCCTGATTGGCATCTACACTACTTCTCACACGCGCCAAGTTGGTTTGGTCTAGCGGTTAAGGTGCTCGCCCCGACCAAGGTCTGACTGAGGTCGTGGGCTCGAGCCCCGAGGCATATGTGAAGCGCCTGAATAGAGATTAAGTTCTCTTTGGGTGCTATATAAATGAATTATATAAATGAATTATTTGTTATATTTGCATGCGCACACGTATACAAACACACTCGCGGCGCGTGCATGCATGCACATGCACACTGCCATGGCTGCTGCAATTGCATTAGTGGCTGCATAACAGGTTCTCCAGACAATAGTGCCATGGGAGCCAGAAAAAAAACCAAGAAAAGTGGTATGCATGCAGGCTGACATTGTGGATTCCTGTCGAAAACGCTTTTGGCCTACTCTCACCTCACGAGGAAGCCTCATGGCAGAAGCAACAACAAATGGCCCTCATCTCACAAGGAAGTCTCGTGGCAGGAGCAACGACAAATGGCCGAGGCTGAGTACACAGTAGCTGACTCATGCACTTTGAATATCGTAGAGGGACCTGACCACCCAAGGTGCTTCTTGCCCCAACCTTCAGCACACACAAAACTGATGCATTTGTTCGGTACATGCAGCAGCATGGGATGTCTCTGCTCTGTGATGGCTACAAGCCCACCCATCCATCCACAGCAGGCAAGGGGTAGAGTCAGCTGACCGAGCTGGCAGCCGGTTTGTTTCAGATTTGTTATCACAAGTCTCGGAACAAATTAGCCTGCAGCAGCTGTTGTCTGTCTGTCAAGCTTACCAACCAAGTGCTCACTCACAGACACATTCACACACATTCACACACATAAACCACTATAGCCAAGTTGGATAGTCAACAGGCACATTCCCAAATATTCCAGATCAAATAAGCCTTATTAGAGTTGGCTTTTAATACAAACAACTAGCTAAAAGGAAGCCAGAAGGTGATGCACCATAAGTCTGAGCAGCAGTGCAGTTGCACTGGGCAGGCAAGCCTGCATCAGCAGCAGCAGGTGCTGTGCCAGTCATGCTCCATCGAGGGTTCTACTAAAGACTCTCGCTCAGCCAGGTGGCTGTAGCTAACCAAACAGTAGCTCGGGGCAAGCGACGCCCCCCAGACCAAACCATTCGGGGTCCAGCAGTATTAGGTGACATGGGATCGAGTGCCACCACTAGACAGGCTACATTGTCAGCATCAAGCGCATCGTGCACAAGCCCCTGCACGTGTGCGCACACACACGCACGCGCACACACGCACGCAGGCACACACACACACAGACACACACACACACACACACACACACACACACACACACACACACACACACACACACACAAACACACACAAACACACACACACTCACATACACCCACAGACTCTCGCATGCTTTCCCACATATGCAGCAACCACATGCTAACATGACAGACAAGACATGCAACCAAGCGCATGCACTGACTGCACAGTTCAAGTAGATCGGTCAAATGAGGAGTCAAAACTTGTTTGCACAGTGATCATTCTTGTGCTTACGGAGGCTACTTCAATACCCTGGAACGCAGTCGCAAAGAAGAAAGACGATTCACCAGCCTAGTGCTTATGAAGATTTACCACTCTTGTGCTTATCTAGACTACCGTCTAAAAGACTCACTTTAAAAGATATAACTTGTCAAACGTAAACAAGGTGTTTTATCGCCTTAGGAAGTGCTCTAGGTCTTGAGCTAGTTGTTGAAAGTGTGGGGCAACAGCATAACAAAGGGAGTATATTCATGTGGCATGCCTATTTACAGCAAGAAGACAGGAACACAGTCGAAGCTCTGTAAAAACATGTTTTAACTTCACAATAGAATCAATATAACTCGTGAGAGGGCAAGTGGCCGAAACAGAAGCTATTGAGCACAACCAACCATCCTCGGTGTAGTGCGCTAAGGGTGTAATAATAAATGATAATAATAATACTTGATAAAGTGCCCTTAGAGAACTCAATCTCTTTATGGCCGCTTTACATTTGCTGAAGGGAACAGTTCAGCCACCACTTATAGACCACAGTATGTAAATGCTTCTATGTAAACGGCGAGAAAATGCTGAAACTATTGGTCCAACAATCGAATAATTCTTTATGGTAGCTTTCAAGATATTTTTAAAAGGGATCTCAAGTTTTGACAATTTTCTCACACAAATTTTTTAAAATAATTAAGCAAACCATGTTCAAGCACGAAGTAAACCGGAAGCAAGGTATCAATAAAAAAAAAATTACCTACCTCGGCATCATTTACGACTTGCGTCCTATCTTGTTGAATACGGTGTGTCGAGGAACATGTTTGCAGCTTGTTGAGGTACGTGCATGAGACTGATAAACAATGTCATTACAGTGTAGCTTTGTGCCTTGTAAATTCTGTAAGCCAGCCAACTTTTCATATATAAAAGTGAAATTTCAAATGTTAGTTCAGCTTTATTTGTAAATCATTTTTGGTGTGATAACTTTGCAGTGTATGACAAAGATTGCACAATATTAAGTTCAATGATGTTTGATGGCATGTATAGCAACAATTACTCAACCAAAATTATAAATAAACTACTGCAGTAATACAAAAGCAGTGCTGAACTCAGATTTGAAATTTCATATTGATCCGTGAAGTGCTGGCCGACTTATGGAATTTACAAGGCACAAAGCTACACTGTAAATGAACCTTCTAGAAAGTCACATGCATGTATCTCTACAATCTGCAAACATGTACCTCGATGTACCCAGATTCAACAAGTTAGGATACAAGTCGTATATGATGATGAGATCGGTAAATTTGCTATTTGTAGATATGCTGCACCCGGTTTACTTCGGGGTTAGACATGGTTTGCCTAATCGTTTTTTAATGCTTTCTTTTTGTGTGGAAATTGTCTAAACTTCACATCCCATTTCAAACATGTTTGTCTTTTGATAAGTACCTTAGCAATTATTGTATTGTTGGACATATACTTACAGTATTTTCTCAACATTGACCCTTAACTGATAATATGACTTTTCGAATGCTTGTATTATCTACTAAGATGGCTTGTATATCTGCTGCTCTATTTTTTTGCCATTGCCCACACTACCAGCGCCTCCTGGTCGCCATTGCCCTCAGCTTTTGCATGAAAGAACATTGACAACTTACAGGCTTGCAGCCTACCTGTATTTGAAATGTTCACGGTGCTATCATGTTCTTTACACAGCGGAAGACTTAAGACAGACGAATGTGGCTAATGGCGGCCTGCTTGGGGGTACTTGTCATGCCATGCATCTCCAGCCATGCCATAATTTTGATATTAAAATACACTATACAGATCTTTGCACCTTACTTCTGACTTGTTATTAAGGATGCTTCCAAATGATATATTTCATCTCTAACGATAGCCTCTGTAATGATGAGCCAAGCTCTGCAAACACCAGCAGCTGACCTTGAGAACAAGGTGACACTGTTTGGCTATCTGTCAATCGTTAACATAATCCACTCACAGCTGCACTGTATCTCTCTTCGGCAGTGTCCTCACGATGTCTGCTAGTGCTGCAGATGATGGATACATTAAGTAACTCGACAGCAGCAATGCTTGGATACTCCTGCCTCATATGCACCGTTATATAAAACAGCAAATGCAGGCAAACTTGTTTGAATGACAAAAATATCACTAGTTGCTAATGAATCAGTGAAAGCAATCTTTGTTCAAGAGTCAGGCCATCATCAACAGAACGAACCGGGCTACCACCAACCAAATGCTGTTCAACGAACTGAAGAAGTCAAAACTATGTGGTTGTTGAGAGGGCCATTGCATCGGTGCCCACGAAGTAGCCGGCCGGTCATAGGCTATGCTGCCACCCGATGTGGGTCACAGCATTCAGACAGAAGAAAGGGCCCACCACAGGATTTCCCAGCATAGCCCCTGCGTTGGCGGCCGAAATGGCAATGGCCATTTCTTTCTTGGCACTGGCATTTGGCTGCCAGTTGCATCACACGAGCATCAATTTCGGCCTGCACTGCATGATTTTCGACGAACATGCCTGCCTAGCACAAGGCACTGAGGTATATGCTAAGATCTTCATCTCCCCATATATAAACAAAAGAACCCTTTTCAACGGACCTATACACAAACACGAGCAAGTGATCGAGCATTCCAACAATTGATTAGTGTAGAAGGGCCCTGGTAGTCCAGGAAGTAGGTGCTTGCTCTCATTATATAGGTTGTGGGTTCGAATCCTGCAGTGGGCAATCCTTTACTGCTAACTGCAAGCAGCAGTGATAGTATACAAATGAGGCTCTTACATCAGCTATTATTTTAATTATTTTTTAGGAGGGGCATATACCTACAACTTCACCGTCGTTTGGGCTGAGGATGATGGCCAATAAGAAGGCGTACAAGCTGATGACAAGCACAAAGAGCAGCCAAAGCAAGCAAGGTAACTGGTAGCTGCATGAAGCAGGCCAGCAGAACAATGAGCAACGACGTAAAACAAGATTCACAAAAAAATGGAATCAGATCATTTATGAGCAGTGAGTTTACACCATGTGCAGGATGGATACGAAATCAGCTCAAGTTAATGTGAATCCACTTCTAGAAAAAAAACTAATAACCCGAGAGATCGTAGGTCTATCTTATGCCTATCGTAGGTCTATCTCATCGTATGTAGTAGTCACATGTTTTTAGATTTCGCCTTTGATGCTTAATATTTGTAAACATTACATAGCTATACACATCTCCAATCACCTTAGTGAGGAGTAGGTGTCTTAAGTCTTAAGACCTTTGACATAGGTTTGAAACATGAAATCAAATTATGTGGCTACTATTGGATATGGAAAAGTAGTCTTAAAGAGTGCCCAAGTAAAGCAAATGTTCTAATTCCTGCATCTAAAAATTGGTAAGCACTGCGCTCTAGATGTAATTGCCAATTCGAAAATCCGCCGAAAAGTGAGTTATCGAGTACTTCGGATATTCCAGGACCAACTGCTCACCCAGTCGATAGTCCAGCTACCACCCCAGAAGATAGGGCTGAGAAAAGTAATGGTGTTATGCCATCCTTTTCATGACATAAAGCACATTACTATTCGCTAAATAGGATTCTATTAAGCCCTGCCAAGCTATGTTACACATAGGGTGAATGGAAAGGCAATAGGCAACTGATTCTGGGGGCCAAAACGTAGTCTGCTCCCTACATATGGCTAGACACAAGATGTGCCACCACGCAGCAGAAAAAACCTATGCCCAACTAAAGAAGGCGAAGTCGAAAGGTGAAGAAAAGTAGTCGGCAGGACTCAATGAATCACACGAGTGCAAGTTATAAAGGCCATCGATTATCCATAAGTTTACGAACAAAATGATGCAAGCCTATCGGACCATCGCCTCTGCCCAAGTCTGCACTGGATGAAAGAAGCAATGGTTCACTATAGGGTCAAGCTAGTGTGTGCTCTACCAGAGTCCCTGCCTAATGCCTTCGTAACTGTCTGATGCTAGGTGGAACGCCCTGCCTAGATTGTTGCATCAATTCTAAATAGGGAGCAGGGTTGATTCGGTGGAAGAAACCAATGGCTGGATGGTCGGGTGATAGCTGGCTGGCTCTGGGCTGGGGAACACTGGCAAAGGTCACTTGGCTCGGCACAGGCCGTGCAGCTGTCCATTTATTGCTGGTGAAACCAGATCACCTAGGCTCCGGATCAAGTGGCCCAGCAGTGGCTCTGTCTGTTCTGCTGCCGAAGCTACGGTATGACGATGGATGGCTACTGGATCAGCTGGATACCAACCACAGGTCATCAGAAAAGTTCAGAGAATGCAACCTGCAGCAAGGAGCTAAGGCTAGTGCTGCAGCACATGCAAAGCTAGCAACAGCAGCCTCTAGTTCATCAAGCAACTAAGCTGTGTAAGCTGTGTCTGCACAGCAGATTGGTGCAACCACAATCCAGGCAAAGACAAGACGAACTGACAATTCCACATAGTACTGCAGTACCTCCGGTTCTTCTTATGTATGCCACACTGTACTAGCAATGACAGCACACCCTTCTACAAGCATTCTTTCTTTAATGTGTGTGTGTGTGTGTGTGTGTGTGTGTGTGTGTGTGTGTGTGTGTGTGTGTGTGTGTGTGTGTGTGTGTGTGTGTGTGTGTGTGCACTCACACATGCTCACGTGCATATGTGCTTGTGTGGGTGGTTTGTTATGTGTTCGCAGGCAAGTGTGTCCATACATGAATGCATAAGCGCTCAAGCATACACACATGCTCGGTCGATGATGAGAGAGATAACCTCCGGACTTGTCAAAAAATAACAGAGGCTGAGGTCACAAGTAATGCTCTCTGATCGATGACCACCTTTGCACTGGGTCATTGCAGAGCAGGCCAGACCAGCATGAATAACTCGGCTCCAATCATGGACAGCCTTTCAGAGGGACACCTCTGGCACTCTCACAACGCTGGCACGCTCACAACGCCCAGAAGCCAACTTAGGCACAGCACCGAACACAAGTGCATGGCATTTTGCTGCATCAAATCAAGCCTCCTAGCATGTTTCCTCAGCTCTGCACCTGTGCATTCCCAAGCAGCCCCATAACAAGCATCTCGGAACAGGACATTCCTGCTGGGTGTACAGCTTCCCAGTCATTGCACCTGGGCCATGTATAGAATTTCTCGACGGTGCTGTGACCCTCCTCAGCAAAAAGGTTGGAGCACCAATAAAGCTCACTTCACCAATTCATGCAGGCAGGGCCCCCACAGCCGTGTCAGCACTGCCAGCATTCGGGCGAGGTTCTCTACATCAAGCATGTCACGGCATGGCACAGTAGTCACACAAGAGTAGCCTTTACCGAGCATAGAGCTGCAATATTAAGTAACTACAAAAAGTCCAAGTAAAAAAGGGCAAAAGAAGGTTATAAAAAAGAATGTGTGTAATGAAAAGCAGCAGGCACTGTCTCGTGTAAAGCTTGAGTTGCCATTCCCTCGTCGTTTCCTGCCTTATGTCCCATAATGCCACCCTGCTTTGGCATCAGGAATAAGGTGATCGCCTTTAACAAAGAAGTTTGTGGGCTCGAGATCTGCCATATATTTTAAGCACCTACATGGAGCTAAGTTCTCTTAGCCTGCTATTCAAATG